>CM040123.1:141330197-141848824 GCA_022559845.1 Amorphophallus konjac | reverse complement strand
GTGCCAGTCACATGAGTGACGATCTTATTGTGCGCTCATGCTAACCCCTACTGGGCGAGTGTAAGGTTCGGTTGGGACCAGCAGTCCGCCATACCATAAAGGCTATGGCGTTAATTACATCCCCCATGAGGAGGGAACACCTTTGATTAGTTGCCGAGATAGGGCTGTCAAAGCCAGAATGAAAAAGAGCTACATGGTGACCATGACGAAGGCTGCATGATGCATTTATTTATCACACTGGGGATGTATAGTTCATCGAATTATAGACCCTTGGTACGTGAGGGAGGACGTAGGTCCGAAGACCACCATCGCGCATAGCGGAGACTTCTGGTTGGGCATAACCCGACCTTCTGTCAACACCATTTAATATACCCGGAGTCGATGCAGACATGCACGAGGAACTGTGATATACGGGGTGTGATAATATGTTTAACACAAATTCGGCAACATGTCCCTCCCTTTGGACTATGCCAAATGGGAATATAGGACATCCATCCACGGAGAGTCGGAATGGAAACCAAAAGAAGAATCGGGCGTAGCCCTGGGTCCGAGAAGGATCCAAATATGATGGGCAGTGTGCACCATTGCGCCGTTCATTAATATTCCCCTCAAAGAACCATTGGAGGACGTGCGGTGGCAGAACTCCGAGGTCAGCGGGGTGACATAAGAAACGTCGTATTCGGTGTGATGTAGGGCTGAAACCCTCCTCATTAGTATATCTCCCGTGGACCTGGATGAAGAACCCTAGTCCCCTCGTGAGGTAACGGGGTTGACATGGTAGCTGATAGTGACAAAATATTGAATTCAGGCTACGTTTGGGTTTGGTGAAATGGGGAAGACATCAGATATTCAGATGACAACCATTATTGAGGTGAAACGGCACAGCATGGGGTCGGCGCGAAGATCAAACGGCACAGTATGCTCCCGGCGCGATAGGGGATTGAGGGGTAGTCGGCACGACAGGTCTCGATGCGCCATGGTAAGGGTACTCGGCGGCCCCTCCACCCGGCACGGGTTTGGCGCCGGGAGGCAGTGGCGCCGGGAGACGACGGCGCCGAGAAGTATAGGCGCCGGGGGGGGGGGGGGGTTTATGTGTTTTAATGGGGGTATTATGAGGTTTTTTCTGGGCATTCAATGGGGACTTCAGGGCATTAGGTGGGGGTGATGGGAGATGAGGATGGATTCATTCCCAGAGAGGTCCAAAGAGCTCATTAGCACGGAGATATGTTCTCTGCGATGGCAAGATGCCATGAGATGATATAGCTCAGCTCCCGCTATATTGAGGGGTTAAATATGCAATTCCGATGAAACAGTATGACAGGGTAAAGCTCTGTGCGAATTTTGACAGCATCTCCCCTTACTCTGGGAGTGTGCCAAGATAATATTATGGGCTATCTACTCACGAGTGCCGGAGTAGAAACCGAAACGAGTGCCGGGCGTAGCCCGTAATTCAAAGGTCTGGACCATATAAGACCTCATCCCCTATGTTGTAAATGTCCCCAATGCAATCCATCGAAAGCCTGCAAGGCAGGACCCCGTGGTTTAATGGGTTACAGAATGTAGGGGGAGGATTAACCCCTTTGATATAGCTCCCGTGAGGCCAGAGGGAGGGGCAATGCACACCCACGGGGTAGGATATAATGGACGAGGTCTGTATGGCTCGCCGCGGTAACGAAGGCATCTGGATGGCTAGACGACGTAAGGGTATCAATGCAGAGAAGAGGGGTGGTTTCGGCACGGAAACTTGGCAGGCTCGGCACGATGGGAGGTCCAACCGGCATGGGGAGCTCTCGCGCGAAACTCACGCCGGGAGATACCAGTGCCGAGAGGCTTTCAGAAGGGATTTTAAGGAGGTTTTCGAATAGGGTTTCGGGAGTTGTTAGGAGAGGGGTTTAATCTCGACTATTTTGGATGATCAGAAGGGGGAAGACTTTGGGGAACACCTTTCCTCTGGGCCTCATTGGGAGCAGAACCACGGACGGAAATCCCTGAACCACGTCCCCTTTATTTCACATACGAGGAGCCATGAGATAGACTATCTCAGGCCCTCGAAATGTGGCTGGAGGGGGGGTGATAAATAATGGTAGCGAAGATGCTTCAGCAGAATTGAAAAAAAAAACCAAACGATAAAACACGCTAGTTATCAGTATCCTTGCATATAGCAAACCTCGGATGCAGAGAACAGAAAGAAGAAGGTAATGAAAGGGCGGAGTTCAAACCCATTCTCTCATTCTTTATTTCATCCAGACGACTTACACGCATGCTAGGTAAGGGAAAGAAATCAGACTCAACAGAGAAAGAAATCTAGGCTTATTCCCTGAAAGCAGGGTTACATTGGCATTCGATGCTATTGAAGCAAAGATGCTAGAAATCAGAAGTACAGGGAGAAATATTCAGACAGATAGGGAGGGGAAAGAGAAGGAGCTGCAGCTACCCGGCACTCCCACCTGGATCCCTCTTCGAGCCTCTGCCTCTCTCCCTTTTTTCTTTCTTCAGCTTCTTTCAAGGGCCCTCGAGCTCCCTGCTTCTCTTCGGTGGCTAGGCACTCCCTTTTTCACTCTTCTTCGTTTTCTTCCTTCTCCCGCTCTGCTTTCTTCTTTTCTTCTTCGTTCGAAGGGCGCCTCTCTCCTCTCTCTTTCTTTTCGTTCGAAGGGTAGGCCTCTTATAGAGGCCAGGCCCTCATCCTTTCGGCATGAACTTCCCGGCGCGCCAGGATCGTCCTCCCGGCGCGGCCGTCATCGGCGCGTCCCATCTCATATTTGGGCTTGGCCCATTTTCTTGTCATTCGGCCCATTCGACCAAGGATCCACTTGGTGGACTCCTTTCGACAATGGGATTCCTGATATATATATATTAAGACTCCATG
Source organism: Amorphophallus konjac (assembly GCA_022559845.1). Classification (NCBI taxonomy): domain Eukaryota; kingdom Viridiplantae; phylum Streptophyta; class Magnoliopsida; order Alismatales; family Araceae; genus Amorphophallus; species Amorphophallus konjac. The sequence continues at coordinate 141,845,958 of CM040123.1, read as the reverse complement.
GGACTGTTTACACCTTGCATTCACAAACGTGTGCGGCACTGTACATCCCGCTTCAGGAGTATCAGAGATGTTTGAACATCTGTTTCAGCAGGCAGATGGTTGCCTGAATGTTGGTATAGTTTTATCAGCCTGACTATCTGAATGACAGCAGTACTGGACAGCGACCTAGCCAAAGACGGCTTTAGTCGAATAACATGATAGGGGTAGTGGTTTTCTTCTATTCAGACTCTCAGATCTCCCAGGGAGGGTACGTGAGCTGTGCCCTTGACTGATCTTCAGAACTGTGAATCTGCTATGATCTCTTCTGACATATTTTAGGTGTCAACAGTCTCCTACCACTATCTTCCCACTCGGGCCAATCAAACTCCACATAGCAATAGGTCCGATTATTGTGAAGCATGGCATGCTTACCTACATGTAGTGGTGATGACCTCTTAGCCCACCCACACCACATCTGATGGGAAGTCCTTGCATGCATGGTGTCTTTTTGGGTGTCTAGGAGTACATAATCCTACCAACCTTTGGTTGCATCTAGTGTATGCATGGCACACATTTGGGTGTCCTGGTCCGCCATCGTCCATGCATAGGTCGGACTAACCATAGGTTTGTCTAAGGTCATGTGTGTGTGTGTTTGTTTGTCTCTCTAGTTGTTCTCTTTCCTACATATGGTTTGTATAAAGTCATGTCTCAATAAAAGGCCAGTCAAGCACGTATAAGGAGGTAGCCGACGCATGCTACATATCCGTGGATTCAAAGGAGAGTACGTTCTAGATCAGGGTCATACCTGATTGGTTTCCTCCCGGAGATCGAAAGCAACTCTAAGTCCATGATACCCACCCTTTCCGGGTCAAGAAACAAGTGGGTCCGAATGCATACGATATTGAACTACCGGGTGACTATGGCTGTCAGTTCGACGTTCCATGATTCAGATCTGGTAGCATATTGGAACCCGCGGTGATCCTAGTGAGTTTTGGGCTTTCTCCTCTATTGTGAGTGATACACCACCCGAGAGTCCACTCTTCCAGCCTCAACGCACGCATATAGATGTATACTGGATGAGAGGTGATCATCACAAGGAACGGCGCATACCCACATGTCCTAGTGCGCTGGCGAGGATGCCCCACGATGACCAACGCCTTGATCACATGCGGAGAACGCAAGCTTCGAGACCCTTACTCGACGGGGTTGAGTTCCTCCCACTCGGGGAGAATTGGTGCGGACACCAGGATGATCAAGTGACACGTCGGCGAACCGACGGTGCCACACGCGGAGCACCATGTGGACTACATCGGCTTCCCTTCAAATTGGGGACAATTTGGCTTGAATTTGGACCCTTTTTGCATTGAAATTGGGCTTGTAATGGTTATTGTATTTGTAATTTGCTAATGGGCTGGTTGTAAGGCTTCTAAAGGGCCAAATGGTTAAAGCCCCTTAAGCATTCCTTAAGAAGGAATGGCCTTGGTCCATTTGTAATGGATCCATAAGCCATATGGGCTTCCTTCCTATATGGGCTATCTAGATTGGGTTATCTAGAGTGGGCTCTCTTCATTCATGTGCTTTCAAGGGTGGAATGGCCTTAAGCCATATTGGTTGGGTGGGCTTGGTTAAGCCATGGCCAAATTTGGCCCATTCAAGGCCCAAGAAGGGGGGCGCCGACTCTTTTGGCTTATTAGGCTAGGAATTGTGTTTATTTATGTTTCTTCCACCTCCATTTACCACATGGAGTATTAGATGGCTGCTGGTCAAGTTCCAATGGCTGCCACCTACCTTCTTACCTTTGAATTTCAAAGGGTAGGTGAGCCACCATGTCCCCTTGTCACCTTCTCCATTTCCCTTTCACCCATGTCATATTCCATGCGCATTCCCCATCCCCCTTCTTGCATCTTGCGCAAGTCCCCTCCCCTCCTACCCCTTGCATTTCCCTATATAAGGGCATGTATAGTGGTTATGTAGAAGTAAATGAAGTTTTGTTAAGAGAAAAGTGCATTAGAGAGTGATTCTCTTGGGAGTGATTCCCTGGTTACAGTCCTGTGACAGGACAGATTTGGGTCGTGTGAGTCGACCTCGTATCCCCCTTTTTCTCTTATCTTCTTCTTCCACAAAAAATCTCAGTGATACCTCTATGAGTTAGGAAAATTTTTGCGCTGGTTTTGCATCAATCGGAGTTCGTGAGCAACGGTAACGGTGCATTTTGTGGAGGCGCGCAGATCGGTTCCAGATTGCTACCCAGATCTGGAGGTGACTGTGTTTTAATTTGTACAGCCCAACCCCGACGCCATCCGAAGCTGGTTCCTGAAGAAAGATCGTAGGATTTCAAGTCATCTTCACATCGCCGCTTATCTCGCCTCGATTTGATCATCGTGCTGTTCGTGGCGGCGAATCTCGTGAGATCGCGCAAGAGATCTGAGCAGATCTGGCCCCAAACCAGAGCCTACTTCCAGAGTGCACCCAGACTCATCCTATTGAGATCTATGAGTGATCTTCAGAGTACGTCTTCCTCTTGACGTTGCAAACAATCTCCCACAAAGAACGTCTCAATCCGACATTGGCAGCTATTTTTCCATCATTTTACCGTGTCACTGCATCATTTTGGGAGCTCAAAACCAGAAGTTGAGAAGAAACATTACTGCGCCCAGATCTGAAAAGATCTGATCGCGCCCTTCGGAGTGAAGAAACTACATCTTGTCGTGGACATTCTCCAACAAACGTCACACCGATCGGGTATCGGATCTGGCCGTACCGGCCTCTGCAAGTTCGCTGCGCAGGGTGACCAGCGTGGACAGCACCGGGTCGGCTTTCCGTCGGTGTACCCGAGCGGCTCCGGCACGCGTCCCTCGCCTCCTGCGATTGTGGCCCGTCAACCCGAGTTCCAGCACCCCAAAATTATCAATTGTAGCCCGATACCTCCTTGTGTGGAGTGGGTGTTCAGTTTTGAAATTGTAAAGTTACTCATTTGTGTATTGGGGTTGTTCGGAAATCGGCCGGGAGTTCTTCCCCACGCCTAGTCGTGGAGGTACGTGCTCGTTCCGACATCTACATTGCTGTTTTGTATGCTTTCTATATTGCTGCATTTGTGAGAATAGGGCTGATAGCTAGTTTCAAATTCACCGCGATTGTGAGTTGTGAGCGCCCGTTCCGTGGCTCCAATCGAGCACCGAGCGAGAATTAGCACCCTAGGCGACGGTGGTTTCTTAATCGCCGCGATTCCCACGTTTCCCTCGCAAGGGACGATCGTCGGGCTCAAGAGAGTCGCTGTTGAGAGACGTCTCCACTCGGAGAATACCACAGTGGTCAGCCGCCCGGCTTTCCTTAGTGTGCTAGTGCTGGCCGCACAACGAGTCGGTCGTACATCTTAGCCCAAGTCGGTCATCCGTCCCGCATCAATACTAAAGTTCTAATCCTTCAGGCGAGAGCAAGACCAATCCCTCTCCGCTGCCCGCTGCACAGGATGATCTGTCGACGTATAGCTCCCATGTAGGTCCTGAAGAGTGCTCGGGCGAGTCCTCTGCAGGTATGGTGCATTCGGCGACAAAGTCGGTGAGGGCCTGAGATTTGATCACGGTCCTTGGGCGGAACTTGTCGTCGAACTCTCCCAACTCGATCGCCCATTTGATCAGCCTTCCTGAGGCGTCAGGGTTCGGGAGGATTTGTCCTAGTGGCTGGTCGGTGAGGATGATGATGGGGTGAGCTAGGAAGTACGGTCGCAGCTTGTGAGCGGCCGTAATAAGTGTCAGGGTGAACTTTTCAGTTCGTGAGTACCAGAATTCTGGTCCTTGTAATGCTCGGTAGACGTAGTAGATGGGTTTCATGATCCCTGCCTCCTCTCGGGTGAGTACGGCACTCATTATGCTTGGCGTCACAGAAAGGTACAGGAATAGCTGTTCTCCCTTTTGCGGTTTGGCGAGGACAGGGGGCGTCGCCAGATAATGCTTTAATTCTTCGAATGCTTGCTCGCATTCTTGGGTCCAATCGATCTGGCCTTTCTTCTCCGGTGCTTGGTTGGCTTGCTTGATCAGCCAGAAGAAGGGGAGGTAGCGCTCGGCGGCTCGGGATAGGAACCAATTCAAGGCGGTGATGCGTCCGGTGAGGCACTGTACGTCCCTCACTCGCCCGGGTCGTTGCATCTCCAGCACTGCTCGGATTTGGTCGGGGTTGGCTTTGATTCCCCGGTGGGTAACTAGGAAGCCCAAAAACTTTCCTGATCGTACCCCGAATGCACACTTGACCGGGTTGAGCTTCATGTTGTACCTCCTGAGGGTGGCAAAGGTCTCCGCCAGGTCCCCCAAGTGCTCGGCGGCTTGGAGGCTTTTTACGAGCATGTCGTCGATGTAGACCTCCATGTTACGGCCGATCTGTGAGTCGAACATGTGGTTGATGAGGCGCTGGCACGTCGCTCTGACGTTCTTCAGCCCGAACGACATGCGGGTGTAGTAGTACAGGATGTGGTCGGTGACGAACGCCGTTTTGTCGTGGTCAGGCTTGTGCATGCTGATCTGATGATAGCCAGAGTAGGCATCTAAGAAGCTTAGCATTTCATGCCCGGCCGTGGCGTCAACAAGTTGGTCGATCTGTGGCATGGGAAAGCTATCCTTGGGCGTATCTTTATTGAGGTCGGTGTAGTCCACGCACATCCACCACTTCCTATTGCTCTTGGGGACCAGGACTATGTTGGCTACCCAGTTCGGGTACTGAGTAGGCCTGAGCAGCCCTGAGTGTAGCTTCTCGCTTACCTGCTCTCTGATGATGGCCTGTCGCTCGGGGTTGCAACACCGTCGACGTTGCTGTACCGGACAGCAAGTTGGGTCCAACCTAAGTTGGTGGGTGATGACCTCTGGCGGGATCCCGGGTAGTTCATCCTCAGACCAAGCGAACACATCCTGGTTGGCTGTGAGGAAGCGTGCGTAAGCTCACTTATCCTGCTCAAATAGAGTAGCGCCGATCTTTAGTGTCCTATTGGGATTGCCCCCCCACTTGGATGAGGTACAAGTCTTCGGCCGGTGCACTCGTGCTCAGACCTGGATCCTCAGTTCTTGTTTTCTTTTCAGGTGGTGCTTCTCCGGGACGCCGGTCACGAGTCAAGATGAGGTAGCATCTTTTGGATTCCCTCTGGTCTCCTCGGACCTCCCCCACTCCCCGGGGGGTGGGGAACTTGAGTTTTTAATGATAGGAGGAGGGGACACCTCGAAGCGTGCCGAGGATCCCTCGGCCAATGATGGCGTTGTATCATGTCATTGTCTGAACAACTGTGAAGTCGGCGAGGAAGGTTACCTCTTTTGGCGCAGTTCCAAATGTGATCAGAAGCGAGATGCACCCCTTTGGTTGAACTGTAGCGCCAGAGAATCCGTATAATGGTGTGCGTAGGGGCATCAGTTGAGATAGGTCCACACCCATGAGCATAAGACAGTCGTACATAATAATGTCCGGTCCGCTTCCATTATCTACTAATATACGGCATACGGTACATTTGTTTATGGTGGCAGAAACCACCAAGGCATCAGAGTGGGGTGTGGTCAAACCCTCTAGGTCATCCTCGGAGAAAACAATAGGGTCTCCTAGATGACTAGGGGTGGAAACCCCTCGTCGGGTGTTGTCACCTTGGTCCATAGCGTGGACACCCGACTCGTATCATCACCGCCGGCTTACGGTATCCCCCCCCCCCCGCCGGCCGCCCCCCAGAGATCATCATGACCTCCTTTCCGTTGGGCCGGTTATCAATCGGTAGGGGCGTCTTCTATCGCCTCTCGGCGGCTTTGGCGAGGAATTTGTCGAGGAGTCCTCGGCGGACAAGGTCCTCGTTGGCGTCCTTCAAGTTGATGCAGTCGGCGGTGTCGTGGCCGTGGTCGCGATGGTAATGACAGAACTTCTTCTTGCTCCTCGTGCTTGTTGGTTATAATATGTCCCTTCTTTTGCAAGATAGGCTATGATGCCAACTATGATGAAAGTATGAGCAAATAGTGAAATCAATCAACCTATGAACATGTGCAACATGAACCTAGGCAACCAGCATGAATACTAGCATGGGCATGCTATCTCAATTAGAACTAAGCTAAGCAAACAAAGAAAAACACACGTCGGGGCGTGGAATAAGGAGGTAAAGAAAACACACCATATAGGTGGAACAAGCAAAATAAGAGAAAATATGAAGAAGGAGAGAAAGCTATTGTCCAAACTAAGAAAAGATGTGATCGCCACTAAGGTAAAAATAAGCCAAAGGCCTGATAAATACCTTAGAATAGGAGGATGATGCACCCGCCCACGGGAGAGAGAAAACAACCAGGAAACTACAGCTCGGTGGAATGTGACGGCTGGACACTGATGTGTCACAGAACTGTGACGGCCTCACGATAAGCCGCTACAGGAATATAACGCGTCTATGGTAGACCGTTAGAGCTTCTGTAGAATAAGAATTGGGAATCTTTGATCTCCAAGCTTTCCTGTCGGCCAGGAAGCTTGGGCCTCGTGCTAAGAGCTCTGTAAACCTGCAAAAGAGTGTAGATCACAAGAAAAATAACCCCAAATTAGCCCTTGGGAAGAGTAGTATCAATAAACCAAAGAAACTTAAGAACATGCAAAATAAAAGGGAAATACCAGGGAGGTTGGTTTTTTTAACCCCTATGCGGCGTTTTAATGATGGGAAGATATTTAAATGGATGCAGAAGATGCAAGAACGTGGTAGAGGAAGAGGGACAATGCTATGATGCTTGGAAGAGGGAAAAGACACTAAGATGACAACTTGACTGAACTAAACCCTTGGAATCAATACTCCCTAGACATTGGAAGCAGATGGACGTGGGAAGCAGCTCTCCTTGGTTGGTTCTAGCTCTAGGATGCGGCAGCACTTCGACACGAACTCCAGATGTCTCCCCCCTTAAGACATGAAGTCAAGGGTTCTATTTATAGACCCTCCAACTCTCCGGTCGAGTAGAGGATAATCTAGCTAGAAAGTAGGACGCTTCTTAGCAAACTCTTGAAGATAATACTCCCAAGAGTCCATGGAAACAAACAGAAGGTTCTTAGGATCAGATTTGAAGGAGAAATCATCAGATCAAACTCTTAATTCGGCCACGGAGTAGCAGAGAAAGAGTAGTTCTGCTAGAACTCTCTGTTTAACGTAACGACTGCACGATAGACCGCCACATGGATGTAATGCCCTAGGAATGGACTGTCACACAACCTTATCTTCTGAAAGATAAGGCCAACGGGCGAAGTTTTTGAACACAGGACTCTAGATGAATGTAACGGTCAAGGATAGATGCATCACAATGAATGTAACGGCCGCACGATAAGCCGTCACACCCAACGGATAGGATACGAGATAAGCTTTGAAAGAAGCCTTTGACTTAAGAACTCTGGCATGATGTAACGGACCAAGGTAGATGCGTTAGAGGATTGTAACGCACCATAAAAGGACCGTTAGAGACAATAGGGTGCAAATGAAATGGAAGTTTGCTAAGCTTCATCCAGCGGAAAGAGGTAAGGAACCAGACCCAACCAAGGAGACATGACTCATGAAATAGACCTCAAATTTGACCAAGATATCCCCATGAGGGTGAACAACTTGGAGCATCATTTAAAATGAATAAGGAGATGACCCAACTTATTGGTCATAAAATGGGTGTCAACAGATGCCCCTCCTTAACGTCCTCTTTGCAGGGGAGCGAGCGGAGGTGAAGCGAAAGCCAAATGGAACATAGAGATGAAGCGGAGATGAAGCGGAGCGGAATGAAAAGCGGGCGTTAAGGCAAACGACACCCGTTCTGAACCAACGAGCGATAGGAATTTTCTGGAAAACCTCGAACTAACCACAAGGAAAGGTAACCAAATGACACGTGTCTGGAGGAACTAACAACTAAGGAAAGGAAAACACTGCCAGCGGCCGGAGCAATGAAAAAGAGATAAGTAACTAAACTCCAGACATGAATCTTCAGCTGACCAGACTGAGCGAGTAGATCGAAGGAAACCTTCCAATTCAGAGTGGAATGACTCTCCTTATCCGAGATCATTGAACATATAGTTGTTCACCATTATTGAAACACCTGGACAAATGAGGCTCGTGAATGCTCAAAGATGTGCATGATGCATGCTGAGCTAAAATAAAGAAATCATCAAACAAATGCAAAGAAAAGAAAAAATAATAATATACTCAAGAATAGTATTGCTAGACCGGAGAAACAAGGGTCAGGACACTATCTGCAACCACGGCGTGCATGATAGAACCATCGTCCCCAAGCTTTTCCAACCAAACGGCCTATCCAACGATTAAACATGTGTACTTAGATCATCATCATTTTTATTTAAGGGGAACATCAGATCCTAGAGCACATGAATGACCAGCCGGTTCTTGAGATAATATATCATATATAACATATAGTAATGCATTAAAGGATAAAGGATCGAGATACTGTACCTGACTTACCTGTGCGGCGAAGTGGTGGATCATGATGACTAAATGGCGTTCTCGTGATTTTCATCCATAGAAAAGAGATCAGCCAACAACAATTAATCATCTTCAAGCATGAACTTCATTGCTAACAAGAAAGCATAATGATCATTCAATCATAAAACAGGGCATTATCATTCATCAAATGTTTTAAAGCCTCTGACGGCCTAACGAAGGTGCGTCAGAGTATTATAACGGTCTTAACGTGACGCGTCACACAGCGTCGGTTCACATTTTTCAAAATAAATGATCATTTCTCCTGACGGCCCAATAGAGACGCGTCAGAGACTACGACGGTCTTACGATAGACCGTTACAGTTTCTGGGTGTTTAAAAAAAATAAACCGAATGGCCATTCCCCTCTCACATTTGTTCAAATGCCCCAAACTCAAACAACGCCCAAACCCCACCGAACGAAAACCACCGGCGACGATGTCTGGCGATGAGCTCCCCCGGCCATCGATGGTGAGAGAGAAGGGGAAAAAGAAGCTGGTGATCAAGAGAAAAGCCCTAAGGGGTTTTAGGGCACGGGTAGACCAAGAAGAGGTTGCCCCGGCGGTGGCCGAGTAACTGGCGGTGGCGGCGGACCAAGCGATGGAGGAGGATCCTCCCACGGCTGAGGAAGGAAGAGAAGAGGCCATGGAGGAAGCCTTTGCCAGTGAAGAAGGGGCCACGACGGTGGAGAAGAAGAAAATAGGCTGGGACCGCGAGGTAGGACCCCCACCCCAAACCTCATTTTTCAATTTTTATATGTGTGCATGTGTGATTAAGGGGGAGGAAATGGGTCTGGGGACCCATTGGGATCCATTGTAGGCCATTGTGGCCATTTCCACGGGCTAGGGGAACGAAGAGGATGATGCCCATTTCGGAACCACGTAACGGTCCTTCCATGGACCATTACAACACCTGACGCACCACCCTTGGTGCGTCAGAGAACTCTAACACGCCAGGGTACGATCGTCAGATGAACAAGAGACAGAACTGATATTTTTAGGTTTCTATGGTTATTAATTTTTTTTGTTGTTTTATTCATATTATATATAATGATTTGAAACTAATGAGTTGACTAACTTATGCTCTACATGTTGTAGACACGCCATTCCTGACGTCTCCTGAGAAAGTCTCATATTACTATACAACGCCCCGCAACGGCTTACGCGTTTTGAATCACTTGAGTGCTTCCTTTTCTTGAGTCTTCTTCCGCCCTTTTCGGCATCCGGAATCGTCTCGTCACGGCATTCGGACGGCATCAACACCAGTCAGACGCATCAGGAGGTTCCGGAACCAGGAAGGGTGTCTGCGGGCGGCCGCCAACGCCTGAACTGAGGACCCGGGTGGGTCTTTATGGGGGCGTCCAGGCCCCTGGACGCCCCCATTCTTTTAATTTATTTTTCAAAGCCCAAAGCAAAATAAATAATAATATATTAATGGAGGCGTCCAGGACCCTGGACGCCTCCATAAAAATAAACATAAAAAATATATATATGCCAGTTGGCATAAAAAGACAAAACAAAATAAATAATAATATATTAATGGAGGCGTCCAGGCCCCTGGACGCCTCCATAAAAACAAATATAAAAAATATATATGCCAGTTGGCATAAGAAGACAAAATAAAAATCAAATAAAAATAATATATTTTATTGGAGGCGTCCAGGCTCCTGGACGCCTCCATCAACTCCCTCACGGGCGCCGGCCACCGAATGACGGTTTGTCGTGTGTGAAAAAAGCCAAATTATGGAGACGTCCAGCCAGCTGGACGCGCCCATTTCTGAATCACGAGGCGCCGCTCACAAAACCACGCGTTGTGCCGGCCGTCGGTGGTGTTCGGTGGACCTGTTGGAGGCGTCCGGGGCCCTGGACGCCTCCACAAAAATATTCTGAAAAAATAAATAAAAATAGAATAAAATATTAGTTCGGCCCTGATGGAGGTGTCCAGGGTCCTGGACGCCTCCACCCTCCGGAGCCCTATAAATAGAGGCCCACCCCCTCAGTTCTGGAGGAGCTTCTAAGAGATCCGATAGGCTGCCGGAGCCCAGAGGCTACCGGAGTCATTTCTAACCCGTGGGGTCTTTTGTAGGTGGAGGTTCTGCCGGCTTCTCGGGTGCCCACGCTCGCGAGAGGAAGGTCGTCTTCATCCACCGCGCTTCCACGTCGTCCCTACGCTGCCGGAGCTCCGCCGGATTTCACCCTCGGCTCATCCAATAAGCCTTTTCTTCCCCTTTTTCTCCATAGTTCTTTACATTCATCATACTGCATCCTCTATCTCCCTACATAAGGGCGCCGTCTCTTGCATACTTCTTGCATTCATCATCGCATTTTCCTCCTACTCGAGTCCGAGAGGGGTTTAAAACCACACCAACCAGGTGTGTGTCAGGTCACGATCTCGTTACTTTTATTGCAAGGAATTGTTACTACACTGCCATTTTCTAATTCCGTTCGTTTATTGTCTACTGTTTTGCAAGGGTAACCAAGGAAAGCCCTCTCCGTCGGCCGGCCGAAGGGGGAGGAAGAAGCAACCCGCCATCTCCCGCTCTTGAGGTAGGCGCGATCACTTTCTTTATTTTGGGGTCTTTTGGCCCCTGGCGATCACATCTTGTTCTCGAGGCCGCGGCGAGTCACTTCCCCAATGGCCGTTTAAATTTCCGTTCTTATATTCTCTTTATATTCTGTTATATTCTGCTCATATTCTCGAGGCCGCGGCGAGTCACTTCCCCAATGGCCGTTTAAATTCCCGTTCTTATATGTTATATTCTTATCTATTCATATTCTCGAGGCCGCGGCGAGTCACTTCCCCAATGGCCGTTTAAATTCCCGTTCTTATATGTTATATTCTTATCTATTCATGTTCTCGAGGCCGCGGCGAGTCACTTCCCCAATGGCCGTTTAAATTCCGCTCTTTATATTCTCTTATATTCTGTTATATTCTTATCTGCTCATATTCTCGAGGCCGCGGCGAGTCACTTCCCCAATGGCCGTTTCAATTCTTGCTATTTAATTTCTGCACCATTCCCGTCCCCCCGAGGTCGCGGCGAGTCACTTCCCGCTATGGCCGTTTAACCCCCATATCTTGCTATATTACATTTGTCCCGCTCGCCCCGCCGGAGCAATCTCCCGTGGTGGCCCCTTCTCTTTTCTCTTATTTCTGTGTTGCAGCAAACAAAAGAGGAGCCCGCGCGCTCCGCGTCCTCTTCGCTCCCCGAACCGCGTGACGTCGCTCACAGATTGGCGATCACGGTGGGACATCTACTGCTTCCTTTCGGCTACCCTTGCAAGTTCGGCACCATCCGTGCCTCTCCACCTTGGCGCCCGCGCGCGCCCCCGTTGTGCTCACGGCAGCACTGTCAGTTGTGATTGGTTGTTTGTTTATTATATATCTGTTATTTCTGTTGTTTTCCCACTCCATATCTCTGTCAGCATTTCATTGCATGCATCCATCCCTCTTTTCTATCCTTTTTTCATTTTTTTTAGGATCACCCTTTCCCGGTGAAGGAAGGACTCTCCGTTTGGAATTCCTCTCAACGGACTAGAATCTCCTACACTGGGACCTCCGTAAGTCCCCGACATCGAAGAATCTCCTCTTCGTTCACTGGGCTGGTTGTACCATTGAAGTTCCCCGGAGTTAGTCATTTCATTCGTGGTGAGACGAGAGACCCTAGCTGACACGGCGGTGAAACAAAAATAAACTAGGGTCCCTATTTTGTGTGAACTTCGGATCTCGCTAAAAACACAAAAAAAATCATCAAAATCAAAACACAAAAAAGGCGTAAAGGCATCCACTTGTTTGATAATCTCTGCTACCTGCTTGCTAGTGTATGTTTTTGCGTTCTGGGAAAACTGTGAGCATGGCTCACGAGTCTTTTGAGGAGAACCACCCTAGTCGTGGTTTGTCAGCCGACCCGCGAGTCTATGCTATGGACTCGGGTCCTTCTCATGAGCCCTCGCATGAGGTGCAGGTTATTGCCGGGGACACATCCCCACCACAGGATATCTCTTCCTTACTGGGCGTCCTCGCCAACACGGAGCTTACCTCTGAACAGCTCCGGGCCTTCCAGGCCATTCTGAAGGGGAAATCTGTTTCCCCCACGCCCCAGGAATCAACTCCGGCCATCGCACCTCTCCAAGAGTCCGTGCAGGCCATTCCATCTCCTTCATTGGCGCAAGCCATCCAGTCTCCCTCGCTTCAAGGACAAGCGAGCCAACAACCACCCTCATTCCAGTTCCCGTCACAATCTCAAACTCCCGTTGTTCCCCACACACCGCTTCAGCCAGGGCCAACTGTCGGCGGTCCGACAGCTCCCTCTCATTCCGGGTTCCCCCCTCAAGTCTCCGGGAGACAGTTTCTCCCCCAGTGGCAAGTGCCACCTTCACCTCCAGAGGAGCTCGCCCAATCGCTCCTCAATAGGTTCAATCGCATGGACGAGCAGTTTCAAAATCTGAGAAGGATGGTGGACGTGAAAGCCACCCCGGAGGTTGCTTTGCCAATCCTTCCCGTCATTCATCTTCCTCCCTCCGAAATGCCCACGTACCGCAGATACAATGGTACCGGCAACCCCTTCATTCACCTCAAGGATTTCATGTATGAATCCTCCTATTGGCAAAACGATCAGAGGTCCCTGGCATACCTCTTTCGGAGATCATTGGATGGTCCCGCGCTAGAGTGGTTCTATTCTTTGGAGCCCCGCGAGGCCGAGAATTTTGAAATAGTCCAGAGAAGGTTCTTGCAGAAATATAGGGATAGGGTCGGTCCCTCACTCTCCATTACCGACCTAGTGGCCGAAAAGATGAAGCCCGACGAAGATTTTGTCCGCTATGCTGATAGATGGAGGTCTCTGGCGGAAAGAATAAGGGATACCCTCTCCGAGCCCGAACAAGTGAAGATGATTGTGTCTAATGCAACCCCACAGTTCAGACACGTCCTGGCCATGAATAAACTTACTACAATGGAGGAACTCTATGAAAGGGCCCGGTACATCCAAACCCAGTTAAAAGACTCCCCCATTATGAACATGTTTGAGTCGCCGAAGCCCAAAGTGGTCAGAAAAACAGGCGCTGGTGTCCCGGGCGGAGCCACAGAAGGGGTCGTGACAAATGAGCAAGTGGGTGCGGTCAACAATGCCAACTATGCAGTCAACCCAAGGCCTCCACAAATGCCCCGACTTCCCCTCCAACCAGGTCCTTTCCCTCTTCGTCCTCCACCCCAAAATAATCCACCCCAGGATAATATGCCTCCATTACGTCAACCCCAGCAACAACAACCACAACCTCAGCAACAACAACCACCGCTTCAGTACAACCAAGTTCCACCCCCGGGGAACTATGGTCCCCAACAGCAACAAAGGAGGCCGCTCGGTCCCAAGAGAGCCTACTATCCACCATTGCCAGAAACCTTAGCAGACATTTTTAATGCCCTCATGGCATCAAACCAACTCGCCCTACCCAGAGAAAGGCCCGTGTGGCCCCCAAATGTTGATACCTCCAAATACTGCGTCTACCACAGGCAGCCAGGACACACAGTAGATTACTGCTTCCATTTCAAAGATTACATCCACGATATGAATGATGAACATCAAATAGATTGGGATGAAATGAGACGATACGTCGCCGCTCTTAAGGCTAGGAGACCTCCTCATAGGCCACAGCAGCAGTTACAACAGCAGCAGCAGCAGCAACCACAACAACAACAACAGCCTCAGCAGGCCCCACAACAACAGCCCGACATGGGCATAATCCAGAATCCATTACCGGAGCACCAACAGCCCAATCATCAGGTTAACCCCATCTCCTCCTTCCCGGAAGTCGGGAGAGAGCAGGTGTGGCACCAGGAAAGTACCTCCATTCTTTCTACCGCCAATCCTATCATCACGCAACACCCTTGCCTTGCCCGGGTAGCACCTCTCTCTCATCAACCCGCGTCAGTATCACCTTCACCATTTCCACTACCATTACGCCCTCTCATCCGTACCCCGATCCCCTATCAACCGACACTCTCCACTACGCCTTCACACCCTCTCATCTTCTCCCACTCCCCCACTTTACCATCCACCTCTACCACATTTACCCCTACGCCTTCTAAACCCCTTATCATCCGTCAACCATACATAACCCCGTCTTTCTCCACCGTATCACCACTAATGCCTTCAAAACCACTCATTACCCATCACCCACCTCAAAATCATTGCCCGCTTCAAGCCCTACCCACTTCTACTTCGTCTCCACCTCCACCTTCCAGACCCCTTATCCTTCATAATCCGCGCGATATCCCCTCTACCTCCACCATGCCTCCACCTAACAAACCCCTCATCAGAATCCCTGCTCCCGTCATCACCCCTGCTTCATCAACCATTCCTCCACCACTACCCCTCAAATCCCTGTTAAAACCCACTGCTACCCCCACAGAGGTACAAAAGCCGCAGGCAATGGTGCTCCGGAGTGGAAGGATTTTCCACAGGGTTTTCCCCCACAACAGTCAGAATCCTGAGCAATCTCAGCCAGAGAAGGATGATGGAGAACAACCAGAAAGAGCTATCCCTGGAACACAGTATGATCTATTGAAACACTTGGACAAGACACCTGCTCGGATCTCCATCCTGGAGCTACTTCAAAGATCCACATCCCACCAGGCGGCCTTGATGGAATACCTTCAAAAGGTCATGGTTAATGAGGACCTCCCCGTGGAGAAGATTTCGACCGTCCTGACCCCAACAGACACACAACCGGCCATCATGTTCCACAACTACGAGCTCGCTCCCAAGGAAGCTCGAAATATGCATTGTGCATTTCAATAAAAATTAATGGGGTATCCATAAACCCGTGTCTTGTGGACACGGGTGCGTCCATAAATGTGATCTCCATGGACACCCTTCAGTTGTGTGGGGTCAACGAGGAACAAATAAGACCTTCCTCGATCACGGTCACGGCTTATGACAATAGCAAAAGGCCGCCACAGGGGATGATTATTCTGAAGGCAGAACTAGGCCCCATGTCAATTCCCACGGAATTCCATGTCCTCGACATGGACCCCACATTCAAGGCTATACTGGGTCGCCCTTACATCGAAGCCATGGACGCTGTGCCTTCCACCAACCATCAGTGCCTGAAGTTTCCTTACAATGGGAGGATTATTAAAGTGGTCAGTACACCTGTCCTTCACACAGTGGATGCTATCAACACCTCTCTGCCCTCTGTTTGGCTATCTCATCGGCCCATATTGTCATTGCTGGACGTGCGTGATCTATCTCACGTTCCACTAGCACCAAAGGAGCCGGTCAGGACAACCGCAACATCATGTCTCCCTTTTCACTCCAAAGGTTGGGAGATTATGAGGAACATCGGCTATCAACAGGGTAAAGGTCTGGGCGCACAATTACAGGGTATGCTCAAACCGCCAAAGGAAATTAGGCCGAACCGTAGGTTTGGCCTAGGCTTCAAAGGACCGTTCAAGGCGGATTGGAAGCCCCTCACATGGACTCTATCAAACCACTTCAACAGAGGGCCCGTTGTTCAGATGGGAGATTACCCACGAGAAGCATATGGGGGATCACATGCTGTATATTTGGCTGAAAAATGTCCGAGGATCACCAAAAGAGGCAAGATCAAAGATCCGAATGCGAGTGGAACAAATGGTTCGACATACGGGACATTTCCGTTGCACTGGAAAGGATGTTCTCGTCTCCGCAGCTTGAAGGACCACCATTGATCTCCGAATACCAGAGAATATTACCACTCTTGCCAAGGTTCCAAACTATCCTCGTCCTCGCCAGAAGGACCCTGTCATCGACGGATCTTCATCCGTCCTCAACATTGCCGTCGACGGCTCATTAGCCGCCATCTTCTCCATCCACTCGTCTCAGCCTTTGCTGATATCTTCTTCCTGGGCCAGACAATTGTCTGATGATCTTCCCAGGTCCCCTTCTCTGCTTACATACCTACGCGGGCTTCTCAACCCGCGCCAGGTCTTCAACCATGATCTGCTCTATGAGCCTCACAATCCTCTAGCCATAACCACTTTTCTCTCTCCTCCAATCTCTTTTCACTGCTTTGTCATTAAAAATGAAAACGAAAAAAAAACGTCAATTTTCAAACTCCCCAACAACACATCTTCGTTGAGGAAACCTCCTACATCTCCCACGGGTGCGTCCCGCCCTGCGGACCACCCGTCCAAGGTCCGATGAGCGACCTTTTCTACCCCTCCTCTGAGGGGTCTTCTCCTGTACATTCTACACCATCCTCTTCGTCTTCCTCTTCTTCTGTAAATATTGTCAGTCAATCTAGGAATGATAGGCCAAGGGTAGTACCTAGGAAGAAATCCAAGGGTAGGCAGATCCCTCGTCGATTCCTTCTGGATTTAGCCGCCAGGTGTCAGGCCCTTCTTGCCATCCCCCAGTTGTTAGAAAATCCCATCCAGCTACCGAAATAGAATGTGAGGGCGACTGTGCATTTGATGAAGGGTATGGAGTCTACGAGATCACGGATGAAGAATGCCCCACTGAAGATGAGGGTGAAGAATATGAGGATGCGGCGGGCGCATACGCTAGTGGAATGAGGAGATTCGACGAGCCGTCAACCGCCGTAGAAGAATCCACCAAAGAAGTCAACTTGGGAACTGAGGAAGACCCTAGGATCATCCTCATAAGTGACAACCTACCACCCTCTGAAGAAGAGGCATTAATTGAGGTTCTCAAGGAATATAAGGACACGTTTGCATGGAGCTACGAGGATATGCCGGGTCTAGATTCAACCTTGGTCGAACACCGTTTAACCCTAAAACCAGGGTCCGTCTCGGTAAAACAAAGGTTAAGGCGTTTCCACCCTCAGATGGCTTTGAAAATGAAAGAAGAGGTCGATAAGCTCCACAAAGCCAGGTTCATTAGAGTCGTTCTTTATCCTCAATGGGTGGCGAACATTGTCCCGGTCATGAAGAAAGATGGGAAAGTCAGGATTTGCATCGACTTCCGGGACCTTAACCGCGCGTGTCCAAAGATGATTTTCCCTTGCCTCACATTGATGTGTTGATCGATAACACGGCAGGCTATGAAACCCTCTCATTCATGGATGGATTTTCAGGATACAATCAAATTCGTTTGGCAGAAGAGGATCAGGAAAAGACGTCATTCACTACCCCTTGGGGAACATATTGTTACGTGGTCATGCCGTTTGGATTAAAGAATGCTGGAGCTACTTACCAAAGAGCGATGATGGCCATATTTCATGACATGATGCACATATATCTGGAAGTGTATGTGGATGACTTATTGGTGAAATCAAGGACCAGGATGGAACATCCAGAAGTTTTGGCTAAGGTCTTGCAGAGGTCAAGGGAGTTCCAATTGAAAATGAACCCGAAAAAGTGTGTGTTTGGTGTGTCGTCGGGTAAATTGCTGGGGTTCATTGTGAGTAAAAGAGGGATCGAGATAGATCCCGACAAAGCCAAGGCTATCAGGGATATGCCGCCTCCCAAGAATTTGAGGGAAGTCCGAGGTTTAATCGGGAGGTTGCAGTTTATTCGTCGGTTTGTGTCCCAACATTCACAAAGGTGTAGACCTCTCTACGAGTTGACCAAGCCAGGAGTAGAATTCCACTGGAATTCTAAATGTCAGAAAGCTTTTGAAGGGTTGAAGGAATATCTGGCTAGTCCACCCGTTCTCATTCCACCTAAACCAGAAAAACCTCTGATCCTTTACGTCTCAGTCTTGGATGACTCCGTGGGAGCCGTCCTCGCACAAGCTGATGAAGAAGGCAAGGAACGGGCAACCTATTACTTGTCCAAACTTCTCAATCCCTGTGAGCAGAAGTACACCGTCATGGAGAAAACCTGTGCTGCCCTCGTTTGGGTAGTGCAGAAATTGAAGCACTACTTCTTGGCTCATGAGGTCCACTTGATTGCTCGAATGAATCCTATCAAATTCCTTCTGGAGAAATCCGTCCTTACGGATAGGCTAGCACGCTGGCAAAGTTTTCTCTCTCAGTTCGACATCACCTACATCCAGCAAAAGGCGATTAAAGGCTATGCCATAGCCGAGCATCTCGCTCACCATCCTCTTCCCAAGTTCGATCCCGTCCAATCAGAGTTTCCAGATGAGGAACTAATGTCCGTCAACCAATCAGATGAGCCAATGTGGACACTATATTTTGATGGAGCTCTGAATTCTCAAGGGAGAGGAATCGGCATCGCCCTCCTGTCGCCTGAAGGCCTCACATTCCCATTGGCATACCAGCTCAAATTTCCAGTCACCAACAATATAGCCGAATATGAAGCCCTTCTAGCTGGCCTAGAACTCGCCCATTCTTTTCGTATCACTGAGTTGCGAGTCGTAGGTGATAGTCAACTCATCCTTCGCCAGGTGCTCACTAAATATCGCACTCGCGATCCCAAACTCAAGCCATACCAAGAACTCACTGCTGCCTTTGCCAAACTGTTCACAAAACTGATCTTTGTTCATGTCCCTCGTCATCAGAATATTCTCGCCGATGCCCTCGCCTCGTTGGCATCATCCATAAGGTTCCCTCTAGGAAGATGGTTTAAGTCCATTTCCATCTACAAACTTCACGCCCCTGCAATCGATGATGCTTCCTACGTAAATATCAAAGACAGGATAGCAAGAAAGATCCTGCAGGAAGATATCCTTGAGAAGAGGGAGATCATGTTGGCAGAGGCCGAAGAAGAACTGGCTGATGAAGAGAAACCATGGTTCTATGAAATCGTCAAATACTGCCAAGATCAGTCTTATCCTGAAGGGGCCACCACAGAGGACAAGAAAGCCATAAGAAGGGTGGCTCAGAAATACACATTGGTTGGAGGTCTACTCTATAGGAGGAGCCTTACTGGTATTCTGTTAAGATGTCTTGGTGACGATGAGGTTTGGAAATGTGTAGAGGAGACGCACTCGGGTGTGTGCGGTGGCCACGTGAATAGTCAGATGCTCGCCAAAAAGATCATTCGGCAAGGCTTTTACTGGCCCACTATGGAAGAGGATTGTGCTGTCTATGTCCGTAGGTGTGTCAAGTGTCAACTTCACGCCGATAAAATCCATTCACCATCTTCCTCACTTCATCCAATATCCTCCCCGTGGCCTTTCTCCATGTGGGCATTCGACATCATTGGTCCCCTAGGTGATCCCAATTCCCTCACCAAGCAGAAATCTTTCATCCTTACTGCGACGGAATACTTCACCAAATGGGCCGAAGCCGAAGCTTACGCGGAAATCAAGGCGTCAACAGTCTGCAAGTTCATCATGAAGAACATCCTCGCCAGATTCGGCGTCCCAAGCACGATCGTCACCGACAATGGGCCACAGTTCATTTCTCAGGACCTACAGGACCTCTGCAAAAGGTACGCAATTGCATTGCATCATTCATCGCCTTATTACCCACAAGGTAACGGCCAAGCGGAGGCCACCAATAAAACATTGCTCAAAATCATCAAAAAAACCTGCGAGTCTAGTAAGTTTTCAGACTGGCCAGAAAAACTTATCGAAGCCCTATGGGCCTATCGCACTTCAATCCGTACCCCCACCGGGCAGACTCCATTTGCCCTTACTTATGGTATGGAAGCGGTAGTCCCGTACGAGACTCTGATCCCTTCTCTCAGGGTACAATTGGACGAGGAATTTCCCCTCGACGATCGTCGTAATTCACTCCTCGCCCAGTTGGAACTCTTGGATGAGAAGCGGCTGGCCGCTGCCGAACACGCGCGTGTGTATCAAAATAGACTCGCTCGCTTTTACCAAAAGAAAGTCGTTGAGAGAAAATTCAAAGTCGGTGAGATGGTCGTAAAAAGAATTTTTGTCAAACCTGGAGGGCCGCGTTCTAAGCTCCAACCCAATTGGGAAGGACCATTTGTAATTCAAGCCGTGTACCCTGGCAACGCCTACAAGCTAATCAACGCCGAAGGGACCGAGTTATCCCACCCTTGGAATGGGCTTTATCTTAAGAAATACTACCCTTAGCACAAAACAAAAAAAATGATGAAAAGATAAAAACATCAAAAACAAAGAAATATTGAAAACCACTAAAAATATGGAAAATTCAAAATGCCGATGCCTGGCAGTCACCATGTAGTTAAGTCCCTGCATCTAACCTTCATGTTAGGATAGGGCCCATTAAGGCTTGGTAGGCACCGGGTCTTGGTTTGCCAGAACCGTGGAGATCCCTGTCCGGCCACGTCGGCCTATGCTCGCTCGAAGGAAGCTAACATGTGCTCACTTATGTATTTTATTCAAAAAAGTCGGTAGCATCACCTACGGTGGGGCCCCACCCAGAAGATCTCCGGAAGCTGTAATCTTTATTCTTTTCTCTTCGACCAAATGAGACAGTCGGCGCCCTTAAAACGCTGAGCATGAGAAACCGAAACTCAAACCCCAAAGGCAAGAGTAGGATCCATTTCCTCGAGCATCGATCAGAGCACGAGAAGAGGGCAGTGTCCCCGCAGGCATACGAAAAGGGAGCCCACAAACGTCAAACGACTATATCTCCCTCACAAAAAGAAATACAAAATCAAAATCAAGAGAAAAGCCTGGTCGTGACCGTGCCTGTTGCGATAAACGGAACCCCTCAAAGCAAAAGTCTGAATCCACAAAAGGGGCCGTGGAATGTAAATGCTCGAGATTTGGTCCGAAGTTGTCCGAAAGGAAAGAGTTAATGGGCCCTTATTCGCTCGCCGGGTTAACGGCTTTGCCGGTCCTCTCAGGAGGTTTATCCCCTACACTCTTCCTTCTCCCTCTAAAGATGAAGGTTCGATGGAGTTTCTGAAGGGTGAAAACTGCCTAGGGTCTGCGACCTTATTTTAATATACACATTTGGTTGCCTACTTTGAAAAGCAAAAGCTATCGCTGCGAAGGAGTCTCCGTGTTTCTGGCTGGTCAAGACCCCTGTTTACCACCTTGATGTCTTCTTGTTTAACCTCGGGCTTAGGCCAATGCAAGCGCGTCACCTATGGGTGCGACGGCGTCTGATTCCGGGTCAGCGTCGCGCGGTTGGTCGTTAGGGTTCCAGGGTGTTCCATCATATACCATCTAGAGTTGTGAGGAAACAGACCCGGGTCGGGCAAATCATTTACCTCAAACACCTTTTGGGTGAATCCCTGTGGTCGGAAGCGACTGGGAGCCTAAGCATGGCATGACGGTATTGTCATCAGGGTAAGTCTTAGCCGGCGGGATCATCATTCGAGGGGTCTAGAGGCCCAAATCAACCTAGATGTGCACTTAGGATACCTGGGAGGTTAGTAAGAAACCCCTGTCTCACGTAGGTTAGGTGCCATTTGGGTGCTTGCCAGGCGTTAGCAAAAAAAAAATTGAAATGATAAAAACAACAAAAAATGGAAAAGAGAAAATGTACATACTTGCAAACAAAAAAATCTTTTTTATGATAAAACAAAAAAATGCCAAATATAAAAAAGAAAACAAATCAATTTTGCATGATTGCATTTGCGTGCAGCATCTCACTTTTAATACCGCTTGCATTCGTGTGCTTGCCTGTCGCATTTATCATCACCACATCTTTCCCTTGCCTTCGTTAAATAAAGGCTTGGCCCCTTGACCAGTTATCAAGGACAGTCACAGTGACCATTTGCTTATTGAGCAAGGGGCCAAGTCAGAACAGAAATTCTGATTTGTTTGTTTCAGTGATGTGTGCAGGGATTCAGGCAACAGAAGCAAAGGTGAAAACCAAACAAACCGAACCTTGTATTTTATTCCAAAAACAAAAAAATTACATCAAGTTCCGCCCTCTCTCTCTGCATTACTCGTCCCACTACTCTCCGGGCAAAACGCTCTCAAAGGTGCTACCCAACTACGAAAAGCGGTACTCCTACCGCTCTGTACTCCCCTTCCTATTCCCACATCCCGGCGTTGATCCACGGAAGCAGCAGAGAAGCTACCAACACGAAAGCCGCGCTCTCGTGCTCTTCGGTAGCGCTCCTCACCATCTCTCAGCCACTGTTCAGCAAGACCAAGGCTGATTCGGAGTTCGAATAGTTGGGCCTCCATGGCCCTTCGTTCCTCCCTTTCAGTCAATCTGTTGGCTCTTTCTCTCTCTGCGTCTCTTTCTTTCTCTGCACGTTCTCTCTCGCGGTCTTCCCTCTCCAACTGGAGAGTGATCCTCAGTTCCACGGCATCCCTAGAGGAGTCGTCATCAGGATGACGCCGCAGTTCCCTCTCCAGTTCTGCTATCCTAGCCTCCTTCTGCGCAGCTTGGGCAAGCGCTTCTTCCGTCTCCTTTTCCTGCCGAGTGTACCATCTCAGATACGCGATAAGGCGTAAACAAAGAGAACTCAACACTGAAACTTTTACCTGTATACGAGCATCCCTTCTGCCTCCGCAGCACGCTGCGTGGCATGAGCAAGTTGCTCATGAAGCAAGTCAAGTTCTGAGGTGGGAATCCACAAGCTGGAAGAGGCACCACCTACTCCCATCGCTGGGGAAGCCGCGCCAATCTGGGCATGCTACGACCGCGTGAATTAGCAGCCAACATCTGGAATCTGGGGTTTTAATTAGGAACGCACTGTACACCTACCAAGGCGCTCGTAGCTCCGCGGGCATCGCCCAACCGTTGCTCCATCTCTGCCAAGCGAGTTCGTAAATTCGCTATCATGGTATCACGGATATCCTGCAGCCATACGAGTCAGCATTTCCACCAGAAAACCAAAAAGGGAGAAAGAAGAAAAGAGAAAAAGGGGAAACCTACCTCCACAAGTCCCCGGGGTTGGAACCGCTCTGCGTACTTTGTCCTATATAGACGCAAGTAGTCCTCGCTATCCCGCGCCTGCGATTCTACAATCGTGCCACCCCGTTGCCAGTCTTCGTACTGTTCGGGAACCGCACGCGCCAGTCAATGCAGGTCGCCGGTCCTCGCGTCTCTCTCCCAACGCGAGGTGGCGCAGCTGAATCCACCCATTCTTGAGCCAGTCCCAAGACCTCATAACCAATCGTAGCCGAAGCGGCTCGATTTCATTCAGGCAGTGCATCCACAATTCCCGTCCGAACCGGGCACGACTTGCTAGAACCCACGGCTGGTCGGCATCGACCATGTCTGAGTAGGGTCTCCAGTTTACCATCGCTGCAGGGAACTCCTGTAGCTCCCGCCTTAGCACCATCAGTTGGTAGGTTAGGGGTGCCGCACTCATGATGGGTTCCCACCGCCTGGCTAACGGCACCATCGCGGGTCGCCAATGTCGAGCTCTCCCCATGGGGAGGTAATAATAGCTCCACAGCTGCTCGGCGCAGGTCATCAGTACCTTGCAAAAACAAAAAAAAAAAATACAAAACAAGCAAAACCAAAAATACCTGGATGAATGGTGTGAAACCACTCACAGTCATCTCACGATCCGCTTCTTGGAACAGGCCTGCAAACAAGTGTGCCAGCATGGCAGCTCCCCAGGCATAGTATCCTACTCTTTCAAGGTCTGACAGCAGCTCCAGGAAGCGACATTGGATACCGTCCCCTTTCGAGCTCAGTACCAATCTCCCCAAAAGAAGAGGAGAAATCTCTCAAATCTATGTTGCATCTTTCCCAGTTGCCGAAATCTGTGCAGTACACGGCACGGCATCCTATTTCCATCCTTTCCATGAACTCTTCTGAGGATTCGTCGTCCCGCCGACGAGTGTCGGTGAGCCCTAATGCATCCATGAGGGACGCCCTAGCTACCGACCTATTTTTCCGACCATCTAGGTCCAAACCCAGAAACTTCTGGGCACCTTCTCGGTAGTCCGCGTAAGTGACTCCGGTCACTGCCTCGCCCTCCACCTTCAGGCTTGTGATCCGGACCACATCCTCCAAGCTGGGCACCATGTGCCCCCAGGGCATCAGGAATGCCCGACTCACTGGGTCCCATCTCTCACACAAGGCTTGGATCAGGACCAGGTCGAGCTGGATCGGCTCGATCCGAAGAAAGGTGCCAAAACCCATCACGTCTAGCCTGGCCTTCTGAAAATCTGGGAGACCTCGGTATGCTGCCACTACCAACTCCCATGAGATCTGTGATTTCATCACACTCTACGCATACAGGAATGGAGAGGAGGTTTGGTCAGAAAGAAAGGAAGAAAAAAGAATGAAAAAAGGGCAGGAAAACTTGGCTTACGAGTTGTGATTGGGCCCTTTCGCTGAAGTGCCCTTCGAGGTCCGAAAGCCTCCTGGAACTACTACCACTGGACCTGCTTCTCTTCGACGAGTGGGAAGATTCGCCCTCCATCCAACTCTCAGAATTTTGAACTCCTCCTCTCCCGTGAGAACTTGTGCTCCTCGAGTTAGCTCTCGATATACCTGGGAGGATAAAAGGGACACGAATTTATAGAAATGGAAGGAGTGCAGGCCAAGATTGCCTCCATCACCTTTAATGATAGCCCTCTCAATGAGGCACCTGCCATGCGGTCCCGTGTGTCACTTCACCGTTCGCACAGGGTGATTGATTGGACGAAAAATATGACGACTAGCACCCTATGTTGTCTAGGGATACCCTATCATGTTTTGAAGGACGTCCGCAAAATTTGACGCAAGGCACTAGGGCCGTCATTATTGACTTCGACGGCAGATTCCCGTGGAAAATGGTCACAACAAGACGCGATTCTCTGCTTGGGGTGGAGTCTCGGCATACCCATCACATGGGAACAGTGCAAAGGAGAGGAAGTGTAGGGAAGAAGGAATGCACAAGAGAACAAACGAGCAGGAGAAAATTAAATCACTCCATTCATAATTCTACATAAGCTGTCATAAACACTACAATCATAGAGAGGTGGCGAGTCCACCAGCTCGCCGATCCTCACCATCACTCATCTCTCTGGGCGCTCCCCTCCTCTCCCCTGAGGTGCGGGTCCCTCAGAAGCCTCTGGGATCCTCGTGCAGCAGCACCTGCCTCGCCTCTTGGCGCCTGCTCCGCAGCAGTGACTCGCTGCTCCTCCCCTGGCGTGGCGAAGAAGCCACTAGCGGCAAAGCGACCGGACTGGCGGAGTCGCTCCCCGAACTCTCGCGCTCTCTCGTAGCGCGTCTCCATCCCTCCTAGCCTCTGCACGACGGCCTGAAGGCCCAGCTGGAGCTCCCTCACTTGGGCCTCCAAGGCCCTCCTCTCGGTCTGATCCCGCTGTCGCTCGGACCTTCTCTCGGCTTTCTCTCTCTCTGCCTCTCTCCTCATCATCTGCAGAAGAACCCTTAACTCCAGGATGTCTGGAGAAGGCCTCTCCTCACCACGATGCCGCAGCTCCGCTACAGTCGCCACCCAGGCATCACGCTCCTCTTCCGCCCGGGTCGCGCGGGCCACCGCACCGGCAAGTTGTTCCCGGAGGGAGGCAATCTCGAGAAAAGGGGCCGAGGAACTGGAAGATGCGCCACCAATCATCCCCGCCGTCGCTGTCTGCTGGGCACGCTGGAACAAAATAAACAACGGCCGTCAGTGAAACTCCAAAATCTGAAGATAAAAGTGCGGCACGTAACTTACCAGGAGCGACAGCTCATGTTGAGCGACGGCCAGCTGCCGCCTAGCCTCTGACAGTTGGGCGCGCGAGCCGCCGATGCCACGCGTGTCCCCAGCTTGGGGAAGCCCCGCATAACTCTCTCTCTGCCGCCGCAGGAAGTCGGCGCTGTCCTGCACCAATACACTCCCTTGCTGTCCAGGGAGACGTACGTGCCAGTCCTCGAGCCTCGCCTTGCCGCGACTCTCCCTCCTGACGCGGCTCGGCTCGTCCGCACTCGCCCACTCATCGGCCAGGCCCAGGGTCCTCGCCATGTCCTGCACCAAGGAAGGAGGACCTCGCATCATAACAAAGAACGCGTCCCCTGTCTAGGACGCGTCCATCACTTGAGTGCAACACTCGCCGAACCCTTTCCCCCTCGCACGCCTTGCTTCAAAACTCAAAATGGATCAAAGAGGAAGAGATTGGAGGACCTACCAGACCGTGTTCACCTCCCTCCGCGACATCGGGCCCCTCGGGTCCCTCGGGGGCCCGAAGCGGCCCTTCCTCCTCCATAGACGCCGTTCCGTGCTCTGGCGCGTCCCTCCTTGGGCGAGGGGTCCCGCGTCCCTCTCCACCTTCACCATGGTCGGGCCCACCGAACTCCATCGATCAAAAGAGGAGGAAGACGAAAAAGGGGGCAAGCGAGTTTCGGCGGAAGGCGGGCTCGTTTGCGGGTAAGGCACGGGAGAAGAAAGGCCACCCGACGCTTTAAATTTGAATTCAAGGATTAAGACGCGTCCTCGCGCCTGGACGCGCCCAAAAAGGGAGAAAGGAACATAATCCCCCCGTGCAAAGTAGTTCCCTTCTGTCCAGGGCAAAAGTCTCGTGAAGCGTAAACAACGTGGTGCAAAAGAAAGTGCGGGAAAGAAAAGGGCACGCCACACGAAATCCATTTCATATAATAGTCAAAGTACATCATACAGTGAGAAGGGTGACGTGTACAAGCAACTCTCTAACTCTCGCTGCCACCCTCCTGGTCATCTCTCTCCTCCCTCCTCTGCCGGGGATCCCTAGGGGGCCTCTGCGAACCCTGAGAAGCCGTGCTCGCCTCGCCCTGCGGTGGCACTCCAGCCTCGAAGGCGCGACGACGCTCCTCGGCCGAAGAAACCAGATAGCTGCCCATGGAAAAAGAACCAGACTGACGAAGTCGCGCCCCGCGTTCCTTCGCCCTCTGGTACCGCTCCTCGCTCTCCCGAAGCCTCCCCTCCGCCGTGCCGAGACTCAATCGGAGCTCCAGCAGCTGGGCCTCCAGAGCCCTCCTCTCGGTCTGATCCCGCTGTCGCTCCTCCCTCTCTCTCTCCCTCTCCTCTCTCTCTCTCACCGCCTCCCTCCTCGACAGCTCGAGGGCGATCCGCAGATCCAGCACGTCACGAGGGAGCTCCTCAGCCTCCCGTCGACGCTCCTCCTCCAGCTCCACAATCCGGGCGTCACGCTCCGCCACCCGAGCGTCGCGCTCCTGCTCGGCACGAACAGCACGCGCCAGGGCCTCTCGGACCTCGGCCACCTGTCAAAGCACGCATGCACCGTAAGAGAACAGTGATAAAGGAGAGCAGCCAGAAGGAGAGTCGAGGTCAAGCAAAGCACTCACTCGAGCCTCGCGGTCACGCTCGGCCTCCTCAGCCCGAGCCACCGCATACGCCAGCTGCTCCTGGAGGGCAGAAACCTCCGGAGGAGGGCCCCGCGAACTGGAACCCGCTCCACCAGCCATCCCGGCTGCCGCTGTCTGGTGGGCCCGCTGAAACACAGAGCAAACGACAGTTAGAGGCCAAGTATCAAAAATCCAGGTCACAAAAAATGCATCGCATAAACTCACCAGGATCTCCAACTCCTGTCGGATGGCCACCAACTGCCGCCTGGCGTCCGCCAACTGGGCCCGCAGGTCGGCGATCATGTTGTCACGAGCATCCTGCATTGCACATAAGTTAGTGCCACATGCATATACATATAGAAGGGTGAAGCATTTTCATTTCACTTACCCCTGCCATACCACCAAGGAAGAGGCGGTCCCCGTACGTAGCCCGGTACCGTCTCAGGTAATCAGTACTGTCCTGTACATGGGACACCACTGGGACCCCGCCCTGCTGCCAGTCCTGGTACTGTGCTGGGAAGCGCGTACGCCAGTCCACAATCTTCGCCTTCCCCTTGGTCTTCCGCCCGATGCGGGCCGGCTCATCTACATCAACCCACTCCTGGGCTAGCCCCAATGTCCTCATAACCAGCCTCAGCCGAAGCGGCTCGATCTCGTTCAGGCAATGGACCCACACGTCCCGCCTGAAACGAGGAAGACCCGCTACAACCCAAGGCTGGCCAGCGTCGCCCATGCCCAGGTAGGGTCTCCACACCACCTGCATCACCATACATACATCATGTTAGTTACCATTCAGTCACATGCATAAACACAAAAAATCATACGCATCATACCATGGCCTCGGGATACTCGCTCAGCTCCCGACGAAGTGACGCCAGCTGGTAGCTGTGTGGTGCCGCTACCACGACCGGCCTCCACTGTCGCGCTAGAGGAACGGCTCTCCTGTTCCCCTGCCTGGCCCTCCCCATCGGGAAGTAGTAATAACTCCACACCTGCATCCATCATACATCATTAGCACGAGTAATTGCATATTTAACTACGGTAAAATGCATAAATAAATTGTGTACCTGGAGAAAAGGTGCGAAGCCGCTGACTGTCGTCTCCCTCTCTGAAGTCTGGGAGAGATCAGCAATCAAATGGGCAAGCAGAGCCGCTCCCCACGCGTAGTGCCCCACTCTGTCAAGGTCCGCCAGGATCCCGAGGAAGCGGCAGTGGATGCCATCCCCCTTCGTCCCCAGCAGAAGGCGGCCCAAGAAGAAGAAAAGAAACCTCCGGAGGTCTAGGTCCACCAGCTCCCGCTCGCTCGGGTCCTGGGTGAAAGCTGCACGGGCATCTCCCTCCAGTCGTGCCAGAAACTCCGCTCCAGTCTCGCTAACCCGCTGGCGCGGGTCGACGAATCCGAGCGCCTCCATAATCTCCACTCGGCCAACTACCCTGCTGTCTCTATCAGTCACGCTCGTCTCTAACCACAGCAGGTCCAGGGCACTCTCTCGGTAGTCGGGGTAGGTGACCCCACTCACCGCCTCTCCGTCCACCCGTAGCCCGGTGATCCGAGCCACGTCCTCCAGTGACGGCACCATGTGCCCCCAGGGCATCAGAAACGCCCGGCTCGGCGCGTGCCACCGCTCCCTCAATGCCTGGATAAGAGGAAGGTCGAGCCGAAAGGGCTCGATCCTAAGGAAAGCTCCAAAGCCCATGGCGTCCACACGCGCCCTCTGAAAGTCTGGCAGCCCACGGTATGCTGCCACCACTAGGGACCAGCTGATCCGGCCCTTCATCACGCCCTGCACACCACAAAACCAACAAAGAACACATCAGCATCATGAATAGTAATAAACAATAAACACTGTATATACTACTTATTTATTTTATTTTATTTTTATTTTTAAAAAATATTTATGTTTTTTTGGAGGCGTCCAACACCTGGACGCCTCCTTTACATTTTCTTTATTTTATTTTAGAAAAACCCAAAAACCAAAACAAAAATAAATAAAAATATATATATATTATCATGGAGGCGTCCCAAGCCCTGGACGCCTCCTTATTTTTAATTCTATTTTTATTATTTACGTAAATAAATAAATAAAAAAAGAAAAAAGAAAATGTGGAGGCGTCCAGGCCCCTGGACGCCTCCTTCCCTCACCCCCGGCGTTCTCCACACAGCCTCTCGTCCGCCCTTTTAGCCCAGTGAACCAATAGAATGGAAGTCTAAGAGCTTACCGGGTCGTGATCGTCCTCTCCCGCGTCGCCAGCATCCACTGCAGCCTCCACGGCCAAAGAGGAGCCTCCTCCTCCGCGGCAATCTCCTCCGCCGCAGCAGCCTCCTCGGCATCGTCCCTCAGCCTCCTCGGACGACGAGCCCGTCGTTTGCACTTCTCTCCACCCTGGCTCGGGCGTCCTTGCTCCATTGGGACTAAGAATGGGTCGTCTGGTTTGACTGGGTCGTTGGAATGAACAGTAAATGAGCAAAGGGGGGGAGGCCCCCCCACATATATAGAACTCACTTTCTTTGGGGCGTCCAGGCGCCTGGACGCCCCCACCTTTTTTTATTTTTTTTAAAATTCAAAAATGTAGGGGCGTCCAGGCGCCTGGACGCCCCCAAAACAAAAAACCAAAAAAAATAAAAAATAAAAAATAGGGGCGTCCAAGACCCTGGACGCCCCCAAAACAAAAAACTGAAAAAAATTATAAATAAAAAATTAGGGGCGTCCAGGCCCCTGGACGCCCCCATAATAAAAATTTCAAAAAAAATATAATAAAAGAAAAAAGATAAGAGTATGTATATAATCCAAACAAAAGAAAAAACACAAAGAAAAAGAAAAACACAAAAAAGATAATAATAATTAAGGGGACAGGGGTCCAAAACATCCATGCCAGATTTTATTCCATCAGAGAAGCAGAATGAGCTACATCAGGGGCTTAGGCGCCTTAGGCCTTAACTTCCCCAGTTCGGTTACATAAGCCCTCCACAGCTCACATTCTTCCCCCACGTGCGCTAAGGCCTTTCCCGCAACACTTGTCTTCCAGGGAGCTTTAATGGCTTTCGCTTCCTCGCATCCGCTTCAGTGCCCAACTCCTCTTCTTCAAAGGAACGATGCCAGTCGGTAGTGGGAACGAATGGCGTGGAATGCCGACCTGGAGGCAGCATCGATGCGCGTTATAAAGGACGAACTCGGTGCGCCAATCAGTTGAAGATCAACTTCAGGAGAAGGCCTCATGAGGAGATCAAGCGAAAGCAAACATGCCGGTGCGCATGTGAAGAAGCCTTGTGTCACGGTGCGGAAGTGAGACCGCCAGTCTTCACGTTTCTTCAGCCACGGAACGCGGTTCACTACAGTACCACCGAAGCCTAACACGTCGGCTATGTGATGAAGAGGGCTTTGTTGGAAGAGCTTCGAAGCAGTTGGCATTCCCTCGCGGTGGTCGAATTTGAAGTGCAAATCAAGCCAGCAATTCAAGACAAGTGCGCAACCAAAAGGAGGCTTACCCATGCTCGAGGCAGTAAGGCCGCTGTAAAGATAGGCAAGGACGGCGGGTCCCACCCTCTTTCCACTCCAGATTCCGCAAATGGCACTTAGTTGATCCTCCTCCACTATGTTGTCGGTATGAGGAAACAAGAGAGCACCCGCCAGACAGATAGTGAACCCCTTCATGATTCCTTCTAAGTAGTCATCATCTGGTGCCCCCCTCAGGGCGTCCATGACCCACTCCGCAAGCTTTTGCAAATCAATCCCCTTTTGATTACGCACCTTCCTGGCCGCGTCAGGCGGCATGAAGCTTCCAAGGACGCTTTCGGAAGTCCTCCGTGTCAGCATCCGCATAGCCTTCACCTTCCCGTCACTCTTGAATTTCTTCAATCCGAGCAGAAGTTCCACCTCCTCGAGGAGGATGGTCACCTCGAAGGTCGGGAAGATAAAAGTGTGGGTCTGGGGATGCCAGATCTCCACTAGTGCGCCCATAGCCGCCCAGTCCATACGAATCTTCTCGTAGTGTTTGGCGTGAATAAGGAGCCCCTGCAGATGCCACTTCGAGAGTATGGCCCTCATGCCGATGGAGATGTTGGAAGTTAGCTTTGAAAGCCATGGCAGTTTGGAAAACTTCCTCGGGCCTGGGAAGAGTGGATATGGCTGGAAGAGAAAAGAAAGAAGAAGAAATGAAGGAAGTAAGAAGAAGGCTCACGTGGAGAAATTTGAAAAGAATCAGCTTACCATATGCGACATGATCGTCCCACTCAGATGACCCTCGAGGTCGGAGAGTCGCCTGATCTCGCCGCTAGGCCTGCTCCTCTTCATAACGCGGGAAGACTCTCCTTCCATCCTGAAATCTCTAGATTCTCCTCTCCTTCCTCTCCTGAGCTTCCAAAACCCACCTTGGTGCATTTGAATGAACTAGCCTAAGGGGAGTTCTTATAGGAAGGGTAGGGCGCTACAGGACGAAACATGTCACATCAGTGGTCATTGTCAGATTTTGGCTAGATCTCCTTTCATTGTGGTGCGATTCTGCTATGATTCTGCTACTTTCTGATGTTGCTAACCTTTGCTAGTCTGTGCAGGTTTTACTAACGGACGTCTTTGTCCTGTCTCCTGTCCCACCTTTCAATGGTTGGTCCCACCATGTCATGCATCATAGTATATGATACCTACGCTACTAGAACATGTCAAGGACCTTGCGACCCGAACGAATCCGGGATTTGAGTTCCCCTTCAACAAAAACAGTGATGATCCCGAAGAATTTGGGTTGTACGGATAGGCCGTTAACTTGTGGTAGCATGGGGACGACGGTTCCATTCAGTGAGTTGGTGCGCGGATAAACGGGCCCCAGCCCAGTGTCGGCTCACCGGATCGGTATCCTGACCCGTTCTTAACAAGTTGACAATATTATCCTTGGCTATTTTCTATTTTAGTTTGTTTTAAATTTTTCTTTAAGCCCAGCATGCATTCATATAGGACTTTGATTTATTGCGGAAGATCATTCAAGTGATTCGATTGCGAAAGCCGCTGTGCTTCAATTCTTACAAATATGAGATATTCCACTCCGAATAAAATACTGAATTTCCTTGAAACGGCCTTACGCTGCTCTTCCAAAGGAGACCCTTGTTTGGACAGACCCTCAGATATTCCTTTACTTTTTACCTTGTTTGACCCACCTTGGCCGCAGCACTTCCACATTGGCTGGTAACCGCTCCCCAAAGGTGAAACCTCAGGTTTATGACCCAGGTACTTCCACACCGAGAAGTTGGTCTCCTTATTTTCGTGCCTGAGTGCACATCTCACCCTCCCTTATTTGATCTCCGTCCAAGCAACCGTCAAGACTTGAAAGACCTCTTCAAGGTCGCCTCATTGAAACTTCAGGAAAGATTCCAGACAGTAACGTCAAAAGCGTGTCTCATCACACCTTGGCATCAACTTATCAGTCCGCTCCCACTTCATTTCACTCCACTTCGATACCATTCCACTACGTGTCGCTCCCTTGCAAAGCAGACGCCAAGGCGGGGCAGCTGTAGACACGCCATTCCTGACGTCTCCTGAGAAAGTCTCATATTACTATACAACGCCCCGCAACGGCTTACGCGTTTTGAATCACTTGAGTGCTTCCTTTTCTTGAGTCTTCTTCCGCCCTTTTCGGCATCCGGAATCGTCTCGTCACGGCATTCGGACGGCATCAACACCAGTCAGACGCATCAGGAGGTTCCGGAACCAAGAAGGGTGTCTGCCGGGCGGCCGCCAACGCCTGAACTGAGGACCCGGGTGGGTCTTTATGGGGGCGTCCAGGCCCCTGGACGCCCCCATTCTTTTAATTTATTTTTCAAGCCGAAAACAAAATAAAAAATAATATATTAATGGAGGCGTCCAGGCCCCTGGACGCCTCCATAAAAACAAATATAAAAAAATATATATGCCAGTTTGGCATAAAAGACAAAACAAAATAAAAATAATATATTAATGGAGGCGTCCAGGCCCCTGGACGCCTCCATAAAAACAAATATAAAAAATATATATGCCAGTTGGCATAAAAACAAAACAAAAAAATAAAAATAATATATTTATGGAGGCGTCCAGGCCCCTGGACGCCTCCATCAACTCCCTCACGGGCGCCGGCCACCGAACGACGGTTTGTCGTGTGTGAAAAAAGCCAAATTATGGAGACGTCCAGCCAGCTGGACGCGCCCATTTCTGAATCACGAGGCGCCGCTCACAAAACCACGCGTTGTGCCAAACCGCGTGCGGCCGTCGGTGGTGTTCGGTGGACCTGTTGGAGGCGTCCGGGGCCCTGGACGCCTCCACAAAAATATTCGAAAAAATAAATAAAAATAGAATAAAATATTAGTTCGGCCCTGATGGAGGTGTCCAG
The DNA here is from genome assembly GCA_022559845.1 of Amorphophallus konjac. NCBI lineage: Eukaryota > Viridiplantae > Streptophyta > Magnoliopsida > Alismatales > Araceae > Amorphophallus > Amorphophallus konjac. The sequence continues at coordinate 141,812,140 of CM040123.1, read as the reverse complement.
GGTCCTGGACGCCTCCACCCTCCGGAGCCCTATAAATAGAGGCCCACCCCCTCAGTTCTGGAGGAGCTTCTAAGAGATCCGATAGGCTGCCGGAGCCCAGAGGCTACCGGAGTCATTTCTAACCCGTGGGGTCTTTTGTAGGTGGAGGTTCTGCCGGCTTCTCGGGTGCCCACGCTCGCGAGAGGAAGGTCGTCTTCATCCACCGCGCTTCCACGTCGTCCCTACGCTGCCGGAGCTCCGCCGGATCTCACCCTCGGCTCATCCAATAAGCCTTTTCTTCCCCTTTTTCTCCATAGTTCTTTACATTCATCATACTGCATCCTCTATCTCCCTACATAAGGGCGCCGTCTCTTGCATACTTCTTGCATTCATCATCGCATTTTCCTCCTACTCGAGTCCGAGAGGGGTTTAAAACCACACCAACCAGGTGTGTGTCAGGTCACGATCTCGTTACTTTTATTGCAAGGAATTGTTACTACACTGCCATTTTCTAATTCCGTTCGTTTATTGTCTACTGTTTTGCAAGGGTAACCAAGGAAAGCCCTCTCCGTCGGCCGGCCGAAGGGGGAGGAAGAAGCAACCCGCCATCTCCCGCTCTTGAGGTAGGCGCGATCACTTTCTTTATTTTGGGGTCTTTTGGCCCCTGGCGATCACATCTTGTTCTCGAGGCCGCGGCGAGTCACTTCCCCAATGGCCGTTTAAATTCCCGTTCTTATATTCTCTTTATATTCTGTTATATTCTGCTCATATTCTCGAGGCCGCGGCGAGTCACTTCCCCAATGGCCGTTTAAATTCCCGTTCTTATATGTTATATTCTTATCTATTCATGTTCTCGAGGCCGCGGCGAGTCACTTCCCCAATGGCCGTTTAAATTCCCGTTCTTATATTTTATATTCTTATCTATTCATGTTCTCGAGGCCGCGGCGAGTCACTTCCCCAATGGCCGTTTAAATTCCCGCTCTTTATATTCTCTTTATATTCTGTTATCTTCTTATCTGCTCATATTCTCGAGGCCGCGACGAGTCACTTCCCCAATGGCCGTTTCAATTCTTGCTATTTAATTTCTGCACCATTCCTGTCCCCCCGAGGTCGCGGCGAGTCACTTCCCGCTATGGCCGTTTAACACCCATATCATGCTATATTACATTTGTCCCGCTCGCCCCGCCGGAGCAATCTCCCGTGGTGGCCCCTTCTCTTTTTTCTTATTTCTGTGTTGCAGCAAACAAAAAGAGGAGCCCCCACGCTCCGCGTCCTCTTCGCACCCCGAACCGCGTGACGTCGCTCACAACGGTCGGTGCATCTTTTCGCTCAGGCATATATATATAAGGTCGGTGCATACTTCTTCAGTATGTATATCAAGTCGGTGCATGTTTCTATTAACTGCATATATGGCTGGTGCATTGTTTTAGTCTCTTCGTTAACAAGGTCGGTGCACACTTTGATAGAATGCATTGTCAAGGATGTTGCATACTTTGTTAGACACCTTTAAGGTCTGTGCATGTTTTAATCTTATGCCATCTTAGGTCTATGCACATTGATAAATGGCTGACTTCTAATGAAATGCCTTTGCTGCAACTGACTGGATTCAAAATGGCACGTGATCCAAGGAAGGATGGCACGCTGCTTCGTAGGTTTCCAGAAGAATAACCAAGTGGACCAATCAGCACTCACTAGGTTATCTGCTACTATGGAGCCCCTGTTCCTATATAAGGGTGCCTTGCCGCTCAAAGAAAAGAAAAAGAAGAGAGGAGCAGCCAGAGTGAGAGAAAAGAAGAGAGAGCAGAGAAGAAGAAGAAGAAAGAGCTGAGAGCTAGAGTGAGAGAAAGAAGAGTGGAGAGCAAGTATGGAGAGAGCAGCAGAGGAAGAAAGAAGAGAACGGAGAAGAAAGAGAGAAGATCTGAAAGTAAAGTAGAGAGTGAGTGAGGAGATAGTGAGCTCGCGAGGAAGGAAGAGTGAAGAAAAGAAAAGAGAGAGTCTGAGCCTGAGGTCGAGTAGAGAAGAAGAATCGAGTGAAGAAGTTCAGTTCCAGGATCAGATCTGGAACTGTTGTGCTCCTCCGTGAGCTACATTTTTCATTGTGTTGTGTTCGTCAGTTTATTTTCCCTTTTGTTACTTTCATCTTCCATTTTCTTTGTTCTTTCGATACTCTGTTTGGAGTTCAGGGTTCCTCCTGTGGACATAGGAGAAGGGAGAGTGATCTCCGGTTTCCCTCTGGGTATCAGAGGAAGGGAGACTGTGTCTCCGGTTGCGAGTAGTGGTGTGCTACTCGTGCGTTTCCCTCCGGTTTGGAGGAAGGGAGGATTGTTCCTCCGGTTCTGGTTTTGTGGGTTGCAGAACTTGGTTGAGGGATTTGTCTCCCTCGGTTATCAAGCTATTAGGTAGCGTCTTGTTTGCAGACTGAGTCTGCATCTTGCATTTTGCAAGGGAAGCCTCACTCTGGTTTGGAGTGAGGGGTGGACGTAGGAAGACTGGTGTCTGGCCGAACCACCTAAAAATCCTGTGAGCAGTGATTTGTGTTGCTGTGATTGTTCCTTATCTGCTTTCTCCTGCACATGTTTTGTTCACTGTCTGTTTGAGCGCTATTTACTCAATTCGATATCTGACTTGCTTGAGCCTGAACGCTGTGGATTATATCTTGTCGCTCGCTGATCCTGTGTTAGCATGATAAGTGTTTGCCCACTGGTTCAATAGAAGCCTTCATTTCTAGGCATCTTCGATGGTGATATTTTCAATCGTTTCTTAGAGTGTGTTTATAGTTTAATTGGGTGATATTTCCAAAAGATCCATTCACCCCCCCTCTGGATCTATTTCCGCGTACCACCTGTCCTAACAATTGGTATCAGAGCGGATTTCTGATTGTCCAGATCCAACGATCTACAGTAGATCCTACATTTTTGTGGTACATCTTTGGTCGTCGCTTTTGTTTTTGTCACTGTCTGCTATTTAGATCCATGGCTCATCCACCAGTTTTTGATGGTACTAGTTTTGACTTATGGCTTAACAACTTGCACATGTTTGTCAAGTCTGTTAATCCTAATCTGTGGAAGATCATTACTCACGGTCCACACAGACTACCAAAGAACAAGTCCAAATGGACTGACAGACATAGATCGATGTGGGATGAAAATCAAAGAGCTCTGGAATTGATGAAGGTAGCGACTACCAAGGCACTCCATTCTTGTTTCCATAATTGCAGGTCAGCTAAGGACATACTGGACAAGCTGAAGACTGCCAGCCGTGGAAATGAAGACCGATGCATGATGGCAAATGGCAGTAATCAAAGTAGCAGCCAAAATGAAGAAGAGGATGATGATCAGGTAAATCCCTTCGAGAGTTATACTTTAGACGATTGGCATGATACATATGGTGAGCTATTAGAGTCACATGAGATGTTAAGAAAATAATATAAAAAATTAAAAAAGAAAATTGATCTGAATAGTTCAGAGTCCTCATGTGAAAATTGCTTAAAACTGAAATAGTCATATGATGCATGCTTGTCTGATGTCCAAATGCTTAAGAAATAAATTGGACTATGTAAAAATGAAAATCAAGAACTTGTGAATGAGATTTCTGAACTCAAAGAAAAACTTAGCTCAACGAATGATAATCAGGCTCATAACACTAATCTAGTTCAGAATGAAAGATTATTGAAAGATCTTGATTGTGCTAATTCTGAACTGAATGCACTGAAATTTGAAAATGATTGCCTTAGGAAACAGTGTCTAAAAGCCAATGCTGAAACAACATGTTTTGTTAAATCTGCTTGCAATGATTGTCCATTTCTGAAAGAAATAAATGAAAATCTTCACTCAGATTTAGATTGGCAAAAGGACTTAATTGCTTCTCTCAAAGAAGAAAACAAAAGTATGTTAGAAGAAAAACTTGAATCTGAACAGAGGGAAGAAGAACTAATAGAGCAACTAAGCTCCATGTCTAATGATGAAAATCTTGTTGAACAGATCAAAGGATTAAGATCTGAATCTAAAAAATTGACATTGATGCAAAAAAAAATGAAGAATTGAAACAGTTAAACACTGCTATGTCAGAGAGACTTCTTGTCCTAGAGAAAGGAAAATATATTTTGAAAGAAAATGAAACCAACAATGAAAAGGAACAAAAACTTCAACATAAAATTCAAGTTCTTAAATATCTGAATGATGCCATGCAGAAACAGATCATCACATGTGAAGAGGATTTAACATGTTCTGAAACTCAGATGTCTTTACTCAAATTTGAAATAATTGAATTGAACAGTTCTTTGTCTAAATTTGTTAAGGGAAAAGAGAATCTGGACAAATTGCTGGGAAACAAGGTGAATGTTCAAAAAGAGGGATTAGGATATAGTACAAACACTAAGAGGAGTATGAAAGGAAAAGAACAAATTATCTTTGTAAAGAGTAGACTGTGCAAGCACTTCAAAATCTGCTTCACCTCAGAAATTACGGAATAATCATAAGCACATGTCTGAACAAAAGAAAAAGAAAAATTATTATGAAAAAACTCCTCATGTTAAGAAAATTCATCCTGATCAGAAAAAGAAGGTGCAGTGTTTCGATTGTAATAAGATAGGTCATTTGATGCTTGATTGCAAATTGTTTGAACTAGATGACTTAGCTGCTACTGCACAAAAATTTCATGTTAGAAACAATGGTTTTCAAAGAAATAAAATCAAATGCTTTTGTTGCGGAAAATTAGGTCACACCTCTGCTCAGTGCTGGCATGCACAGGGAAGTAAATCTATTTTTAAATATGTCAAATTCCCTGTACATCAAAATAATTTTAATAAGAAGAAAACTAGTTTCATGGAAAAGACATTTACTTGTTATAACTGAGGAAAACCTGGCCACAAAGCCTCTGAGTGCTGGGTGGCAGGTTTTAGAAAACAAAATTTTCATGTTAATAACAGAAATTTTAATGTTCATGCACATAGATTTAATGTTCACAATAATGAGCACAAAAAGAACTTAAAATATGTTATTGTGTGTCATTACTGTGGTCAATCTGGACATTCTATGTCAAACTGTAATGTGATGGATTTTGATGACTTTGTAGCTCACAAAATGTCAAGAATACCATTTAGTGGTGTCAATGTTAATCCAGGACCCAAGGTCTCTTGGGTCCCTACTAGATCAAAATAGTGTGTTTGTTGCAGGTGTGCCTTGGAGCCAGAATAAAAGAGGGGTTAATAAGCCAAGGCACCAGAATTTGATAAACCTCATTTCTGCATCTTTTCAGGTTGGTTATTTGAATTTCTGTTAATTCTGTCTTTATAGTTACATGTTTTTGATTTGTCAGAATACATGTTGTATTCTTATAAGACATTTGCAGTGCCATAACTGAATTCATTATTGCATTTGTGCATCATTTAATTGAAGTTGTCTGGATATCTGAACTGCACATGAATGATGCCTGAAGTCTATCTAAATGGTACTGCTCATCTGTTGCATAGTTCACTAAAAATCTGAATTGACTGAATTGGATGCCTGCATGTTGTCTCATGCATAAAATGTTCATCTGCATACATGACATGCACATATAGTCACATTTACATATGTTTTAGCGTATTGTCAATATGTGATGCACGTAGGACTGCATTTGCACCTCATTGTCTTGCATGATCTCATGGTATATCAAATGGGAAGTTGGGAGAAGGGCAGCTCATTTCTATCTGGAAACCCACCTTATGCGTAGAGGCTTGTCCTCCGCCTAGTACCATGGATCAAATCTGCATATTAGAGTAGTCTAGATGTTCATGAGCATATTGCAATAAAACTCCCTACACATTGCTAAGTGTGTTTGCTGCATTTAGAAAAATTACTCAATGCATAAAGTCAGGGGGAGTCAGTCATAGCAATGTTTGTGTTTCATGCATATTTGCTTAGCCTAGTCCCCTGCATGGTCGTCATTGTCAAATTTGATGATTTAATGCATTTAGTGAGGGGGAGTTAATGCATATGCATACATATTTCATTGCATATTACTCTTACAGAAATTCCCAAAAAGATAGTTTGATCATTTTAAAGGGAGCATATTGTTGCATTTCTACTCAGTTTGGTCGACGAACAATTTCATTCTGGTCAACCGAAGTTCCAAAGTTTCATCTGGTCAACTAATGTCCTTGGCTCTTGGCTTTATACTTAAATTTTGAATTTTGAATGATGAGGTTCTTCATCCTTACCATCAATCTAGAATTTATTGAGTGCATTCTGTCAGGGGGGGCATTTAACAAGTTTTTTGATCTGCATGGCTATACATGTTTGAACTTCTCAACTTCTTGGACTTAGTAGTCCTTAATCTTTGACAAATTATCTCCTGCTGTCAAATACTTATCTGATCTCTATTTGTATCAATTGGTATCAGCCAATCTCATGCTCTTGGAATCTTCTGATGCTCTTTGATTGTCTCTACTGATTGGCTGTTACTAAAATTGTTGATTTCCTAAAACTTGGGAAGATTTCAATTTGTGTACCTTGATCATAAATCTGAAAAATTCTTAAAGGATATTCTAGTATATGGTTTTATGAATGTCTGAATATTTCAGGTGGTTTAGGTTTCATGTATTCATTGAAGTTTGGATATGAATATCTTGAAAATATCTGAATCAACTCTTTTAATAAACCTTAACCAGTTGCTTCATGTTACATCATGTAAAACCTTCTGAAATCTAAAAGTTTTAAATTCATGACTATCTTTAGTTGAGAGATCTTTAGTCTGTATTATTTTTAAACATCTGACTTTTCTGAAAATGTCTAAGGGTCAAATCTTGTAAGAGCAATGACTTTGGTATTGCTCACGGTTCCTTCTGCGGTTGCAGGAGAAGGGAGAGTTGGACTCTTCGGTCACTGCGGTAGCAGTGGGTGCTGATCCTGTGGGTTGCAGGATCAGTGCTGAGGGGTTTGTTCCACCATGAAATCATTTGACGGTCTAGGGTTATAGTAATTTTTATATTTTTCATTTAATCAAGCAGATAATAATTTTTTTTGCTATCAAATCTTACGAGTAATCTAGTTCAGTACACACCTTGTAACTAAATGATATATGCTATTTAGACGCCAATATCCCTAAGTACTTAGTGTGACTAACAGTCATGCTTTAAAATAAATAGAGTTAACTTTTCACCTCATGACATAGCTCATCTCATTTCTTTGATGAGTGAGATATGTTTCTCAGTGTGCCAGCCATTGCTCTTCCTATTTTTTAATCATTTTTAAGCAGAGTTAACTAAGACACCTCATGACACAGCCCTTTGGACATGTGTTTCTCAGTGACCAAAGTCATTGCTCTTACAAGATTTGACCCTTAGACATTTTCAGAAAAGTCAGATGTTTAATCTCAATACTACTTTCTGTAATTCCTGAAGGAGTCATTGAAAATTTAATGAGTAAGATAGAAAAAGGTTAAACAAGAATGTCTCATGAGTGATTGGTTCATCTTTATTAAAAACTTGTTTCAGATATGAGTATTGAATTTTATTGACAAACCTTGTATACATCATGCTTAAACCATGCTGGTCAATTAAGACTTATTCATAAGATCTTATAATAGAAGAGTCTAAAATTCTTTTATTAGGATTTATGAAATTGGTATCTTATTGAAAATCTTCCTATCTTATCTATTCTTTGGAAATTCAGCAAAAATTCCTGTGCTCTAATCATGCTCTCTGACATAGATCATATTTTATTCTGATTCTGCTCAATGCTCTCTATACCTTGTGATCTCAACAATTGGGTTCAGTCTGATCTCTGTATATCCAATGATGCTTTTCCATTCCAATTCTTCATGTGCTTTTGACAAATGGGAAAATTGTCTCATTAGGCTGTCCCTGTGTTTTTGCTGATCATTGTCTTGACTGTCCTTTATCATACCCTTCACCTCATTTCTTCAGGGGGAGAATGGTCTGCATTTAAGGAGGAGAATTAGTTATTTCTATATCAATTGATGCATGCTCTTGCATTATTCATACTGGTTTACATTGTCCGACAGTTTAGGATCATTTGGTCAGGGGGAGAATAATTCATCACTCAACCATATCATGCATGTCTTGGATTTCACTATACTAATTTTATCAAACCTTAGTCCCTTTTTTGCTGAAATCAAAGGGGAGAACAGTTTGATATGAGTCAGCATGTTGTTTTAGTCGGCATGTTGTTTTATGACTCATAGTGTTGCCATCATCAAAAAGGGGGAGATCGTTGTACCTCTCCCTGTGGTTTTGATGATGCCAAACATTATGACTCATGGGTGCATGATGTCATATGTGTTGAGTGTGCATACTACATTTAGTGTTATGTGAGTGTGTATACTGCATTTAGTGTTATGTGTGTTGATGCTGCATTTAGTGGTATATGAGGTCCATGCTCATCTCTGTCCATTGCATATGAAGTCCATGCACATTTCAGACCACTACATATTAGGTTGCATGCATATACATTCCATCGAACAGGTTGTGTGCACAAATTTCTCTCAGGATGATAAGTCATATGCACACAGAGAGGTCGATGCATGTTTCCTTGGTGCATAGTTCATTTCATATCATATAAGGTCTATGCACATCACTGTTCTCTGCATGAAGAAGGTTAATGCACTTTTGACTCACTCAGCCATACAGGTTAGTGCATATGCTAATATAGGTCAGTGCATATAATCAATAAGGTCCGAGCATCGATACATCAAGTCCGAGCATGTGCACAAGATTGCATACACAAGGTCTGAGCACCTTCTCCAGGGTCGGTGCACATACATATAGACCTAACAATGCAAGTCGGTGCACATTTCTATTGTGCATGTAGAAGGTCGATACATCTTTCTCCTGCGCACATAGAAGGTCAGTGCAGGTTTTGCATTGTGCTTGTAAAGTCGGTGTAGGTTTTGCTTTGAACATGCACACAAGGCCGGTGCAATCTTGTGTCTTATGCATACACACGGTCAGTGCAAGATTATCCATGGTCGGTGCATGTTTTTGTCTAAGGCATATACATGGTTGGTGCATATTTTTGTCAATGCATATACACTGTCAGTGCATGTTTTTTTCAATGCATATACACAGTCGGCGCATGTTTTTGTCAAGGCATATACACGGCCGGTGCATGTTTTTGTCAATACATGTACACGGCCGGTGCATGTTTTTGTCAATGCATATAGACGGTCGGTGCATGTTTTTGTCAAGGCATATACACGGTTGGTGCATGTTTATGTCTAAGGCATATACACGGTCGGTGCATCTTTTCGCTCAGGCATATATATATAAGGTCGGTGCATACTTCTTTAGTATGTATATCAAGTCGGTGCATGTTTCTATTAACTACATATATGGTCGGTGCATTGTTTCGGTCTCTTCGTTAACAAGGTCGGTGCACACTTTGATAGAATGCATTGTCAAGGACGTTGCATACTTTGTTAGACACCTTTAAGGTCTGTGCATGTTTTAATCTTATGCCATCTTAGGTCTGTGCACATTGATAAATGGCTGACTTCTGACGAAATGCCTTTGCTGCAATTGACAGGATTAAAAATGGCATGTGATCCAAGGAAGGATGGCATGCTGCTTCGTAGGTTTCCAGAAGATTAACCAAGTGGACCAATCAGCGCTCACTAGGTTATCTGCTACTACAGAGCCCCTATTCCTATATAAGGGCACCTTGCCCCTCGAAGAAAAGAAAAAGAAGAAGAAGAGAGGAGCAGCCAGAGTGAGAGAAAAGAAGAGAGAGCAGAGAAGAAGAAGAAGAAAGAGCTGAGAGCCAGAGTGAGAGAAAGAAGAGTGGAGAGCAAGTATAGAGAGAGCAGCAGAGGAAGGAAGAAGTGAACGAAGAAGAAAGAGAGAAGATCAAAAAGTAAAGCAGAGAGTGAGTGAGCAGATAGTGAGCTCGTGAGGAAGGAAGAGTGAAGAAAAGAAATGAAAGAGTCTGAGCCTGAGGTCGAGCAGAGAAGAAGAATCGAGTGAAGAAGTTCAGTTCCAGGATCAGATCCAGAACTGCTGTGCTCCTGCGTGGGCTACATTTTTCATTGAGTTGTGTTCGTCAGTTTATTTTCCCTTTTGTTACTTTCATCTTCCATTTTCTTTGTTCTTCTGATACTCTGTTTGGAGTTCGGGGTTCCTCCTGTGGACACAGGATGTTGTGCCCCGGACTGTTTTGACGGAGATCTTGTATGAAATGTCATGAGCTCTCATTGTGGTTGATTCACATTAAGATACATATTTGATGAATGATGAGGTTGATGAATTTCAGTTTGTGTTTGATTGATTTGGCTATACCAAGCAAAATGCTCAATATCGCTAAAGTCTGACTTGGACTAATTTGTTTGAATGAGTTGCTTTGGTTAAAGATTGAATGGATGGATTGTTTATTCTACTTGATATGGAGTGAGTTGAGAAGTTTACTGCCTTGAGTGAAATGGTAATCCATACTGTGCAGGTACAGTGTGGGTTTGAGGCTCAAAACATGGAAATGATAGAAAGACCATATTTGAAGGTTGCTCAAAAGGCAAATGAGAGGGCAATGATTCAAATATAGAAAACACAGGTTTATTGTAAGACATGGCTCACAATTTGAAGGCCAATGGTGAGAATGTTTGTACTAATTGGATCTGAGTTTGAATGGAATGATCCAGGTAAAATTCATGCTTATCAATGTATATCTGTGTTGTATGAACTCATTTGATCAATTGTGATACATGTCTATGATTCATGAAGGTTTCAATTCTATTTACTGAAGTTTTGCTGCTGTCAGTAAAAGTGTCGACCTCAGGGGTCGACCCTTATTTATGGAGTCTCTACCTTGCGTTGAAATATAGGATGCTGGCAGAAAGTGTCGACCTATGGGGTCGACACTTTCACCAGGAGTCTGCTATTTTGCTAAGGCAGAGCTCTCGTGAAAAAGTGTCGACCCTGAAGGTCGACACTTTCAGGTAATTATGTTCATTTCTGTGAAAATAGAATGTTCGTGAAAAAGTGTCGACCTCGTAAGTCGACACTTTTCATCACGAATGTTTTGTTCTTTTCACAGGCCAGAACACTTCGTAAGAAGTGTCGACCCCATGGGTCGACACTCGTGTCGCGGTTTTACTTTTATATATGTTCTGGCAGAACCTTCAGGAAAAAGAGTTGACCCCATGGGTCGACACTTTTTCTGAACGTTCTTACGGGTTTTTCGGATTTGTTTCGAAACCTTTAAGGGAGGATCCATATGGTATGGCTTTTGACCCTAATACCCTTAGGGCGACCCTTACACTTTGTATGTGTTATAAAGGGGGTTTAGAGTGGGCTTTTATGTCTTTTGGGGGGATCAAATCCCCTTGTATATAGCCGCCCCCTTCCTTCTGATGAGAATATCCCAAGAGCTTCTAACGTGAGTTTTTCTTATCTTGCAGGAGGAGGAGGGTTTCCCATCGGCTGGAGGTGAAGGAGAGCTGCGCTAGGTCGTCTTCCATCGAGCCCAAGCCTAGAGTTGGAGGTTGCGATCTGCATCCTCTACATCCAGAGCTTCGGGCGACTACATCTTCTACACCAGCTTCATCCAACCTCGGTTCTTTTGTTCTGAGTGCTACCCTCTTTATATTCCTAGCATATTTAAGGATTTGTGGGGAAGATCCATATTGTTCATCATCTTCTTAGTCATCTTGTGCTTAGAACGTTCATCTCATATTTGGGCTTGTATTTCCTTTCATACTATTTCTCTATCTAGACATTTTCGGAGCTTGCTCTGAGTGTGTGTGGGTTGTCTCGTCGTCATGCGAGAACCCGTGTGTGTGGGCCGTCGAGCCCGTGTGTGTGTGGTTGCTACTGTCGAGCAGCGTTTATAGTGAAATCCTCTCGAGGTGAGAGGGGTGGACGTCAGACGGCACTTGGTGCGTCCGAACCACCTAAAAATACTGTGCCGTTGTTTGCTTGTCTGGTGGTTGTTGATTTCTATTTGTCCGTTCACTATACGAGTGTGAGACGGTGAGTCGTGAGTTTACTCAACTGTCCGTCCATATATAGTTGTCCGAGTGAGTATATCTTGCGCTGGGGAGTTGTGAGAGCGTGCTTGATTTAATTTCATTCGTCTCAATCAAGCCTCTGTCCTTGATTTATTCTACATATCTGTGGTTTGTTTGGGTTGTTTTTATATTTGCAGAAAAAGGGTGGGCAATCAATTCACCCCCCCTCTCAATTGCCTCCTAACCGGGCCAACAATTGGTATCAGAGCCTCGGCTCTGCTTTTCAGAAAATCTAGCGGTTTTAGAGTGATCTGTTAGGAATGGCCAACAACCTCAACAAGGGGATGATGCCCGAAGGGCATTCTATTCAACGGCCACCCTTCTTCGATGGGAGTAATTACCCATACTGGAAGAATAGGATGACCGTATTTCTTAGAGCGCAAAGTCATGAAATATGGACTGTTATAAGGAATGGTCCATATGCTGTGCACCCCGATGAGAACATGTGGGATGATGATGCTATAAAGAAAGCCACTGTGAATTTTAATGCTTTGAATATAATTCAGTGTGCTATTCACCCTAACGAGTATGCTCGTGTCTCCATGTGCAGTAGCGCCAAGGAAATGTGGGACAAGCTCAAGCTCATCTATGAAGGTACCACAGAAGTCAAGGAGACAAAGGCGAATATGCTGACCCGTGACTACGAGCTATTTAGAATGAAAGATGAAGAACATATCTCCCAGATGTTCGCGCGACTCATGGAGATCACCAACGGACTAAAGTCACTCGGAAGAGAGTTCACCAACAAGGAATTGGTACGGAAGGTGTTGAGGTCACTGTCACCGAGTTGGGACACCAAGGTGACCGTGATAGAAGACTCCAAGGATTTGACAACGCTCACCGTGGATGCACTCATAGGGTCATTAATGACCTATGAGATCAATGTGATCAAAAGGACGGAAGAGGATCCGAAGAAGAAAAGGCCAATCGCCTTGAAAGCACTCCCGGAGAGTGTCTCGAGCCAAGAGGAATCGTTGGGAACCACCGACGATGAAGAGGTTGCTACGCTAACAAGAAAGGTAAGACAATTGTTGCGCCAAAGAAGAAGATTTGGCGGAAAGTTCAAGAAAGGGAAGAGGCAGCCAAGACAAAGAAATGAACCATCCAGGGCCGCCGAAATCATTTGCTATGAATGCAAGAAAGCGGGGCACATGCGAGGAGAATGACCCGAGCTCCAAAAGAAGAAAGGAAAGGTCGGCAAGGGCAAGAAGCCGAAAGCCATGAAGGTGACATGGAGCGACGAGGATGAGGATGATCCCGCGACCGATGATGAGGAGCAGGACATTGAAGAACTCGTGAAGATGATGTGTCTGATGGCCAACAGCGATAGTGAACAGGTAATTTCTGACACTGAGGCCATTTCAAATGAATAGTGGGAGCTTGCTTATGAAGAATTAGATGAGAAGTATAGAATAATGAAAAATGAAAATAGGACTTTAAAGAAAAAGATTCATGAAATTGTACACTCATCTGATTCATGTGGAAAATGTAATTTGCTTGAAATACAAGTCAAAAGTCTGAAAAATGCTAATGATGCTTTGGAAACCAAGTTGCCTTTGTTTGAAGAGGAGATAGCATGCTTAGATATAGAGAAGAAAAATGCATTTAAGCTGAAAGATGAAATCCAAGAAAAGCATGACCTCTTGAACATAGAGTTTGAAAAATTGCATGTTCAACTGAGTGAATGTGAAAAAGAGAAAGAAAACTTGAAAGAGAAGAATGAGAATTTCGTCATTGAAATTGAAAAATTGAAAAATGGGAATGGAAAGGTAGTGAGAGAGAAAGGAAAACAAGTTGAAAAGAATCAAAGTGTAATGCATAACAACAAAAATCATGCTCATTATGCTATGAAGAATTCATTTTATCAAGGAGAATGTTCACACACACACTTTGGAAAATAAACTGTTAATTCCAAATTCCCCTCAACCTTTAAAAATGTAAATAAAAGGAAAGATTTTGGTAGGAGAAGACCCACATATTTTTATTGTGGGAAAATAGGGCATGACATGTATATATGCCAACTCATGCAATATGATGATGAATTATTTTTCAGTAGATACTATGAGTCACTTGGGAATGCTAACGTGAAGGGACCCAAGCTTACTTGGGTACCCAAATCAAAATGAGTATGGTTGGTAATTGGTGCAGGTCTGCATGAAGGCGGGAGACAATAAATGGTACCTGGACAGCGGATGCTCCAGGCACATGACTGGAAATAAACGCCTCTTTGCAGACTTTGTTGAGAAGAATGGCGGAACGGTAATTTTTGGAGGACAGGATAAGGGTAAGATCATAGGAATTGGGAGAATTGGTAAGGACCCTAACCACTACATTGAAGATGTTTCATTAGTTAGAGGTCTTCATCATAATTTGCTTAGTGTTAGTCAACTTTGTAACAAGGGTCACAAAGTGATTTTTGAATCTTCACACTGCACGATCATTGATGCTAACACACAGAAAATTAAGTTCATAGGTGTAAGATTTAACAACACTTATCAAGTTGACTTTGATGAACTTGCACCAAAGAAACTGTGTTTAGTAGAAGATGCTTTCTCTGTAGCACAGGTATCTTTTGACTGCAACCCTTCTGAGGAACATATGTCAAACTACATATCCGCAAAGGATTCGCTTGAGCAAGCTCACCTGCAGGAAGAACTATTTTGGAGGCAAAAAGCTAGAATTCATTGGCTAAAGGAGGGTGATCACAACACCAAATTCTTCCATGCCTATGCCACTTCTCAGCACCGGAGGTCTTCTATCTCGACCTTGCGTCATGAGGATGGGTCTATGGCAGACCGGGAAGAGGACATTGCTAATTTGCTTGTGTCTCATTTGTCGAAGGGTTTTACTTCTACTCCGCACTACTTGCACTCGGATGTCTTGTCATCCATTCCACCCTTGCTGGATGAACACCACAATGCTCGGCTTCGAGCTGTCCCTACCGCAGATGAGATTAAACACATTGTATTCACCTTATCTCCTGAGAGTGCACCTGGCCCGGATGACTTCACGGGCCATTTATTTCAAGCTTGCTGGGACTTCATTGGGCCTGAGGTTATCGCAAGCGTTCAAGCTTATTTCTGTGGTCACTTGCTACCTCGCAGCTTCACTGCCTCTCTTGTTGTCTTAATCCCCAAGGTGGATAACCCGCAGACTTGTGCAGACTTTCGGCCAATCAGTTTATGCAACTTCTTCTACAAGGTTATCTCACGTGTTCTTACTGATCGGTTGGCGGGTGTCCTACCCATTTTGATTTCGGAGGAGCAAGGTGCGTTTGTTCAAGATCGATCTATTATTGAAAATATCAGTTTAGCCTGTGAGATGACATCACACCTTCACACTAAATGCCGTGGCCGGAATGTTATCTTCAAAATTGACATGGCTAAGGCCTATCACCGGATGGAATGGGATTTTCTATTTACAATACTTCGCAGGTTCGGTTTTGATCTTTTTGTCATATCTCTCATTGAGCCGCTTCTTACCAACTGTTGGTTCTCTATTCTTGTCAATGGAAGGTCTCATGGTTTCTTCAGATCATCTAGGGGTCTACGGCAAGGTGACCCTATTTCCCCGGCCCTCTTTATTCTGGCAGAGGAGGCACTTAGCCGTGGCCTGTTGGCTCTTTTCTGACGGAGCTGTGGGGGCTGGTTTCACACCCTTGGGCGCTGCCCCAAGGTGTCTCACCTACTATATGCAGATGATACATTGGTGTTCTCTAATGGTTCCGTTCGCCACCTCAGGGCCCTTATGTCTTTTCTCAAAAAATATGAGGTAGCATCGGGTCAACTTATTAATTCCTCCAAGAGCTCTTTTATTGTGGGCCGGCATGCTCCGGCATCTCTTAGCAGGAATATAGAGAATGTTACCGGATTCAAAGTGGCAGCTCTCCCCTTTACCTACTTGGGAATTCCGATTTTCTCTGGGCGCAGCAAACCAAGGCATTTCTCTTATCTTCTTGCTAACACCGCGGCCAAGCTTCAAGGATGGAAATCGGCATTCTTATCCTCAGGAGGACGTCTTATTCTTATTCGGCACGTCCTATCCACTTTGCCAATTTACACTCTTGCTTCCACCGCTATACCTAAGACTATTTTTAGAGGCTTCCATAGAATTTTATCTAACTTCTTTTGGGGCTCATATGAAGGCTCCCCCAAGAAGCATTGGAAAGCTTGGAACATTGTTTCTAGGCCGGTTGACAGTGGTGGCTTGGGGGTTCTCAATCTTCAATCTCTCCAAATTGGTTTGCGGACTAAACTTCTGTGGAGAGCTATTACGGCCAACACAGCATGGGCATGCTTCTTCCGGGCAAAATATTTACATGTGGAGCATTATTCTAAAGCATCTTTCAACCTCACCACCGCTGCGGAAAGGACCCTTTGGCAACTAGCAGCAGTTATTATTCATGCAAACCATCGGGTGTTCGTTTCCAAGGAACAGTCCACCGCATCCTTTTGGTTTGATGCATGGGCGGGTAGCTCTCCTCTGAAAGACCATGTGCCTCCTCATGTGTGGGACCAGCTGCCTGATAAGTTATGCTCGGTTGTCAATGTCCTTACTGGCCATTCGCAGCCAAGTCTTCTTGCTGCTAGGCAGTTTTGTCCTAGAGCTACTTTGGTGCACATCGTGGCCTCCACTTCAAATCAAGATTATTGGGTATGGACCCTCACCACGGATGGGGCCTTCTCCACTAGCTCTGTCCGCAAGCTACTATCCCCTGTCGCTGCTACAACATGGGCGCTCATTTGGCATCATTTCATCCCTCTTAAATGGTCTATTCTCACATGGAGAGTATTGCATGGCTGTCTTCCAGTTGATAGTGCAATCATGTCGTGTGGTGTACCTCTCTGCTCTCGGTGTAATTGTTGCACCTACCCAAGCTTGGAGACTGACCTGCACTTGCTCTTTCGCAGCTCCGTGGCGAGGGAGTTTTGGTCGCTACTTTCGGACTTCCTACCACTCAATGTGGGTGCAGCGCCCACGGCTGCGGCAGTTGTTCTTGAGTACTTGGGCACCTTGCACTTAGCTACCGTTGCTGGGATCTTAGGGAGATGTTTTCTCCTTGTTGGCATTTGGGAGCTGTGGCATAGCAGAAATAATTCACGCTTTGAGGGCCGGCCGATGAATTCTCGACATATATTTTACAGGGTAATGCAATCTATCCGCGCTATTGTTCTTGGCAACCAGCTCAAGGGACGTGAACTTCTGCCCCGTCAGATGGAGTTATTGCAGGCTTGGGCCATTCCACTTAAGGTGTCACAACCAAACCTTCCTCGACTTATACGGTGGCTCCCCCCACCATCGGGAAGATTGAAGATGAATGTTGATGGCGCTTTCAAGCGCGGTGCGGGTGTCGCAGGAGGTGGTATTGTATTACGTGATTCTCACGCTTCCCTTGTTTGGGCTGCGGCTGCTGCATATCCACATGCTACTTCCAGCCTTGAAGCTGAAGCACTTGCTCTACGGGATGGTTTACTTCTATGCTATCAACGTGGAGTGCGGTCTATTACGGTTGAAACTGATTCACTTGTGTTGGCACAAATTGTCAATGGCCATTTCTCTTGTCCGTGGAGGCTCTCCCTTATTTTGTATGATGTGGCGTTTGCCATTACATCCATTGATGTTTCTATCTCTTATGTATTTAGGGAGGCAAACCAAGTGGCTGACATGTTAGCAGCCGTGGGATGCTCCCTGTCGTCTACATCATTTTGGGCGTCTTGGGCTGATCTTCCTTTTTTTGTAAGAGGCCCCTACCGGCTTGATAAGGTAGGGTGCCCTTCTTTACGGCCCTAGTCCTTGGTTGTACTTTTTTGCCTAATCTATATATAGTGCTTTCCTGTTGGGCGGATGGGGTTGAGTGCCTCTCCCCTTCTCTAGGGGTGACCGCTCTTCCTCTCCCGGCCTCAATAGGTATTGACCGGATTTAAAAAAAAGAAACTGTGTTTAGTTGCTAACAAAAGTGAAGATGTTTGGTTGTGGCATCGCCGTCTTGGGCATGCTAGTTTTAATGTTATTAGGAAGTTGAACCGTCATGATTTAGTCAGAGGTCTTCCTAAACTGAATTTTGAAACTTCAAAAATTTGTGAAGCATGTAATAAAGGAAAACAAACCACCACATCCTTTAAATGCAAAAATATTGTGTCTACAGAAAAACCCCTTCAACTATTGCATTTGGATCTATTTGGTCCCACCAGGACTCGCAGTCTTGGTGGGAAGCTTTATGGCTTTGTGATTGTCGATGATTTCTCGCGATATGAATGGGTTTTATATCTTGCTAACAAAAGTGATGCTTGCAATGAATTTATTGATTTTTGCACAAAAGTTCAGAATGAAAAAGGATATACAATTCAGAAAATTCAAAGTGACCACGGAAAGGAATTTGAAAATCATGAGTTTGATGCTTTTTGCAGGAAGCAGGAATACGAGCATCAGTTCTCTTCACCAAGAACCCCTCAACAAAACGGAGTGGTCGAAAGGAAAAACAGGATGCTCGTGGAGATGGCGCGTACCATGCTTACCAAGAATGGTCTTCCACGGTACTTATGGGCAGAGGCGGTGAACACCGCTTGCTACATCACAAATAGAGCAATGGTAAGACCAATCCTTAAGAAAACTCCATAAGAGCTTTACAAAGGTAAGAAACCCAACATATCTCATTTCAAGCCATTTGGTTCAATTTGTTATATCTTGAACAATGGAAAAGACAATCTAGAGAAATTTGAAGCAAAAAGTGATAAAGGGATCTTCCTCGGGTATGCTCTAACATCTAGAGCTTACCGTGTGTATAACACTAGAACACTTGTTGTCGAGGAAAGTCCACATGTAGTAGTTGATGAATTCACAATGAGGAAATCGAGTGATGATCATTTTCTTATTACAGGTGAGGGCGAAATTGAAAAGGGAGAGTCAAGCAAACAAGGTGAGGCAGCAAATCAAGAAGAAGAAAAAGAATAAGAAGAAGAAGAAGCGGATCAAGAACAACATCCTAACCTTCCACACCAATGGACCACGCACAGGGACCATCCATTAGAGAATGTGATCAGCGGTGTGGATGAAGGAATTCGAACTCGGGCTTCAATGAGGGAAGTAGAGATTCACGATAATCTAGCCTTACTTTTTAGCATTGAGCCTAAATCGTTAGATGATGCTTTAAAGGATAATTCTTGGGTTCTCGCCATGCAAGAAGAGCTACACCAATTCCAAAGGAATCGGATGTGGTTCCTCGTGCCCCGACCTGATGACCATCCTATCATTGGAACTAAGTGGGTTTTCCGAAACAAACTTAGTGAAGATGGGGTGGTTGTGAGGAATAAGGCAAGATTAGTAGCCAAGGGCTACTCTCAAGAATTTGGCATTCATTTTGATGAATCATGAAGAGGCGAAATCTCGCGCTGCGTCCTGAGCGGGCCTTGGATCACCAGTAGATGAACTGTAAGATAGGGAAACGCGTCAGAGGGCCCAGGGGATTTCCCTGGGGCGAAACCCTCCGATGGCTAAGTCAGTAGAGCTCTGGTGGAAGCAATGAAGGGAGGAAGAAAGCTGGTGCGCGAGACTCCTCTCCACCAAAGGGGGGTGAAGCGGATTGCTCAGGAGTTATACCTTTCTTTTCTGTCTTACCTTCCACCGGAGGGTATCCCTGGTTTAAATAGTGTGCCGCCTTCAGGAATCCTATCAGCTGGGGGGTCTCCGGCGGGAGTTACGTCCTCAACGTGGGCTTTCATGGCCTTTATCGTGGGGGCGTTATCACCTTAAAACCCGGTGGCTGGTTGATTCCCCTGTCCGTTGGGGACTCTTAAAGGCAGCGCGAACGGCTAGCGTCTAGTCTGAGCTCCTGGAACGCCAGCCCTGTCCGGGCGAGGAGGATAGCTCGGTCGAAGGAGGGGTCGGATAGGTCGGCTGGCGCCTGTCTCTCCCGAGCGGAAAAGCGGCCTGGGCCGGACCTTCCTTGTGACCTGACCATCACTCGGGCCCTCCGAGCCTAGGGGCCGCCGGGGAGGGTTGGTTCCTCGAGTGCCTTTTTATTGGGCTTTTCTTCCCTGAGTGGGCCCCGTGGGCTATCACTCGGGTGAGCTTGCCTCGTTGGACCCTGTTGAGTCTTGTTGGGCTGCTCTTTGGGTGGGCTACAGAAATCCCCCTCTCCACTTGTCCCCCTCCTACTCCCGAGCCATGGAAGCTCGGTTGAGTAGTTTTTGAGGCTTTGGACCGGCGTGGCTCAGGTGGGTGGAATTCTGTTGGCGTTTGTGGTGCCACGGGGAGTGGTCGCCTGGGCCCGTAATGATGATCCCGACGGATTTGAACAAAAGGGGCCCCCCTTTTTCTCGGAGCACGGAACGACGCGCCGCCTTCCTCCAGGGTTTTATAGGCGTTGGGCGCTGTTCGTCATTCTAGGCTTCCAGGGTTTCGGGCTTTCCTTAGTTTCTTGGCTTTCGGAGCTTCTTGATGCACCGTGAGGGCACAGTGGAGGTGCGAAGTCTTGCGGCGGCATTCGAGGAGTTGGCGAGGATAACTGCGGAGGCGGTCCGGCAACTTCCACCCCCTCCGAAGTCTTCGAGTTCTTGCGAGGGGTCCTCTTCCGGCTCGATGGCTGATCCGCCGCTGGAACTTGGGCAGGTGAGGCGGGAGCCTATCTCCCGCTGCAGCGAGTTGGGGGAGGCAGAGGTGAAGAAGCTGGAGCATCGCTTTCGCTTGCCTTTTAGGTATAGCTTTGCCGCCGCCACCCCGTTCGAGACGAGTCTGGACGACCGAACGGGGCACATCTGCACGTTTCTTCTGGCGTGGAAAAGCGGGTTCTGCCTTCCCTTCGAGCCCCTCGTACTCCAGATCCTCGAACTCTTCCAATTGGCACCCATTCAACTGGTGGCCAACTCGTACCTTCTCCTCTCTGCCTTTCGGATCCTCTGTCGCCAGCACAACATTTTCCCTTCATTGGACCTCTTTCATTACTTTTTCGAGTTGAAGGCGCACCCATCGGCGGGGAAGGGCTTCTACTTT
Organism: Amorphophallus konjac; assembly: GCA_022559845.1. Classification (NCBI taxonomy): domain Eukaryota; kingdom Viridiplantae; phylum Streptophyta; class Magnoliopsida; order Alismatales; family Araceae; genus Amorphophallus; species Amorphophallus konjac. The sequence goes on along the minus strand of CM040123.1, from coordinate 141,791,176 downwards.
ATCCAGGCAAGGAGGAACAGGAGTTGCATCACCCTCGCGGTGAAGGACTCCTCGCACAAGGGGTGGAAAACCCAATTCTTCTGGGTGAAGGCGGAGGCGACGGATGAACTCTGGAGATGCCGGATCTCGCCCAATTTCCATCCGAACATTCCTCCTCGCCAGGAGGAGTTCCCTCCCCATGTGGAGCAACAGGCCACCCGTCTGCTGGAGAACCGCCGGTCGACCGAGGAGCTGGTGACGCCGGAGAACATCGAACGGTGCCTGCTTACGCGGTTGAAGTCGACAGGTACCGCCCTTTAGGTTGTTCCCCGGGGGTGGTAGTTACTTTTCTTCTCCTGACCGGGCCTTCCTTCTTTGCTGTAGATGTGAGGCGGGAACCTCTGGAGGATACTGCTGAGGTCATCGATCTGGGAGAAGATGACTCGGCAGCCGACGAGCCGGAGGCTCCTGTGGGTCGCGCCCAAGCCTGGGATAAGGGCAAGGGGGTGACCCCCGGGGGGTCTTCACGGCCGGCTGTCACAAAGCGCAAGGATCCCATGGCGGGAAGGTTGCGGGAGGCCGCGAAGGCCAAGAAGCATGCTAAGAAGGCAGGTCTCCCTCCTACCGCCGGGGGTGACTTTGGCTCGGTGGCACTCCCCTCCCGGGGGCAAGATGGGGCCGACCCCTCGAGGCCAGCTCCCCCATCTGCCGGGCGAGAGGGGGTCGAGGAGACCGGGGGCCCTTCAGAGGACGGCGATAGGTCGGCTCTCCCCCCCACGGGGGTAGAGGGGGCCGATGTTGAAGTAGCAGTCACCGAGGCCAGGGGGTCGGCCGGAGGCGGTGACGTCCCGATCACCGAGGTGCGGGCCGAGATAGGCGAGGCCGGGGGTTCGCCCGCGAGGGCGTTGCAGACCCAGATGCTGGGAGCTTCCGATGCAGTTGGACCTGCGGCATCGGTCGAGGTTGGAGGTTCGCCCGGGGAGGCGTTGCAACCCCAACCAACCGTGGCGCGCGAGGTGGCCGGTCCCGTTGCTTGAGCAGAGCCCTCTGGCGGAGTGCCCCGGGCGGAGCGATCTCCTTTGCCGGAGCCCTTGGAAAGGCTCGGCATTACGGGCGACCTATATCGGGTCTGCCAATCGATTACCGCGAGGACGAAGGGGGGAGAAAGGCGCAATACCCCCCCCCCCCCCCCCCGGGCTCCTCGATGTTCTGATGGAAGGCGGCCTGGTCATAGCTCGGTCGGCGGCTTTGATGGCGGAGGCGCACGCGCGGACGGAAACGGAGCGATCGAACCTTGCCTGGACCCTCGGGGGATGCGAGAGGAGGCTGGCCCGACTCAAGGGGGAGCATGAGGGACTCCGGCAGGAGTTCTCCGCGTTCCGAGAGGTGGCGCGGGCCAGCCGACTGGAGGCTGAGGTGCTGACCGAACAGCTCGCCAAGACCAGAGAGTCTCTTGAGAGGGCAAGCTGATCCTTGGAGGAGGAGCGTCTGCGTCGCCTCGATCTGGACAATCGCTGGGAGCTCGAGTGTGCCGAGCTGCTAGATCGGGCAGAGATGGCAGAGCGTCTCCGAGCTGAGGCTGAGGTGGACCGGGCCCGGGCAGAGGAACGTGCGTCCGAGGCAGAGCGGGCGCGGGTCGAGTTCGTCGGTAGGGCGGGACAGATCGAGGCGGAGGTAATCGAGCGTTACAAGAGCTCGGATGCTTACTCGGCCGACCTATTGGAAGCCGCCCTACCTTACTACGAGGTAGCGCTACGCCGAGGTGCTCGAAAGGGGTTCAAGCAAGGCTATCGCCGGGTGGTAGGCTGCGCCCATGAATAGAACTACGCCGAGGTGCTCGAAAGGGGTTCAAGCAAGGCTATCCTCTGGCCAGTGTTATGACTCGGATGAGTCGGTTTCCAGCTCTTCTTCGTCGGTCGGAGAAGATTTGGAGGGATTGCCTCCGTCGGGGTCACCGGCTCCGGGCTTCTCGGGAGGGCTCACGACTGAGACAGTTCTCGCACAGGCGAGGTCAGTGTCCGAGCCGGCCGTCACCGAAGGCGCCGGGGGTGACACGTCTCCTCCCGCCGGTCTCGAGCGTGAAAGTGGGCCCGAGGCCTGATGTATTGTGCCTCTTTCCCTTTTTGTCCCTCTTTCCTCTTTTTAGAGGGTTTCCTTTTGGTACGATAATAAATGACTTGCTCTGTTTGGGTACTATCCTTGCCGTGATTTGGTTGGCGAATCTTGGGTGGTTGAGAGGTGCCGATATGTCCTGCACGGTTTTCGCACGCTGTTTTGGTAGGCTTCTGACGGGGCGTTCCTCCGTCCCCTCACGCTTTGAATGTCAGGCTGCTTCGTGAATCCCGTGAGGGCGGGAAACGAGGAGTTGGAGGTGACTGTTCAGGGGAGAAATCCTTCGGCGTGTTTCCGAGGGGGGCATTTAAGGCGTGTAGCCTCCTATGGCCTATAAGAAGGACCGGAGGGCGCCCTTTCCTCTCCACCGCTTGGGATTGTCTCTAGCAGTCTTTCCTTGCTCCTTCCTTTTCACTCCGCGTTGTGCCTTTGCATCCGGAACATGGAGGATCCTTCGGAGGGCGATGCCGCCGACGACGGGGAGCGGTGGGCTCCTGCTATCTTGTGAGGTTGAACGGATCCCACGGTCGCCGCGCGTGTACGAGACGGGTCCTACGGTCGCCGCGCGGATCTGGGGAGGACTTTGGCGTGTAAAAGCACGTCGTTGGCCTCTTCTTGGTTCTGGCGAGGCTTTCGGGTGGACCCCGAGGCGGAGGACGGATGGGGGCATCAGGGGAGTCTGCCGTCACTTCCCTCCGTGTGAGGGGAGGAGGCGTATCCGGCTCCCTCCTCACCGAGGCCTTCCTCCGTCTGCAGCCTCTTTTTCCCTCTTCTGCTCTTCATTTCTTTCACTCTTCGGGGGCTGCTTGCTCTCTCCTTCCTTCCAAGGAGTTGGCAGTTTGGAAGAGGGGGGGCCTTCCCGGCGCTCCTTTTTCCCGGTTGTTGCCAACTTGGGAGGTAGCCTTCCTCAACGTTTAAAGGTGGCCCTTCTCCTGAAGTCCCTCTGTCACCTTTGTCATGGGCCATCCGAGCCAACTGGCTCGACCACCTCTTGTCCGAGCCAGTTTCCGCACGAGGTAGAGTTAGTGGCTGGATGCGAGGAGATCAAGACCGAGTCAGTCGAGCGATGACCCCTTGAAACGATGTTAGACGAACTTTTGCTTTTGTTTTTGCTATGTGATGTACTGGCATTTGCCTACCTGATGTACCAACGATTTGGAATGAAAAGAACAGGAATTTTATTCTATCTATCTCGCTGTACAATTTCAAAAGTAGAATCTGCGTAGTGCGGCTGTGTTCCACGTCCGAGGAATAGGCTCCCCTTCCATTGTCGCTAACCTGTACACACCTTTCCCGAGCGTCTCGACCACTCGGTAGGGGCCTTCCCAGTTGGGGGATAGCTTGCCCGCCGCCTCCAGTGGTCGAGAGGCTTCGGCTTTCCTGAGGATGAAGTTTCCCGGTTGGAAACGTCTATCTCAGACCTTGGCGTTGTAGTATCGAGTGAGGCGGCGTTGGTACTCCGTTGCCCGGACGTTCGCGATCTCTCGGAGTTCGCTTGTCAAGTCGAGGTTCTCGAGCAAGTTTTGCCCGTTGGCCTCGGGTGAGAAGCTGATCACTCGGAGAGACGGGTTGGCGATCTCCAACAGAACGACGGCCTCGGTGCCATATACCAACTGAAAGGGGCTTTCACCGGTTGCCGTCCTGGGGGTTGTTCGGTGCGACCACAGTACGCTAGGCAATTCCTCAAGCCAGCTACCCTTAGCCTTGCCGAGTCTGGTTTTTATGCCTTTCAAGATAGTCTTGTTGGCATTTTCAACCAGCCCGTTGGCCTGAGGGTGGGCGACCGAAGTGAAGTGGTTGCGGATATTTAGGTCGGCGCATCTGTCTCAGAAGTACCGAGAGTCGAATTGCCAACCGTTATCGCTGACTATCACTCGGGGGATGCCAAAGCGGCAAATGATCGATTTCCAAACGAAGCCCCAAACGACTATCTCGGTGATCCTTGCCGTAGCCTCGGCCTCGATCCACTTGGTGAAGTAGTCGATGGCGACGATGATGAACTTCTTCTGGGACTGGGCCGTTGGGAATGGCCCAAGGATATCGATTCCCCACCGAGCGAAAGGGTAGGGCTCGGTTAAGGTGACAAGTTCCGTTGCCGGCTGATGGACCAAGTGATCGAACCGCTGGCATCGGTCGCACTGTTGAGCATAGGCTGAGCAGTCGCGCTGCAGGGTGGGCCACCAGTACCCCTGTCGTAACAGGATTCGGGCTAGCGACCGGGCCCCTGAGTGCGCTCCGCACAGGCCTTCATGAATCTCTTGGATGGCTCGGCCTGCCTCGTCGGGACCGAGGCACTTCAGGAGGGGACCGGAGAACGATCTTCGGTAGAAGGCGTTGTCGAGGACGACGAAGCGCCGAGCTTGATACTTCATTCGGCGGGCTTCCCGAGGGTCGGGGGGCTCTTGGGAGTCTAGTAGCCAGGACAGGTAGGGGGAGCGCCAGTCACTTGGGGTGGCTGAGTCAACAGCGAGGAGCTCCGTGTCGATGCTCGGGTGCTCTAGCTCTTCTAGGAGGACCGATCGTGTACCTTCCGGGTCTAGGGAGGAGGCCAATCGAGAGAGGGCGTCCGCCCGGGAGTTTCGCTCCCGAGCTATTCGGACTACCTCAAATCCCTCGAACTGTTGGGCCATGCTCCGGACCAGCTGGAGGTATTTGATCATGGGTACCTCCCGAGCCTCATACTCGCCGTTGACCTGACCTGCGACTAGTTGAGAGTCGGTGTGGATCCTGACTCACTCGACCCCCAGCCGTCGGGCCATGCGTGCTCCCGAGATAAGGGCCTCGTACTCGGAAGCGTTGTTGGACGCCTGAAAGTTGAATTTTAAGGCGTACTGTAGCTCTATCCCTTCGGGGGACCTTAGGAGGATCCCCACACCACTGCCTGCCGAATTGGACGACCCATCGACGAACAGTTCCCAGGCTGGCTCGGTCGCGGTTGGAGGCCTGTCCTCGGCAGGAATGGTGCTTTCGGCAATGAACACTACCAGAAAAAGCGGGATTACAGACGGAATTTTCAGACGGAAATTTCAGACGGAAATTTCTGTCTGAAATTTGTGACGGATTATTTTCCGTCGGAAATCTCGTCTGAAATATGCAAGTACACACCGAATTTCAGATGGAAATTTGTGACGGAAAATATTCCGTCACAAATTTCAGACGGAGTTTGTGACGGAATTATTAAACTGTCAGAAATTTATAACCAAGAATTTGTGACGGCCACATTTGTGACGGAATCCGTCTGACAATCCGTCACAAATGTGTCTTCTCACGGATTTTAAGACAGAAATTAATCCGTCACAAAATTTTTGCGCCCCAAATCCGTCGCAAATGTGCCTTTGCGACGGATTTGGGGCGCAATAAATTTTGTGACGGACTAATTTCCGTCTGAAAATCCGTGAGAAGACACATTTGTGACGGATTGTCAGACGGATTCCGTCACAAATGTGGCCGTCACAAATCCTTGGTTACAAATTTCTGACAGTTTAATAATTCCGTCACAAATTCCGTCTGAAATTTGTGACGGAATATTTTCCGTCACAAATTTCCGTCTAAAATTTGGTGTGTACTTGCATATTTCAGACGGGATTTCCGACGGAAAATAATCCGTCACAAATTTAAGACGGAAATTTCGTCTAAAATTTTCGTCTGAAAATTCCGTCTGTAATCCCACTTTTTCTGGTAGTGGAAGTCAGCGAGCGCTTGGCCTTTGATTGCTGATCGCGGCTGGTACGAGATGTCGTAGGCCCCGAGCATGATGGCCCATTTGACGAGTCGCCCCGAGGCCTCGGGGTGGGCCAGAATCTTCTTCAGCGGCTCACCAGTTAGCACGGTGATGGGGTGCCCCTGGAAGTAGGGGCGGAGGCGCTTCGCGGAGGTGACCAACGCTAGCACGAGTTTCTCGGTTGCGGGGTACCTCCGTTCGGCCCCACTGAGCACCTTGCTGGTGTAGTAGACCGGTCTTTCGATTCCCGAGTCATTTCTGACCAGGACCGAGCTGACCGTGGATGGCGTCGCCGAGAGGTAGAGCAGCAGGACTTCGCCTAGGACGGGTTTGGAGAGCACTAGTGGCGAAGCCAGGAACGCGAATGCTGCCTGGCATTCCTCATCCCATGCGAACGTAGTAGATGCCAGCTTGGGCCCCCTCATCAATTTGAAGAAGGGCAAGCATCATTCGGCCGCACGGGACAGGAAACGGCTGAGAGCGGCGACACGCCCCGTCAGACGCTGGACGTCTTTAATGCACGTGGGCGGGCGCATGTCCAGGATGGCCTGGACTTTGTCGGAGCTGGCCTCGATCCCGCGCTGAGTGACTAGGAAACCTAGGAACTTCACAGATTTTACTCCGAAGGCGCACTTGGTGGGGTTGAGCTTCATGTTGTACTTCAGGAGGGTGCCGAAGGTTTCGGCAAGGTCGGTGAAGTGGTCTTGGGCCTTGGGGGTCTTGACGAGCATGTCGTCAATGTAAGCCTCGACGTTCTGACCTAGCTGTCCCTCGAACATGTGATTTACCAGTCGCTGATATGTGGCTCCGGCGTTCTTTAACCGGAAGGGCATCCGGGTGTAGCAGTACACGCCGCAGTCAGTGATGAAGGCTGTCTTCTCGACGTCTTCTGGATTCATTCTGATCTGGTGATAACCTGAATAGGCGTCCAGGAAACTGAGTATCTCGTTGCCCGAGGTTGAATCAACCAATTGGTCGATGCTCGGTAGTGGATAGCAGTCCTTGGGGGTAGCCTTATTCAGATCGGTGAAGTCCACGCACATTCGCCACTTGCCTGTGATTTTTGGCACCAGGACGACATTGGCTAGCCACGTGGGGTACATGACTGGCCTGAATAGGCCTGTCTCTTATCCCTTGGTGACATGCGCCTTGATGACCGCCTGTTTCTCGGGCGCATGCTTCCTTCTCCGTTGCTGTACGGGCTTGACGGTGGGGTCAAGGCTGAGCTTGTGCATCACGGTCTCCCCTGGTATGCCAGGAAGTTGATCATCGGCCCAAGCGAAGACCTGAGCGTACTCAGAAAGAAATTTCTTGTATTGTTGCTGTTCCTTAGGTGGTAGGTCGGCTCCGATCCTTACTCCGAGGGTCGGGTCATCGTTCAGGAACACCGTTAGCAACTCGCCACCAGGCTCGGCGGTTACGGTCTTCCCTTCGATTCCCCTGGGGCCCTTATCCCCTCCGTCCGGCCTTGAGGCTTCCACCGAGATGTTGTAGCACCTTCTAACCGTGGCCTGGTTACCTCGGACTTTCCCCAACCCGTTTTTGGTGGGAAACTTCATTTTTTGGTGATAGGTAGATGGTACGGCCTTCATTCGGCTGAGAATTTTCCGGCCGAAAATGGCGTTGTACGCTATCATACCCTTGATCACTATGAAGTCCACCATGACCGTAACGGTTTTGGGTGGGGTGCCGATGGTGACCGGCAGGCTTAGGGCTCCCTCGGGGTAGGTGGCCAGGCCGTTAAACCCGCAAAGGGGGGTTCGGATCGGGTGGAGCTTGGATGGGTCTTCCCCCATCTTGAGGAAACAGTCATAAGATAATACATTGGGGGCGCTTCCATTGTCAATCAGAATTCTATCTACGTTACAATGGTTTATTGTGGCTGAGATGACGAGGGCATCATCATGCGGGGTGCTTAGCCCTTCCAGGTCTTGGTCGGAGAAGACTATGACCTGGGGCTCCCTCGGCGGGCCCCCTGAGGGCTCTGAGACCCGGCTGGCCCGCTCGGCATGGCGCTTCCTTCCTCGGCTGGTGTCGCCGCCCGATGCTGTTCCTCCGGAGATGACGTTGATGTGGACCCCTCGGGGGGCGTTGTCAATCTCCTCGGCGGTGTCTTTGTCTTCTTTGTGCCCAGCTGCGAACCGGGCTAGGTGCCCCTGACGGATGAGGCGTTCGATCTCGTCCTGGAGCTGGTGACAGTCACCGGTGTGGTGCCCGTGGTCGCCGTGGAACGAGCAATGTCTGTCACACTTGCGGTTCTTTGATCTCATCGGTTCGGGCCGACGGAGGAGTCCCGAGTCTTTGATGTCTTCATAGATCTCGTAGACTGGCGTGGTCAATAGGGTGTACCGCTCGTACCTCCATTTGCGCTCTCCTTCCCGATCACGCTTCTTGCCCGAGCCAGGGTTTGACTCGGGGGCCCGCTTCTTGTCCCCCTCCCGACCCGAGCCGGTTGTGTCTCGACAGGCGCTGAGCACCTCTTCGCACTCGGCATGGCGCAGAGCCAGAGTCACTAGCTCGGCAAGGGTCGAGGGAGGGTGGAGGACCAGTTCGCGGTGGAGATTTTCATCCCGGGTGCCCCTGGTCAGAGCGGTCGTGGCTGAGGCCACATCCAGGCGGGGAATTCTGAGGGCTTCCGATTTAAATCGGTGGACATAAGCCCGGAGCCTTTCCCCTTGTGCCTGTTTGAGGGCCAGGAGCCCCGCTACTGACCTCGGGGGGGCGCTTCCGGCAAAGCTCTCCTTGAAGACTTGCCCGAATTACCTGAAGTCCTGGATGGACCCGGGGGCGAGGGCCCGGAACCACGCCTGAGCGCCTTGGACCAGGGTGGCCGCAAAGGCTCGGCATTTAATGGGATCCGGTGTCCCATGTAGAGTCACCAGGGCGTCGAAGCTGTCGTAGTGGTCGGCTGGGTCGCCCTGTCCATCATAGAGTTTGAAGGTAGGAATGGAGGTCCTAGGAGATACCTCTGCCTTCAAGATGTGCTTGGAGAAAGGGGATTTCTCCTCCTCCTCCGGGAGGGAGGTCTTCTGCAGGGCGCGGAGGGCGCGCTCTTGCTCTGCGAAGCGTCTTTCGAAATCCCTCAGCCGAAGGGATAGTTCCGGCTGCGGTCGTGCCGTGGGGCTGGGGGGAGCGTCGTGGTGATCCTCAGGACCGCCGGCGCTCGGGCGTGGAGGCCTCGCCCCCTATTTCCCTCTCCTGGGCGTGGAGGAAGCCTCTTTCTCCTGGGGTGGAGCTTGCGAGGGTCCTCCCGTGTGGTTGCGGATGAGCTACTGGCCGCGGAGGGTGAAGCAGCCTCCAGCGGTGTGCTGGGACGCACTTCGATGGGGCGGGCTCCCGGACGGGGCGCGAGACCTGGCCTCCCTCGCCGCCTGGGCCCTCATGAGCTCTACGAGAACGTCGAGCTTCTTACTGAGGGCCTGGAAGATCTCGACGCCGCCGTTGGGGGCTACCCCCGTTGCCGTCGGAAGGGGCAGCGGCCCGTTGGTGGGGATGCTGGTGTTGGAGGGAGGGCTCTGTGAGGCCCTAGAGGGGGCTTCTCCCGCCGTCACCACGGCCTTACCCTTCTCGACGGCGGATCTCCTCCCTGAGCTTCTTCTCACCATCTCGGCTCTTCGTGCGTTTCCCACAGACGACGCCAGATGAAGTGGCGAAATCTCGCGCTGTGTCCTGAGCGGGCCGTGGATCACCAGTAGATGAACTGTAAGACATCGAAATTTCCCTGGGGCGAAACCCTCCGATGGCTAAGTCATTAGAGCTCTGGTGGAAGCAATGAAGGGAGGAAGAAAGCTGGTGCGCGAGACTCCTCTCCACCAAAGGGGGGTGAAGCGGATTGCTCAGGAGTTTTACCTTTCTTTTCTGTCTTACCTTTCACCGGAGGGTATCCCTGGTTTAAATAGTGTGCCGCCTTCAGGAATCCTGTCAGCTGGGGGGTCTCCGGCGGGAGTTACGTCCTCAATGTGGGCTTTCATGGCCTTTATCGTGGGGGCGTTATCGCCTTAAAACCCGGTGGCTGGTTGATTCCCCTGTCCATTGGGGACTCTTAAAGGCAGCGCGAACGGCTAGCGTCCAGTCCGAGCTCCTGGAACGCCAGCCCTGTCCGGGCGAGGAGGATAGCTCGGTCGAAGGAGGGGTCGGATAGGTCGGCTGGCGCCTGTCTCTCCCGAGCGGAAAAGCGGCCTGGGCCGGACCTTCCTTGTGACCTGACCATCACTCGGGCCCTCCGAGCCTAGGGGCCGCCGGGGAGGGTTGGTTCCTCGAGTGCCTGTTTATTGGGCTTTTCTTCCCTGAGTGGGCCCCGTGGGCTATCACTCGGGTGAGCTTGCCTCGTTGGACCCTGTTGAGTCTTATTGGGCTGCTCTTTGGGTGGGCTACAGAAATCCCCCTCTCCAAATCATTTGCACCTGTGGCTAGATTGGAAGCAGTTAGAATTTTAGTTACTTATGCTTGTCATAGGAACATGAAACTGTTTCAAATGGACGTGAAGAGTGCCTTCCTCAATGGAGTGATCAAGGAAGAAGTGTACGTGGAGCAACCACCGGGCTTTGAAGATGAAAGGTTTCCCGACTGCGTATTCAAATTGGACAAGGCACTATACGGTTTGAAATAGGCTCCCCGGGCATGGTATGATAGATTAAGTTCATTTCTTATTGAAAACGGCTTCAAACGAGGTAACATAGACCAAACTTTGTTTACAAAAACTTGTGATGATCATTCATTAATTGTTCAAGTTTATGTAGATGATATTATTTTTGGAGCCTCCAATACAAAAATGAATGATGAATTTGCCCAACTTATGTAGGGAGAGTTCGAGATGAGCTTGATGGGAGAACTCAACTTCTTCTTGGGATTACAGATAAAGCAAATTGATGATGACATTTTCATCAACCAGAAGAAGTATACACAAGAAATCGTGAAGAAATTTCAACTTGAGACTGCCAAGCCCTTTGCAACACCAATGTCCACCTCACAGAAAATGGAGGAAGAAAAAGGTAACAAAATTGATCAAAAACTTTTTTGGGGTATGATATGATCCTTGCTTTATTTGACTGCTAGTAGGCCTGATATACACTTCAGTGTTTATCTCTGTGCAAGATACCAATCTTGTCCTAGAGACTCTCATTTAGCGACCGTGAAAAGGATCTTCAGGTATTTGAGTGGAACCCTTGACCTTGGTTTGTGGTATCCAAGGAATAATTCATTTGATTTACATGCTTTCACTGACTCTGATTATGCTGGTTGTAAAATGGATCGAAAAAGCACAAGCGGTCACTGTCAGTTTCTTGGGGGCTGCATGGTTTCATGGGCCTCAAAGAAACAACATTGTGTGAAGCCGAGTACGTGGCTGTCGGTAGTTGTGCGGCTCAAGTGCTTTGGATCCAACATCAGTTGCTGGATTTTAGTTTTTCTTTAAAGAAAACTAACATAATGTGTGATAACACTTCTGCAATAAACTTGTCCAAAAATCCTGTCCAACATTCTCGCACTAAGCACATAGAACTTAGACACCACTTTATAAGAGATCATATCAATAAAGGTGATTTTGAACTTATTTTTGTTGATACAAAACACCAACTTGCTGATATATTTACAAAACCTTTGAATTCTGAACAATTTTACTTTCTAAGAAGAGAATTAAGAGTGTGCAGATAAGACACTTAGATACTTTGAGCTGAATTGTACATACACTCTTTTCATCTTTTTCATAAAGAAACTGTTCATATTGCCTTTTGATCTACACATAAAAGGTTTCATTGTCTTTACTCTTCAAACTTTGTCTTTTGTCCATATCACAGTGAATAAAAACCTTGGTTATTATACATGCTTTCATCCTTTTGCATCCGCATGTACATAAATGCATATACTTCATCAATGTGTGCATGAATGCCATGATTTACTAGTATATCAAATAGTGTTAGTGGAAAGGTGGATCAAGTCCACCTGGAAGCTTTCATCATGTGTGAGTGTGGTCTTCGGACCTAAGTACTCCGCCACGTACCGGTAATCAAATTGCTTGAAAACATCATTTTGAAATGCTTGAGTGTATATAATTTACACATCCTTCAGTTGATATCTTCTATGACCCTTTGCCCTTACTAAATAAAATGCTTTGACTAGGACATATTTTAACATGGCACATATTAAGGGGGAGGTTTTTGCTATAACGGTGCATACACTTAGGGGGAGACATCACCATGAATATGTTAATTCATCTCTTACATTCTACGCAATCTCTCACACAATTTGCACATGTGAGTTAATGAATCTAACTGATAAGGATTTCACTTATTCCACTTAACACATTTTAGGACTCTGAAACCCCTACATGGAAATCACGTGACTTGTGAGGAAAAAGCTGTTAGCCCCGTCAAAAATAGTCAATAAGTGTGATTTGACATGAAGTAAATCGGGAATCCCCCCTAAGATAAAGGAGGAAACTCGCATTGAAAAGTGTCCTATCCACATTATCATAAGTGACGATGCCGAGTAACCGGGAAGTGCCCCTGAAACAAAGGGCATGACCCGTGTCAAAAGGTTAGTCATCTTGTCTTTCAAAAATCAAAATAATATTGGGGTTGTGCAGAGCTACCAAAAGTCGAGCACGTTGTATGAAAGTGTAGCGAAGAAAAGTTCCTATTTGTGTTCTTTAGAAAATTTGAAAATCCATACTATCTAGATTTTATTGCTCATATTTCACATATTCATCTAGGGAGTGATTGTATGGATGTACACCTTGAATCAGCTATATTTCATGAGTCCTGCAGTACCACTTCTTGTAAGCACTACCCTTTTACTATTGCACATGAAATTCATGTTCTTGGTCTATAGCATATTTCCTAACCCGTTCATAAAGAACATGTTTGCTATTTTATGGTATGATGAGTGCATATGTGCTTGACTGGTCATTACTTACGTTTCATATGCATCTCATTGAGTTAATTGTGTATATTGAGGCTTAACTTTCATCCTTTACCGTTTAAATAATCCCCTATTTGACTATGACAAAAAGGGGGAAAAATTACTTTGCATTGCTTGAATGAAGATTCATGACTTGCTTAGTTTTTGATTGATTATGTTTTTTGCAAACAGGGTGAGTTGATCTCTACATGTTGATTTAGCAAGTTATGAATTCCTAACTGAAAATCGTGCATCTGGCGTGCATGAGAAAATGGTTGTTTTGGTTCAAAAATTTGTTGAGTCTTGTTGAATCTTTACATATTTTGATGATGACAACACTATAAGTCTTAGTGGTATTCAAAAATATTTCTCTGTGAAAAATTAACAAAAATATTTTTTCTGTGAAAGTGAACAAAGAATATTTTTCTGTGAAGAATAAACCTTCATTTCACTTCAGGTATTTTCAGGGACTGTCTTCGTGTTGGTTGGAACTTCGTCATGTTTGTGTATAACACCTCGTGTTGTACTGTTTGCCTTCGTGTCGTTTTAGTTTTAGTACTGTTTGTATTTTCAACACGCCGTGTCGTCCTTTCGTACCTCGTGTTGTGTTAAGTTGTGTGTTGATTGACTTCGTGCTGATTCTTCTGAAGCAGCTCGAATTGTTCTGATGAACTTCGAGTTGCTTCTGTATGAACCTCGTGTCGTTAGCACTTAGTTGCTCATCTCGAGTCAGTCCTCTATGTTTGCTCTTGTGTCTTCGTGTCAATTACTGTAGTTCCTCGAGTTGTTCTTCTGCTTCCACCGTTTCATCACGTGTTGTTGAAGACGTGTCTATCTCATGTCTTCGTGTCGTGTTTCCTAGACCTCGTGTCTTTGTCGCTTTGTGACCTCACCTCGTGTCGGTTTCTGTTTTCATCTTCGTGTTATTTTCAACTTGTGTCGCCTCGTCTTCGAGTCGTTCATTCGAGCTATTGTGTGCTCGAGTTGTTTTTCTTGTGTTTTCAAGTGTTGTTTCACTACGTGTCTTCGTGTTATCTTTTGTATTCGTGTCTTCGTATTGTCTTTGTATTCGTGTCTTCGTATTGTCTTTGTATTCGTGTCTTCGTGTTTCTTTTGTATTTGTATCTCCGTGTTGCTTCCTTCTATTTTCGTCCTGGTCTCTTCTGATCGCGTGTCTTTCTATTGCTTCACTCTGTGTTATCTTCTTCTCACCTCATGCTGTCTTCATCTGACTTCGTGTCGTCGTCGTTGTTGTGTTAGCTGTATTCTCGTGTACTTCGTGTCGTTCTCGTGTTATCTCGTGCTAAACTCATCTAACGTACCTCGTGTCAGTCACAGTATAGTGCACCTCGTTTTGTTATCATATATCTCGTGCAGTTCTTTGTTCTTATGGCCAACCAACTTATCTCAGCTACATATAGCAAACCCTGAGCATTAATGTAATTAATCTGCTTGCAGGGATCCGAGGAAGATTACTCCTCAGTGTCTGGACAGCACGTGATCCAATGCTAGAGGAACCAATCCGATAAGGACACGTGGCAAGAAGGTTCTGGATCAAGCGTGGGAGGCACACGCATTCTGAACCGGATCTGCTACTCCTGTTGATATAAATAGAAACCTTCGTCTTCAGATGGAGTATGATCGAAAAAGAGAAAGATATAGAAGAAAGAGCAGAAAAGCAGAGAGTCCTTCGATCCAGAAAAATGAGAGAAAGAAGAGAAGAAAAAGAGAGAGCAGAAACTGAAGGAGAAAGAAGAAGAAGAAAAGAAGAGGAGAGAGAGCTTTACTGAGGATCTGATCAGTCTGTTCGTGGATCAAATCCAGAACGACTATGTGTTGAGTCTTGTTGAATCTTTACATGTTTTGATGATGACAACACTATAAGTCTTAGTGGTCTTCAAAAAATTATGTCTATGTGAAAATTTAACAAAAATATTTTTTCTGTGAAAAATGAACAAAGAACATGTTTGTTGAAGAATGAACCTTCATTTCACTTCAGGTATTTTTCAGGAACTGTATTCGTGTTGGTTGGCACTTCGTCATGTTTGTATATAACACCTCGTGTTGAACTGTTTGTCTTCGTGTCGTTTTTCTCTGAAGTGTTTGTTTTGATTCAGTGACATTTTCGTGTCATTTGATCCTTACTTCGTGTTGTTTTCATCGTCTTCGTATCATTCTCCGTGTAGTGTGTGGTTCTGTCAAAGTTCACTTCGTGTCTGTCTTATGTTGAAACCACACTTCGTGTTGGTTTCTGTTTTGATGAACTTCGAGTCGTTTCCCAGTGAACCCCATGTTGTTTTGTCCTCCTGCGTCATCCTTGTTTTCACTCCGTGTCTATTTTCTGTTCTCATCATACTTAGTGTTGTTTTTCATTTCATGTCAACTTCACTTCGTGTGGTTTTCAACCCGTGTCGATTATCGTTTTGACTTCATGTTGTTTTCAACTCGTGTCGATTACTGTTTCGACTTCGTGTTGTTTTCAGTATGTGTCAATTTTGTCTTCGTGTCGTTTTTCACCTCGTGTCGTGTTACCCCGTGTCAATTACTGTTTCGACTTCGTATCGTTATCAGTCCGTGTCTCTCTTATGTTGAAATCACACCTCGTGCTGATCACTGTTCTTTCTTCGTGTTGTTTCTTTGTATTCTGTCTTCGTGTTGATCTTTCGTTATTTAGACTTCGTGTCTTTATCACATTGACCACACTCCGTGTCGCTTCTCCTCTCATAACTTCGTGTCGTGTTTTTCTACACCTCGTGTCGTTGTCTCCTTGTGTCTTCACCTCGTGTTGTTTTCGTCTCTTCGTGTCGGGTCTGTTCTAGTGCGTACAGGACATCGCAGCACTTCATGTTGCTTCCTGTTTCACTTTCGTGTCATTTGTTTTGTTGTATCTTCGTGTCGTTTTTATTCTTCCTAGTCCTCGTGTTCTTCTTGTATTGAAACCATACTTAGTGTTGGTTTCTGTTCTTGTCTTCGTGTCTTTGCGTTGTTTGTCTGTCTACCTCGTAAAATTCTCTTAGTAATGTTCATTGTGTCACCACCTTATCTCGTGTCGTTCTCTGTTTAGTACCTCTTGTCGTGTCCACTAACCTCATGCAGTTCTAGTTTTTTTTTATGACACTCAATATTAATGGCTCTTATCTCGTTGCAGGTCCGAGGAAGAACATTCACCAATGTCTGGGTGCACATGATCCGATGCTGAAGGAACAAATACAAAGAGGGCACGTGGCAGGAAGGTTCTAGGATCGAGCGTGGGAGGCACACGCGTTCAGTGCCCTATTCATCTGCTGCGGCTATAAAGAAAAACCTTTCGCCCACCGATGAAGGGTGATCAGAGCTAAGAAAGAAAAGGCAATGTTACAGAGAGCTCGATCCAGCAGAAGAAGAAAAAGAAAAGAGAGAGAGATAGTGCTCGTGTGAAAGAGGAAGAAAGTGTAAGAGAAAGAAAGAGAGATAGAGAGTGAGTGAGAGAGCTCGTGGAGAAGAAGAAAGAAGTTTACCTGAAGATCTGTCTTCACTGGACCGTGGATCAGATCCAGGCCAGTCAGCTCTGTTAGGAGCCAAATTGTGCATTTCGTGTTTTAGCTTCTGTTTGCTGAAGTTATTTTCGTTTATTATTTTTTCCTTTGTTTTCTGGTTTGTTGTGCTTTCCGATCCTCTGGTCTGAGGTCGTGTTCCCTCCGGTTTAGAGGAAGGGAGATCTGATCTCCAGTAGCAAGTAGCTGGGAGCTACTTGTGGGTTCCCTCCGGCTTGGAGGAAGGGAGACTTGTCTCCGGTTCTGGACTTGTGGATTCAAGTCCAGAGGTTCCCTCCGGTTTGGAGGAAGAGGGGAGGTTGTTCCCCTGGTCAAGCTGTGTGGCAGCAACTGTTTGCAGACTGAGTCTGCTTGGTTCTAGCGTTCGCTAGTGAAGCCTCACTCCGGTTGGGAGTGAGGGGTGGATGTAGGTCTGAAGGACCGAACCACCTAAAAATCTATTGAGCAGTGGCTTGATTGTCTGGTTTGCTTCCGCTAGATGCTTGAATAGGTGCGCTCAATGTGATTGTATTTGAGTTGAATAGAATTGGTTCCATTCTGTTTCCTTATCTAGCATCCGATTTTTAATTTAATCCATTATTCGTAAAAGGATTCATTCACCACCCCTGTGTATCCGGGCCAAGCACCCTAACAGTTGGTATCAGAGCGGGTGTCTGCTTACAAGGTCCAGCGACCTGCAGATCGATCTTGCAATCTTAGGTGCTTATTTCTTTTTAGTGCTTCAATATTCTTGTGCGTTAATCTGTGTGTTCTCATGGCCCATCCACCGATCTTCAGTGGTACGCATTTTGATGCATGGTTCGCTGTTTTGAAGAGTTATGTTAAATCTGTGAATCCAGACCTGTGGAAAGTAATTTCACATGGTCCTCATGAACTACCTAAGAAAAAGTCCAAATGGACTGACAGTCACAAATCCATGCATGAAGAAAATCAGATAGCAATAAATTTAATGAAGGCAGCTACTGATAGAGCTTTTCATTCATGTTTCTTTGAATCCAGTTCTGCTAAAGATATTTTGGATGCACTGAAGCGAACTCAGGAGATAGATGTGGACAGATGCATGATGGCCAACAGAAGAAATCAAAGTGCCAGCGATCAAGGCAGCAATCAAACTAAAGAAGATGATGATGATGAGGTAAATATCTTCGAGAATTTCTCTCTAGAAGATTGGGAGAATGCATATGCTGAATTATTTGAATCTCATGAACTGTTAAGAAAACAGTATAAAAAGTTGAAAAAGAGTACTCAGGTAGAGAGTTCTAGCTCTCCATGTAAAATTTGTTCAAGTACGAAGCAATCACATGATGCATGTCTGTCTGATAATCATATGCATAAAAACCAGAATGCAGAACTGAAGATGGAACTTGAACGTGTCTACTCTGAACTGAACAATCTAAAATCTGAGGATGACTCTCTCAGAAAGTTCTCTGAAGAACAATTAGAGAAACTTAAACGAGAGAATGAGTTGCTGATTGAAAAATTTAATGCCATAAAATCTGTGAACATAGAATTACAGAAAGATTTTGAAAAACAACAAAAGGATTTGAGGGAGTTTGAAGCTAGGAGAGAAACCATGGTTAACTCAGAAGATCAGCTTCTAATAAATGAGTTAATTCAAAATGGTAAGCTTAAAGAAGAAGTTGAAAAATTAAAACTGTTAAACAGTGCCATGTCTGCAAGACTTCTCACATTGGAAAAAGGGAAAGCTATCTGTACAAACGAGACTGAAGAGGTAGATGAGCTAAGAAAGGAAATTGAAGAATACAAAACAGCTAACAAGGTTTTGAATGAAGCTGTCAATTGTAGTGAACAAGAGATCACTAGTTATGAAATACACATTCCATCTCTTGAAAATGAAATTCAGGATTTGAAAGCTTCCTTGTCTAAATTTGTTGATGGGCAGAAAAACCTAGACAAGCTGCTAGGTGTAAAAGTCAATGTCAAAAAGGAAGGGTTGGGCTACAATAATCTCAATAAGAGGGCCTTGCAGAACAAAGTAATGACATCCTTTGTAAATACTTCAAATGTAGCCACTACATCAAAAGACAAACAGCCCATTGTTCAGAAAATTCTGGGAACAAAGATTAACTCTAACAAGGAAGGACTGGGTTACAGTCCAGTCATGAGGAAGGATGATGGAGTCAACCTGAAAACTGTCTTTGTCAAATCCTCTGAATAGGAAAAACCTTCTATCTCATCTCCACCTCAGTACAAGGCTAAGAAAACAGAAAAATAAAATAAAAATCATAAGACATCAAAAATTCAAAGGAACAATCTGCATGCTAAGAACTCATCAGATAAATGCCATGTTTTAAAGAAATCAAGTGGCTCATGTCATTATTGTGGTAAGTATGGACATCTTATGAGTAACTGTTTTGTGATGGAAAAAGATGACAACAAGCATGTTAGAAAATCTGTGTCTAGTCAGAAAAAGAATGTCAAATGTTCTAATTGTGATAAAGTAGGACACACTACTGCTCATTGTTGGTTTGCAAGTAGTAAGGAAAAATCATGCTCATATCATACAAAACACTTTGCAAATCAGCATGTCTTTAACAAGAACCAGCACATTATATGTTTTAATTGCAACAAAATTGGTCACAAGGCCTCTGAATGCTGGTCAGGTTCCTTTAGAAGAAATTCTCTCGTTTGCTCTTACTGTAGAAAGCATGGCCACACAGTCAAGGACTGTTGGCATATTCAGGGTAGAAATGTGAATCTCAAACATGCCAAATTCCCTGTAAAAGAATCAACAAAACCTTCATGTCATCACTGTGAGAAGTCAGGTCACAGGGCTGTAACCTGTTGGCTGGCAGGATATCAAAACCAAACCAGTTTTGGTAAACAGAAACTTTACCCTGTTAACAGAAAATCTCATGTGTATGCACATAGAATTCATGCTAATAAAAATGTGCATAAATCAGATCAGAAAACCACTCCTGGAAATGTGCTGAGAAAACTTGCTAAACATAATAATGTCATGTCAGGACCCAAGACCTCTTGGGTACCTGTTTGTGCAAAATGAACCTTGTTTTGCAGGTGTGCCTTGGGACTGGAATAAAAGGGGTAATGATCCAAGGCACTCAAGAATGAAAAACCTCATTCTCACAATTTTCAGGTAATCTCTCTACATGTCCCATTTTGAAACTTACTGCATATCTGGTTTGATGCATTCTTGCATATCCTGCTATTAGTTTCATCTAGTGCATGCATATTGAATCTGGTCTTGCATATTCATTCATCATCTGCAAGTTGCATTATTTTCTAAAACATGCACTCTGAAATTTCTGAAATCTTTAACTGAAAGCGAATGCTGGTTGAAAACTGTATGTTGCATAATTCTTTCTTGGCATACACTGCATTCATTAAATAATTAACACTTCCAAGAGTCGTGTGTGAGATGTCCTTGAGTGGGCTGAAGAGGAGCTTGTCAGGCTATTTGGTTTCTGAAGATTTTTGTCAGCCGATGCAGTTAATGTGGTTTTAAGATCAGTCATCTCAAGAGGTTGCAGTCTGTTGTCCAAGAGTTGCTCTGGATGTGAGACAGAACTACTTCAAATACTATATTTGGATATGTCCTTAGTGCTTAATGTCTTGAGTGATCTCTCACTTGTTGGCTTGCTGATAGGAGTGCTGCTCATCTCATTTCATCTTTCTCTATTCAATCAGCCACCTCATTATCTCTCACCTCTCACTATTGGTTCAGATTCTCTCTCGAAGAAATTGTGGTTTCAGTCTTCTTGCTCTTATCAGATAAGATCTGTATACCTTAAACCACCCTATATCAAGTGTAACAATCTACACCTGTTAATAAAGAATTTCAATGTTTGGGGGTTATATTTGGTCCTTGATCCTTCTAAGTTATCTTCTCAAGTGTTGGTCAACATATTATAAAACTTCCTGTTAAATGAGAAAAACTTATTGAGGATCTCGACTTAACTGAAACTTATGTAAAGAGAGCTCTGAGATAAAAATTATGTTAAGTAAGATTTTTTTAATCATGAGAAGTGCTTCCAGGGAATACGCCATTATTTGTGGCAGAGCAATGGCTTTTGTGGAGAAATAGACACTCTAGATCAATGAAGTCCAGAGTATCTGTCATGATACAATTAGCTATCTCTGTGTAGAAATGTTAAAAAAAAAAAAAAAGGGGAAGGGAAAAAGTCCTCAAAGAAAAATATCTTTGGCATAAAGGTAGTTCGTCCTGAGTAACCAGGGTTTCTGGTGTCTGATAAACATGTCTCCTTGTGTAAAAAGGGACTATACTACCTTGTGTTCAACAAATTGGTTGACTCTGTATGCCTTCTCGTCCATTAAATGAAGAAATGATTTCTGCTTGACATTAATGTGTTATTTCGTTGCTTGACAAACATAAGGTGCAATTTAATCGTGTCTCTCTCTAGGTTAAGCAACTTTAACAGCTAATTTTGTGATTATGCTGATTTAATATCTTGAGTTAACTGACCTTGGTTTTTGGAAGAATATAACCTGTCCACATATTGAAGGGCTAAC
Organism: Amorphophallus konjac; assembly: GCA_022559845.1. NCBI lineage: Eukaryota > Viridiplantae > Streptophyta > Magnoliopsida > Alismatales > Araceae > Amorphophallus > Amorphophallus konjac. The sequence goes on along the minus strand of CM040123.1, from coordinate 141,770,422 downwards.
TTAATATGGTGTAGCTGCGTTACATCAGAACTAAGGGTATTTTGGGTATTTACAAAAATAAGTGTGATAAGAGTAAAAAGCTACTCGACAATACCTTTTGTTTTGTTCACACGTCTTCAACCTCAAACCCTTATTTCCCCTTGTCGATTCCTATTCATCCTCGTGCCGCTCCACCTTGAGCGTCTTCTTCAAACCTATCTCCATCTCTTCCCGCTCACCTTCTTCCCCCCACAGAGGTCCATTCCTCTCTTCAGTCTAGCATCGCGTCCAACAGCAGCCTGCAAGAGAGAGTTGATACTCTGAAAGTTCCGGCAGATGGATCAGCAAAGGTCAGCAGCTCCGGGTGACAGGAAGAGGAAGGGAAAAGAAATAGTTGAAGAGCCTTCATCTAAACAACAGAGATGTGTTGAGCCAGAACCTGCTGCGGCAGTATCTTCAGAACAAGGTACCAGGATTTCTGAGTCAACCGTATCCTTAGAAAGTGGGAAAATCATCCCTCCTAGATTAATAGATTTCGGAGATGAAACTTTGATCTCGAAGTTCCCAGAACTGTTAAGAATCTTTGAGTTTCAGGAGTGGAGAGATTTCTTAGAAAATCACCGTGTCTATTACCCTAGGCCGGTAATGGAATTTTATAATAACTTGTCTTTGAGCCGAGACAAGTCTGCCTTATTATCATCTGTTAAAGGGGTCGAGTTAACTGTTACATGTGAGTCCCTCCATAAAGCCCTCGGTGTTCCAGATAAAGGGGAGGTAGAGGGAAGCTTTCGATATAGTCTCCATGAAGCTTTCTCAGTCATTACTGGTAAACCCAGTAATATTCATGATAAGGGGCAGTTAAAGCTAAAAGCTTATCAGACATCGTCATTTCCTCCTCTTCACAAGCTCCTTCAGAATGTCATCGCTTCCATTATCACTCCACAGACTGGGGCTAGAGGAAGAATTACAGACACACAGAGATTTCTACTGTTTTGTCTGATTCAAAATGTAAAGATTTGTCTGCCAGAGATTATTTTTTCGGTCATGAAGGGATGCATTGGATCCAAGAGACATCTTCCCTATGCCGCCCATCTGACTGAGATATTCAAGCACTCTGAGATTTGCTTGGATGGAGAGGCCGCATCAGAAGTGAAGGCCAGAAACATTTTTAATATGAACTTTGTTTCAGTATTCTTGGGGTTAGAGGACTCCTCTATGGTGGGACAAGCTAAGGTCCAAAAGGCCAGGGAATCACAATCTCAGGGGGAGCATTTAGAAGAATTTCAAGTCTTAGCCCAAGCTGGTGAGCAATTGGTTTCTGAGACTGCTCAACAGGAAACACCAGCTGAACCACCAGTGTCTACCTTGCCAGCTGCACCCATCGAAGTACCATTCTCATTTCAGAGGCTAGTTGAGGCTGCATCTGAGGACATCAGATTGTCTGACGAAAGCATTCAAACAGATCTAGATGCAACCATTGCTGGGCTATTTGATTCTTTTGGGAAGACATCTGAAGAGGTAATAGTGCCTGAAGAACAGCCAGCTAAAGAGCAAGACAGTACTGATCAAGATCTTGCTGCTTTTGTTAATGAAATTTTAAGAGAAACTGTTGAGCGAAGCTTGGAAGAGGCTACCAACTTGGTCGTATCTGAAAGTCTTGAGCAGGCCTTAGTTGGCAGCCCTGCAGATCAGGAACTCATGGAAGATAGAGAAAAGGTTCCTGTCATAGAACTAGATACAGAATCTTCAAGTGAAGAAGAGGAACCTGAAGATATATTCCCTCAGAAAGAAACTCAAGCTGAAGATGAAGTTCAGGTCCCAGCTGAGAGCAGTCAAATGCCAGTACAAGAGGAAGCAGCTGAGAGAACTGCACCTGGCAGTGAATTTTTTGGTACACCTCTAGGTCCACCTAGACTCTTATCTGCACAGGCACCCAACATTGAATCTACTTGGGCGCCCAACATTGAAGAGCTTCTCATAAACCTGACTCAGCAGATGCAAAAACAAGACAAGAAATTAGATGATCTGCTTACATTTGTCACTCTCAACATTAATCAGGTACATACCAGATTACTGAAGCTTGAGATATCTCTCCTCACTGAATGGAGACGATTCCTTCTAAACAAAAGGGCTTCAGATGATGCAAACAAATCCTTGATGGAAGGATTACAGGAGATTTGTTCAAAAATTGCAAAAGCTCTGAGAGAGTCACATGATGTTAATATTTCCTCCTTCAAAATGTCTTCTACCATAATAGATCATTGCTATGAGATCAGAACAGCTTTAGAATTGTTGAAGAAGTCTTCAAGTGCCCTAGGTCCAGGCATTCAACAAATCTATGATAAGTTGGTCACCTTCTTAACAGAAATGACACTTCTGACTGACAGATATGAAACTGTCAATGTTCGCCAAGAAGACATCATTTCTGAAGTGGCACAGGTCAGAAGCTCTGTGGTATATTGGCTAGCTGAACTGTCAAATGACCTAAAGGAATTTCAGTCTATCTTGGGTTCAGCACCTGGTCAAGCTTCTTCCAGCAGAACTCCACCTCAAGAACATACTTCTGCTTCTCCAAGGGGGAGACCACCACAAGGCAGGACGCGTGGCCCCTCTAGCAGACAAGCCAGATACTTTTCTTGAAAAGTCGATGCTCTGTATTTTTGTTGCCCTTTTGAGGCCTTCTCCCTCAGACTCTTGGACAAATTAACTTAACTCATATCATTTGCGTTGTTGCATTCTTCTTGTTTTCATTTTTTTTGATGATGTCAAAGGGGGAGAAATCAGGAAAAATGTTTAATGTTTGTGATATTCATTGCGTATGGCTATCTAGTGTTTTTTCCTTCTCTGCACAGAATCAAGACTCATAGTGTTGCCATCCATCAAAAAGGGGGAGATTGTTGAGTCTTGTTGAATCTTTACATGTTTTGATGATGACAACACTATAAGTCTTAGTGGTCTTCAAAAAATTATGTCTATGTGAAAATTTAACAAAAATATTTTTTCTGTGAAAAATGAACAAAGAACATGTTTGTTGAAGAATGAACCTTCATTTCACTTCAGGTATTTTTCAGGAACTGTATTCGTGTTGGTTGGCACTTCGTCATGTTTGTATATAACACCTCGTGTTGAACTGTTTGTCTTCGTGTCATTTTTCTCTGAAGTGTTTGTTTTGATTCAGTGACATTTTCGTGTCATTTGATCCTTACTTCGTGTTGTTTTCATCGTCTTCGTATCATTCTCCGTGTAGTGTGTGGTTCTGTCAAAGTTCACTTCGTGTCTGTCTTATGTTGAAACCACACTTCGTGTTGGTTTCTGTTTTGATGAACTTCGAGTCGTTTCCCAGTGAACCCCATGTTGTTTTGTCCTCCTGCGTCATCCTTGTTTTCACTCCGTGTCTATTTTCTGTTCTCATCATACTTAGTGTTGTTTTTCATTTCATGTCAACTTCACTTCGTGTGGTTTTCAACCCGTGTCGATTATCATTTTGACTTCATGTTGTTTTCAACTCGTGTCGATTACTGTTTCGACTTCGTGTTGTTTTTAGTATGTGTCAATTTTGTCTTCGTGTCGTTTTTCACCTCGTGTCGTGTTACCCCGTGTCAATTACTGTTTCGACTTCGTATCGTTATCAGTCCGTGTCTCTCTTATGTTGAAATCACACCTCGTGCTGATCACTGTTCTTTCTTCGTGTTGTTTCTTTGTATTCTGTCTTCGTGTTGATCTTTCGTTATTTAGACTTCGTGTCTTTATCACATTGACCACACTCCGTGTCGCTTCTCCTCTCATAACTTCGTGTCGTGTTTTTCTACACCTCGTGTCGTTGTCTCCTTGTGTCTTCACCTCGTGTTGTTTTCGTCTCTTCGTGTCGGGTCTGTTCTAGTGCGTACAGGACATCGCAGCACTTCATGTTGCTTCCTGTTTCACTTTCGTGTCATTTGTTTTGTTGTATCTTCGTGTCGTTTTTATTCTTCCTAGTCCTCGTGTTCTTCTTGTATTGAAACCATACTTAGTGTTGGTTTCTGTTCTTGTCTTCGTGTCTTTGCGTTGTTTGTCTGTCTACCTCGTAAAATTCTCTTAGTAATGTTCATTGTGTCACCACCTTATCTCGTGTCGTTCTCTGTTTAGTACCTCTTGTCGTGTCCACTAACCTCATGCAGTTCTAGTTTTTTTTTTTTGACACTCAATATTAATGGCTCTTATCTCGTTGCAGGTCCGAGGAAGAACATTCACCAATGTCTGGGTGCACATGATCCGATGCTGAAGGAACAAATACAAAGAGGGCACGTGGCAGGAAGGTTCTAGGATCGAGCGTGGGAGGCACACGCGTTCAGTGCCCTATTCATCTGCTGCGGCTATAAAGAAAAACCTTTCGCCCACCGATGAAGGGTGATCAGAGCTAAGAAAGAAAAGGCAATGTTACAGAGAGCTCGATCCAGCAGAAGAAGAAAAAGAAAAGAGAGAGAGATAGTGCTCGTGTGAAAGAGGAAGAAAGTGTAAGAGAAAGAAAGAGAGATAGAGAGTGAGTGAGAGAGCTCGTGGAGAAGAAGAAAGAAGTTTACCTGAAGATCTGTCTTCACTGGACCGTGGATCAGATCCAGGCCAGTCAGCTCTGTTAGGAGCCAAATTGTGCATTTCGTGTTTAGCTTCTGTTTGCTGAAGTTATTTTCGTTTATTATTTTTTCCTTTGTTTTCTGGTTTGTTGTGCTTTCCGATCCTCTGGTCTGAGGTCGTGTTCCCTCCGGTTTAGAGGAAGGGAGATCTGATCTCCAGTAGCAAGTAGCTGGGAGCTACTTGTGGGTTCCCTCCGGCTTGGAGGAAGGGAGACTTGTCTCCGGTTCTGGACTTGTGGATTCAAGTCCAGAGGTTCCCTCCGGTTTGGAGGAAGAGGGGAGGTTGTTCCCCTGGTCAAGCTGTGTGGCAGCAATTGTTTGCAGACTGAGTCTGCTTGGTTCTAGCGTTCGCTAGTGAAGCCTCACTCCGGTTGGGAGTGAGGGGTGGATGTAGGTCTGAAGGACCGAACCACCTAAAAATCTATTGAGCAGTGGCTTGATTGTCTGGTTTGCTTCCGCTAGATGCTTGAATAGGTGCGCTCAATGTGATTGTATTTGAGTTGAATAGAATTGGTTCCATTCTGTTTCCTTATCTAGCATCCGGTTTTTAATTTAATCCATTATTCGTAAAAGGATTCATTCACCCCCCCTCTGTATCCGGGCCAAGCACCCTAACACTATGCTCATTGAGAGCTATATATCTTGCGTTTTATTTCCAGCTTCTGTCGCTGTCATTTTCATGTTTTCTTATTTTTCCTTTTGCTACCTTGTTTAGTCTTGTTCTTCCGATTGCCCTGTTGGGGATCTGGTTTCTCCTGGTGGTACAGGAGAAGGGAGATCTGATCTCCAGGTTGCAAGTGGCAGGTTGTCACTTGAGGGTTCCCTCTAGTTTAGAGGAAGGGAGGCTTGTCCTCCGGTCCTTGGCTTGTGGCTTGCAAGTCAAGGGGTCCCTCCGGTTGGAGGAAGAGAGGTCTTAGACCTCTGGTTTGCTAGTGACGGGGAGTCACTGGTGGGTTCCCTCCTGGTCTGGAGGAAGAGAGGCTAGGCCTCTGGTGGGTTGCCGGCAGTAGGTTGCTACTGGCTGGTTCACTGGTAGTGGGACTGCTACCAGTGGGGTTCCCTCTTGGTATAGAGGAAGAGAGACGTGAGTCTCTGGTTTCTAGTGACCGTGGGTTGCTAGTGGTTCCCTCCGAGTAGGAGGAAGAGGGGAGGTTGTTCCCCTGGGTAAGCTGTGTATCAGCATTTGTTGGCAAGCTGTGTTGCCCAGCTGTTAGTGAAGCCACACTCAGTTTGAGTGTGGGGTGGATGTAGGTCTGGAGGACCGAACCACCTAAAAATCACCGTGCCGTGTGTTTGTTTTTCTCTTCTGGGCTTGGATATTCGGTAGATGCTTGTTTAGGCCGATCCTTCCCTATCCTCCAAGCAGTTCGTTCTGCGGTTAGTGTTTGACCATTGTGCTCTAATTCAGAAACTCCTGTTTGAGATCTAAACTTAATTTTTAATCCTTAATTTTTAACGGGTAAAGGTCCATTCACCCCCCTCTGGACCTATCAATTGGTATCAGAGCGGTTCCCTATATCTCCAGATTCAATGATCTGTAGGGGATCCTGCTGGTCTGATAGGTGCATTTCTGTTTTGGTCTTACTGCTTGGTTTTACTCCTGAACTGATTTCAATGAAGCACCCACCGATCTTTAGTGGTTCTGGATTTAAGTTGTGGCTTAGAAGTCTGCGTACCTATGTTAAACAACGTGATCAGGATATGTGGAAGTTGATTTCACATGGTCCACACAAACTGTCAAAGAAAATGTCCAAATGGACTGACAATGATAGATACATGTGTGATCAAAACGAGAAGGCTATGGAAATTTTGAAGGCTGCCACTGACAAAGCTTTACATTCATGTTTTTATCATTGCAGGTCAGCCACTGAAATTTTGGACCAACTGAAAATAGCCTTCGAGTCATAGAAGGACGCCTGCATGATGGCCAATGGGACTGATCACAGCAACAATCAAAGTAATGAAGAGGACAATGATGATCAGGTAAACCCTTTTCAACATTATACTATGGATGATTGGGAAAATAGCTATGCTGACTTGTTGGGGCTATATGAAAATTTAAAAAGAGAACATAAGAAACTGAGAAAGGGTACTAGGTTAACCAGTGCAAATTCCTCTTCATGTCAAAACTGTTTAAAATTGGAACAAACAAATGATGCTTCCATAGCTGAGATTCGTAAGCTTGAGAGTCAAATTAAATTGTTAAAGAAAAAGAATCAAGAATCTGTTAATTCAGAACTGAATGAACTTAAATCTGAAAATGACTCTCTCAGGAAAGTCATTGAAGAAAATGTTCAAAAAATTAAAAACCTTGAACAAGAAAATAAACTGCTAACAGAAAAATCTGAATCTAATCAACAATTTGAACCACCGTGTGAAGATCAGATTTTAATAAATGAATTGGTCCAGAATGACAAGCTCAAGGGAGAAATTGAAAAATTGAAAATGTTGAACAGTAGTATGTCTGAGAGACTTCTAACCTTAGAAAAAGGAAAAACTGTTTGCATTGAAGATTCTGATAAACTGAGCAATCTGGAAAATGAAATTGAGGACTATAAAATCGCAAACAAGGTGCTAAGTGAATGTGTAAACTGCAATGAACAAGAGATTGCCAGTTATGAAATACACATTGTTTATCTAGAAAATGAAATAGAAGACTTGAAGAAATCCTTGTCAAAATTTATGGAAGGACAAGAAAATCTGGACAGATTGTTAGGTGTTAAAGTCAATTTTCAAAAAGAAGGGTTGGGCTATAACTCAACAAAGAAAAAGAGTTTTGAAAATAAGATTCAAACTTCTGCTGTTTCAGATGTTGCATCTGCTAGCCTAGCCAGTCCTTCTGTATTTCAATTCACTGCTCAAAGAAGTCTGAAGACAACTGTAGAACAAAAAGGGAAGAACAAAGTGGATTCTACTACATACATACATCCTGACTTTAAATCCCATGCTAACAAGAAACCTATGTCATGCCTTAATTGTCATAAAGCTGGTCATCAAATGCATGAATGCAAACTGAAAGGAAAAGATGACATGAATACTAGTAAAATACATGTTAGGAAAACTCATGATAGAAATCATGAGGTTCAGAAAAAGAAAATGTCATGTTACTACTGCCATAGAATTGGCCATTTGATGCATGAATGTAGATTGATGGAAAAGGATGATATGGATGTTAGGAAATATCGTGATAGAAATCTTGATGTTCATTCAAAGAAAAGGGAATGTTCGCATTGTGGTAGATTAGGCCACACCCTTGCTCAATGTTGGTTTGCTAATGGAAAGAAAAAACCACTCCCACATCATGCTAAATTTTATGCTAACCAACATGCTCTTAATATCAACAAAACTGCTTCTCCGAACCAGCATGTCAGATGTTTTAATTGTAACAAGCTTGGGCATAAGGTCACTGAATGTTGGGCAAGATCTTATAGGAGAGAGTCTCCTTTCTGCTCCCATTGTGGGAAGCATGGCCATGCAGTCAAGGACTGCTGGCATGCTCAGGGTAGAAAACTCAATTCTAAAACTGTTAATCTCCCTGCGAATAAAAATGCATTTGGTAGAAATGTCTTTAGAGGCAAGCACAATGAGTGCTTCAAATGTGGGAAGCCAGGTCACAGGATTGCAACCTGTTGGCTGGCAGGATATCAAAACCAAACTGGTTTTGGCAAACAGAATGTTTATTCTGTTAACAAGGAGTCTCATGTTTATGCACATAGGATTCATGCTAACAAGAATATACATAAATCAGTACTGAAAGCTGCTGCTCCTTGCTATCAAGTTAAAAATGTGCTGAGGAAACTTGCTAGAAGTAATACTGTCATGTCAGGACCCAAGACTTCTTGGGTACCTGTTTGTGCAAAATAACTTTGCTTTGCAGGTGTGCCTTGGATGGAATAAAGGGGTAATAAACCAGGGCACATAAAAGGACCCCATGTCTGAATGCTCCAGGTAAATTTACTGCTTCCCTCCTAATCTGAATTCAATCTCCAATCCATCAGAATGATGTTTGTTGTTGTTCATATAAACTACCTATTTTGGACTAGACAGAATTATCATGATTAGAACAACCTCTCTAGTCTGCCATGCCCGTTGATTATCATGTTTGACCACTATGATATATCAAATAGTAAGCTATCAAAAGGCAGGGAAATCTGTCATGAGGTGCTTACTATGTGTGAGGTGGTCTTTCAGACCAAGTGCTCCGCCTAGTACCATGGGTCATTCTGCTGATCAGGGGAGCCTGTATGTGCATGATTCACAAACTCACATGTTTAATTTTCATGGCAAACACTGCATTCAATAAATAATTAATACTTCCAAGAGTCGTGTGTGAGATGTCCTTGAGTGGGCTGAAAAGGAGTTTGACAGGCCATTTGGTTTCTGAAGAATTTTATCAGCCGATCAAGTTAATGTGGTGTTAAGATCTGTCATCTCATGAGGTTGTAGTTTATTGCCCAAGAGCTTCTCTGGATGTGAGACAGAACTTCTTCAAGAATATTATATTTGTAAGCGTCCTTGGTGCTTAATGTCTTGAGTGATCTCTCACATGTTGGCTTGCTGATAGGAGTGCTGCTCATCTCATCTCTCTCCATTCGGTCTGCCACCTTCTTATCTCTCTCCTATCACTTTTGGTTTAGAAATTCTCTCAAAGAAATTTTTTTTCTTACAGTCTTCTTGCTCTTATCAGATGTGATCTGTATACCTTAAACCACCCAATATCTAGTGTAACAACTTACACCTGTTAATAAAGAACTTCAATGTATGGGGGTTATATTTGGTCCTTGTTCCTTCTAAGTTATCCTCTCAAGTGTTGGTCAACATATTATAAAACTTCCTATTAAATGAGAAAAACTTGTTGAGGATCTCGATTTAACTGAAACTTATGTGAAGAGAGCTGTGAGATAAAAATTGTGTTAAGTAAGATATCTGTCTTTTGTCTAAAATCATGAGAAGTGCCACCAGGGAATACGCCATTCTTTGTGGCAGAGCAATGGCTTTTGTGGAGAAATAGACACTCTAGATCAGAGAAGTCCAGAGTTTCTGTCATGATACAACTAGCTATCTCTGTATAGAAATGTTAAAATAATACAAAAAAAAGGGAAAAGTCAACAAAGAAAAATTTCATTGGCTTTGATTGGCATAAAGGTAGTCCGTCCTGAGTAACCAGGGTTTCTGGTGTCTGATAAACTTGTCTCCTTGTGTAAAAAGGGACTATTCTACCTTGTGCTCAACAAATTGGTTGACCCTGTATGCCTTCTCTTGTCCATTAAATGAAGAAATGAAATCTGCTTGACATCGATGTGTTATTTCTTTGCTTGACAAACATAAGGAGTAATTTAATCGTGACTCTCTCTAGGTTAAGCAACTTTAACAGCTAATTTTGTGATCATGTTGATTTAATATCTTGAGGTAACTGACCATAGAATTTGGAAGAATATAACTAGTCCATATATTGAAGGGCAAACTTTAACAGGCAATGGCTGTGTTACATCATGACTGAGGGTAGTTTGGGTATTTCCAGAAAAAGTTTGATAAGAGTGAAAAGCAACCTGACAAAACCCTTCTTGTTTCACACGCCTTCATCCACAAACCCTCGTTTCCCCTTGCCGCTTCCTATTCATCTTCGTGCCGCTCCACCTTGAGTGTTCCTTCAAACTCATCTCTATCTTTTCCCGCTCACTTCCTTTCCCCACAGAGATCTCTTCCCCTCTTGGGTCTAGCTTCACTTCCAGTAGCAACCGGCAAGAGAGAGTTGATACTCTAGGAGTCTTGGCAAATGGATCAGCAAGCATCCGCCGCTCAGGTTGAAAGGAAGAGGAAAGGAAAGGAAACTGCTGAGGAGCCTCCGTCCAAGCAGCAACGTTGTCTAGAATCAGAAGCTGCTGCGGGAATGTCTTCAGAGCAAGGTACCAGGCCTTCCCAGTCTACCGTATTTTTAGAGAGTGGTAAAATCATTCCTCCGAGGATAGTTGATTTCGGTGATGAATCCATGGTCCTGAAGTTTCCAGAACTCTTGAAGATCTTCGAGTTTCAGGAATGGAGAAAATTTTTGGAAGATCACAGGGTATTCTACCCTAGCCTGGTGATGGAATTTTACAACAACTTGTTGTTGAGCCGAGATAAGTCTGCATTGATTTCGACTGTTAAAGGGGTTGAGATAACAGTGACATGCAACTCTCTCCATGAAGCTCTAAGTATTCCAGAAAAGGGAGAGGTGGAGAGAGGGTACAGATACAGTCTGCATGAGGCATTTTCAGTTATTACTGGTAAACCCAGTAACATTCTTGACAAGGGGCAAGTGAAGCTGAAAGCTTTCCAAACCTCATCATTTCCTCCTCTTCACAAGCTCCTTCAAAACATAATTGCTTCTATTGTCACACCACAGACTGGAGCTAGGGGTAGAATCACAGACACACAGAGGTTTCTACTATTTTGTCTGATTCAGAATGTAAAGATATGTTTACCAGAAATCATTTTTACTATCATGAAGGGATGTATTGGATCCAAGAGACACCTTCCCTATGCCGCCCATCTGACAGACATCTTCAAGTATTCAGAGATTTGCTTGGATGGAGAGGCTGCATCTGAAGTTAAGGCCCGAAACATATTTAATATGAATTTTGTTTCAGTGTTTTTGGGCTTGGAGGGCTCTTCAATGGTGGGGCAAGTTAAGGCCCAGAAAGTCAAGGAATCACAAACTCAGGGGGAGCATCTGGAACAATCTCAAGACTTAGCTCAAACTGGTGTGCAATTAGTTTCTGAGATTGCTGTACAAGATACACCAGCTGAACAACCACAGTCTATTACGTCTGCTGCACTCACTGAAGTATCTTTTTCCTTTCAGAGGCTAGTTGAGGTTGCATATGAAGAAACCAGGTTGTCTGAAGAAAGTATTCAGACTGATCTAGATGCAAATATTGATGGTCTGTTTGATTCTTTTGGGAAGACATCTGAAGAGGTGATATTGCCCGTGGAACAGCCAGCTAAAGAGCAAGAAAGTACTGATCAAGAACTTGCTGATTTTGTTAATGTGATTCTAAGAGAGACTGTAGAGAAAAGCTTGGAAGAGGCTACGAACTTGGTTTCATCTGAAAGTCTTGAACAGGCACCTGTTGACAGCCCTGCAGATCATGATCTCATGGAAGATAGAGGGGATAACAGTCAAGAAAAAGTTTCTGTCATAGAATTGGATACAGAATCTTCAAATGAGGAAGAGGAACCTGAAATTGTAGTTCCTGTCAAAGACATACAAGATGAAGTTGAAGATCAGGCTCCAGCAGTAGACAACCAACCGCCAGTGCAAGAATTTTTTGGTACACCTCTAGGTCCACCTAGACTTCTATCTGCACAGGCGCCCAACATTGAATCTGCTCGGGCACCCAACATTGAAGAACTCCTCATAAACTTGACTCAGCAGATGCAGAAACAAGATAAGAAATTAGATGATCTGCTCAAATATGTCACTCTCAACATCAATCAAGTATATTCCAGGCTACTGAAGCTTGAGATATCTCTCCTCACTGAATGGAAAAGGTTCCTACTCAACAAAAAGGCTTCAGATGATGCCAACAAATCCTTGATGCAAGGTTTGCAGGAGGTTTGTTCAAAGATAGCAAAAGCACTGCGTGAGTTACAAGATGTTCAAATTTTCTCCTTCAAACTATCTACCAACATTATAGATCACTGCTTTGAGATCAGAACATCTTTAGAAGTTTTGAAGAAGTCATCCAGTGCCCTAGGTCCAGGTGTTCAGCAGATCTATGATAAATTGGTCGCCTTCTTAACAGAAATGACAATTCTGACTGACAGATATGAAACTGTTAATATTCGCCAAGACGACATCATTTCTGAAGTGGCACATGTCAGAAGCGCTGTGGTGTATTGGCTAGCTGAACTGTCAAATGACCTAAAGGAATTTCAGTCTACCTTGGGTTCAGCACCTGGTCAAGCTTCTTCTAGCAGAACTCCACCTCAAGAATATACCTCTGCTTCTCCAAGGGGGAGACCACCACATGGCAGGCCACGTGGCCCTTCTAGCAGACATGCCAGACATTTTTCTTGAAAAGATAATGCTCTGTATCTTGTTGCCCATTTTGAGGCTTTCTCTCTCACACTCTTGGACTTATTAATTAAATTTCATATCATTTGCATTGTTGCATCCTTATTGTTTCCTTCTTTTTGATGATGACAAAGGGGGAGAAATCAGGCCTTTGCTAGCTCGTTGAGAATGTTTGTTATTCATTGAGAATGGTTATTTGACACTTTAAAAATGTTTAATAATGGTGCTAATGTTTGTTTAGCCTTGGAAAGGCTGAAATTTTTTTTCTGCAAAGACTCAAGACTCATAGTGTTGCCATCCATCAAAAAGGGGGAGATTGTTGAGTCTTGTTGAATCTTTACATGTTTTGATGATGACAACACTATAAGTCTTAGTGGTGTTCAAAAATATTTCTCTATGAAAAATTAACAAAAATATTTTTTCAGTGAAAGTGAACAAAGAATATTTTTCTGTGAAGAATAAACCTTCATTTCACTTCAGGTATTTTCAGGGACTGTCTTCGTGTTGGTTGGAACTTCGTCATGTTTGTGTATAACACCTCGTGTTGTACTGTTTGCCTTCGTGTCGTTTTAGTTTTAGTACTGTTTGTGTTTTCAACACGCCGTGTCGTCCTTTCGTACCTCGTGTTGTGTTAAGTTGTGTGCTGATTGACTTCGTGCTGATTCTTCTGAAGCAGCTCGAATTATTCTGATGAACTTCGAGTTGCTTCTGTATGAACCTCGTGTCGTTAGCACTTAGTTGCTCATCTCGAGTCAGTCCTCTATGTTTGCTCTTGTGTCTTCTTGTCAATTACTGTAGTTCCTCGAGTTGTTCTTCTGCTTCCACCGTTTCATCACGTGTTGTTGAAGACGTGTCTATCTCATGTCTTCGTGTCGTGTTTCCTAGACCTCGTGTCTTTGTCGCTTTGTGACCTCACCTCGTGTCGGTTTCTATTTTCGTCTTCGTGTTGTTTTCAACTTGTGTCGCCTCGTCTTCGAGTCGTTCATTCGAGCTATTGTGTGCTCGAGTTGTTTTTCTTGTGTTTTCAAGTGTTGTTTCACTACGTGTCTTCGTGTTGTCTTTTGTATTCGTGACTTCGTGTTGTCTTTGTATTCGTGTCTTCGTATTATCTTTGTATTCGTGTCTTCGTGTTTCTTTTGTATTTGTATCTCCGTGTTGCTTCCTTATATTTTCGTCCTGGTCTCTTCTGATCGCGTGTCTTTCTATTACTTCACTCTGTGTTATCTTCTTCTTACCTCATGCTGTCTTCATCTGACTTCGTGTCGTCGTCGTTGTTGTGTTAGCTGTATTCTCGTGTACTTCGTGTCGTTCTCGTGTTATCTCGTGCTAAAATCATCTAACGTACCTCGTGTCAGTCACAGTATAGTGCACCTCGTTTTGTTATCATATATCTCGTGCAGTTCTTTGTTCTTATGGCCAACCAACTTATCTCAGCTACATATAGCGAACCCTGAGCATTAATGTAATTAATCTGCTTGCAGGGATCCGAGGAAGATTACTCCTCAGTGTCTGGGCAGCACGTGATCCAATGCTAGAGGAACCAATCCGATAAGGACACGTGGCAAGAAGGTTCTGGATCAAGCGTGGGAGGCACACGCATTCTGAACTGGATCTGCTGCTGCTGCTGATATAAATAGAAACCTTCGTCTTCAGATGGAGTATGATCGAAAAAGAGAAAGATATAGAAGAAAGAGCAGAAAAGCAGAGAGTCCTTCGATCTAGAAAAACGAGAGAAAGAAGAGAAGAAAAAGAGAGAGCAGAAACTAAAGGAGAAAGAAGAAGAAGAAAAGAAGAGGAGAGAGAGCTTTACTGAGGATCTGATCAGTCTGTTCGTGGATCAAATCCAGAACGACTATGCTCATTGAGAGCTATATATCTTGCGTTTTATTTCCAGCTTCTGTCGCTGTCATTTTCATGTTTTCTTATTTTTCCTTTTGCTACCTTGTTTAGTCTTGTTCTTCCGATTGCCCTGTTGGGGATCGGGTTTCTCCTGGTGGTACAGGAGAAGGGAGATCTGATCTCCAGGTTGCAAGTGGCAGGTTGTCACTTGAGGGTTCCCTCTGGTTTAGAGGAAGGGAGGCTTGTCCTCCGGTCCTTGGCTTGTGGCTTGCAAGTCAAGGGGTCCCTCCGGTTGGAGGAAGAGTGGTCTTAGACCTCTGGTTTGCTAGTGACGGGGAGTCACTGGTGGGTTCCCTCCTGGTCTGGAGGAAGAGAGGCTAGGCCTCTGGTGGGTTGCCGGTAGTAGGTTGCTACTGGCTGGTTCACTGGTAGTGGGACTGCTACCAGTGGGGTTCCCTCTTGGTATAGAGGAAGAGAGACGTGAGTCTCTGGTTTCTAGTGACCGTGGGTTGCTAGTGGTTCCCTCCGAGTAGGAGGAAGAGGGGAGGTTGTTCCCCTGGGTAAGCTGTGTATCAGCGTTTGTTGGCAAGCTGTGTTGCCCAGCTGTTAGTGAAGCCACACTCAGTTTGAGTGTGGGGTGGATGTAGGTCTGGAGGACCGAACCACCTAAAAATCCCCGTGCCGTGTGCTTGTTTTTCTCTTCTGGGCTTGGATATTCGGTAGATGCTTGTTTAGGCCGATCCTTCCCTATCCTCCAAGCAGTTCGTTCTGCGGTTAGTGTTTAACCATTGTGCTCTAATTCGGAAACTCCTGTTTGAGATCTAAACTTAATTTTTAATCCTTAATTTTTAACGGGTAAAGGTCCATTCACCCCCCCTCTGGACCTATCAAAATTGTCATCCTTCATGCAAATGTTATAGTTCTATCAACAGTTTTATCTTCGTCAAAAAGGGGGAGATTGTTGTGCCCCAGACTGTTTTGACGGAGATCTTGTATGAAATGTCATGAGCTCTCATTGTAGTTGATTCACATTGAGATACATATTTGATGAATGATGAGGTTGATGAATTTCAGTCTGTGTTTGATTGATTTGGCTATACCAAGCAAAATGCTCAATATCGCTAAAGTCTGACTTAGACTAATTTGTTTGAATGAGTTGCTTTGGTTAAAGATTGAATGGATGGATTGTTTATTCTACTTGATATGGAGTGAGTTGAGAAGTTTACTGTCTTGAGTGAAATGGTAATCCATACTGTGCAGGTACAGTGTGGGTTTGAGGCTCATAACATGGAAATGATAGAAAGACCATATTTGAAGGTTGCTCAAAAGGCAAATGAGAGGGCAATGATTCAAATATAGAAAACACATGTTTATTGTAAGACCTGGCTCACAATTTGAAGGCCAATGGTGAGAATGTTTGTACTAATTTGATCTGAGTTTGAATGGAATGATCCGGGTAAAATTCATGCTTATCAACGTATATCTATGTTGTATGAACTCATTTGATCAATTGTGATACATGTCTATGATTCATGAAGGTTTAAATTCCATTTACTGAAGTTTTGCTGCTGTCAATAAAAGTGTCGACCTCAGGGGTCGACACTTATTTGTGGAGTCTCTGCCTTGCGTTGAAATATAGGACGCTGGCAGAAAGTGTCGACCTACGGGGTCGACACTTTCACCAGGAGTCTGTTGTTTTGCTAAGGCAGAACTCTCGTGAAAAAGTGTCGACCCTGAAGGTCGACACTTTCAGGTAAGTATGTTCATTTCTGTGAAACAAAATGTTTGTGAAAAAGTGTCGACCTCGTAAGTCGACACTTTTCATCATGAATGTTTTATTCTTTTCACAGGCCAGAACACTTTGTAAGAAGTGTCGACCCCATGGGTCGACACTCGTGTCGCGGTTTTACTTTTATATATGTTCTGGCAGAACCTTCAGGAAAAAGAGTCGACCCCATGGGTCGACACTTTTTCTGAACGTTCTTACGGGTTTTTCGGATTTGTTTCGAAACCTTTAAGGGAGGATCCATATGGTATGGCTTTTGACCCTAATACCCTTAGGGCGACCCTTGCACTTTGTATGTGTTATAAAGGGGGTTTAGAGTGGGCTTTTATGTTTTTTGGGGGATCAAATCCCCTTGTATATAGCCGCCCCCTTCTTTCTGATGAGAATATCCCAAGAGCTTCTAACGTGAGTTTTTCTTATCTTGCAGGAGGAGGAGGGTTTCCCATCGACTGGAGGTGAAGGAGAGCTGCGCTAGGTCATCTTCCATCGAGCCCAAGCCTAGAGTTGGTGGTCGTGATCTACATCCTCTACATCCAGAGCTTCAGGCGACTACATCTTCTACACCGGCTTCATCCAACCTCGGTTCTTTTGTTCTGAGTGCTACCCTCTTTATATTCCTAGCATATTTAAGGATTTGTGGGGAAGATCCATATTGTTCATCATCTTCTTAGTCATCTTGTGCTTAGAACGTTCATCTCATATTTGGGCTTGTATTTCCTTTCATACTATTTCTCTATCTAGACATTTTTGGAGCTTGCTCTGAGTGTGTGTGGGTTGTCTCGTCGTCGTGCGAGAACCCGTGTGTGTGGGCCGTCGAGCCCGTGTGTGTGTGGTTGCTACTGTCGAGCAGTGTTTATAGTGAAATCCTCTCGAGGTGAGAGGGGTGGACGTCAGACGGCACTTGGTGCGTCCGAACCACCTAAAAATACTGTGCCGTTGTTTGCTTGTCTGGTGGTTGTTGATTTCTATTTGTCCGTTCACTATACGAGTGTGAGACGGTGAGTCGTGAGTTTACTCAACTGTCCGTCCATATATAGTTGTCCGAGTGAGTATATCTTGCGCTGGGGAGTTGTGAGAGCTTGCTTGATTTAATTTCATTCGTCTCAATCAAGCCTCTGTCCTAGATTTATTCTACATATCCGTGGTTTGTTTGGGTTGTTTTTATATTTGCAGAAAAAGGGTGGGCAATCAATTCACCCCCCCTCTCAATTGCCTCCTAATCGGGCCAACACAGGAGAAGGGAGAGTCATCTTCGATTTCCCTTTGGGTATCAGAGGAAGGGAGACTGTGTCTCCGGTTGCGAGTAGTGGTGTGCTACTTGTGGATTTCCCTCTGGTTTGGAGGAAGGGAGGATTGGTCCTCCGGTTCTGGTTCTGTGGGTTACAGAACTTGGTTGAGGGATTTGTCTCCCTCGGTTATCAAGCTGTTAGGCAGCGTCTTGTTTGGAGACTGAGTCTGCATCTTGCATTTTGCAAGGGAAGCCTCACTCCGGTTTGGAGTGAGAGGTGGACGTAGCCAGACTGGTGTCTGGCCGAACTACTTAAAAATCCTGTGAGTAGTGGTTTGCGTTGGTGTGATTGTTCCTTATCTCCTTTATCCTTCACAGGTTTTGTTCACCGTCCGTTTGAGCGCTATTTACTCAATTTGATATCCGACTTGCTTGAGCCTGAACGCTGTGGATTATATCTTATCGCTCGCTGATCCTGTGTTAGCATGATAAGTGTTTGCCCACTGGTTCATTAAAAGCCTTCATTTCTAGGCGTCTTCGGTGGTGATATTTTCAATCATTTATTGAAGTGTGTTTATAATTTAAATGGGCGATATTTCCAAAAGATCCATTCACCCCCCCCTCTGGATCATTTCCACATACCACCTATCCTAACACCTTTCGCAGAAGCCCACTTATCCATAAATCTTTTTAGCGTTAATAGGCCCAAAGCCTTTAAGTTCCTTCACGGCCCATTCTGTACGGGAAGCCTATATATGTATATATAAAGCCCTTTAAATGTGTTTAGGTTGAGGTCAAAAGTGTTATATATATATATATATATTTTTTATTTATTTACCTAGCCCATAAGGCATTTTGACCCTTTAAGAGTTGGGTTAAGCTTTTATTCCCTATGGATTTTCTTTCCTTTGACTTATTTGCTATTATTCATACATGTATTTATTCCATTTGCTACAACATGCGGCACTTACTCGGGCTGCCCTGGCGGGCACGGAAATCATGATTCGGGATGCGTGGGTCACAGAGCTGGGGGAGGAGAGGAGACGCCTAGAGGCCGAGGAGCTTCCTCATGACGTGGTGGAATTGCGGACCTTGCTCGAGGTAGAGAGGAGGGAGCGGGCGAGAGAGAGAGAGAGGAGCGGCTCGAGCGTGAGCGTGAGCTGCTAGAGCTGAGGACCCGACTGAGCATCTTTGAGGAGCGCTTGAGGAGTCCCGAGGAGAGCTACTGGAGAGGCGGGAGCGAGCGTAGCGCGAGGGGCATCCCAGCGCCTACTCCAGCACCGGTTACTTAGTTAGCTCCTCCGAGCAGCGGAGGAATGAGGCATATTCGAGGGCTTGAGGCGAGAGATCTGTCGCCTCTCAATGGTCGAGGAGGCCCCCACGGGTTCTTCACGGGGATAGTGATAGAGATAGGAGTGAGGCGGAGAATAGAGTGAGGAGGGAGACGAGTGGAGGTGAGAGCTAGAGCTTTGTACACATCCTCCTTGCTCTTTTGTACCTGTACATGATTATGCTTAATGAAATGAACAATTATTTTTCATGTGCTACCTAATTGCCTCCTTCGCGCTCTTTGTGTGCTTGTCCTTCCCCTGCCCCTGTGTAATAATTTCTCACAGAAACAGATTAGTTACTCTGTTCGACTTGGCCCCTTGCTCAATAAGCAAGGGGGGGTCCTTCTGACCTTGATAAATGGTCAAGGGGCCAAGCCTTTAATTAACTAAGGTGAAATAAAAAAAAGACTAAGATAATGCAACATGCAAGCAGACATATGTAGACATGAATTGAAAATGTGATCACACATAATGCAGGCAAGCAAATGATTTTTATTTTATTTTATTATTTTGTGAGGCCAACATGGTACATAGGTCAAAAAACCTTTCTCACTCACCATCTTAAATTCATTAATCATTCTTAAATAATTTAACGAGGGGTCAACGTGTTCAAAATTGTGCTTTCACTCAAAATCCCACACGGCACATCCTCTGAAGTCCGTCAAGCTTATGGCATACCAATGAGGGAGAAAGGAAGAGGATGATGGGGGAAGTTCACGAGGGGGTTTGAAAGATCGGGAGACTTCCCTCCCCTACCCTATTGCCTGTTGGGGTTCAGTCTTTGGCTTAGGAAAATTTCTTTCTTGTCCTTTGCCCTTGTGGATGCATTCTTACGACCAGGGTTTTCCCTGCAGGGACTTTACCCTCTTGACATGCATTTTTTTTGGGGAATAAGGAATTACTTTACTTGGGCTTTTAACATATATTATCCCCTTTTGGCCATGACTTCCACCTACTAGGGCGGCGGGTAGGTTCAATGGTCTAGCCCAAAGCCTCACTTCCCCTCATGAACCAAAGAGAAGAGAACGGGTAATGCCTTACACTCTTGGATCAGTTTTAATTTTCTTTAGATTTTGTACCATTTGAGTCTAAGAGCTAAGCATGTTGTGTGTGTCAGGGCTAACCTAAGGTTAAATTACCAAGAGTGAAGAATGAATTAGAGATTTTAATTTTTCGAGTTTCTTTGCCTCGCGTACCATGCCAACCTACAAGTTTTTTTTTTGAGGCTTAGGGGCAGTATTTCTTAAGATATAATCCGTTCCAAGGGTGAGCCAGTTCTTCCCCTTCAGCATTAACCAATTTATAAGCGTTGCCAGGATAGACTTTGCATATTACATAAGGCCCTTCCCAATTTGGTTGGAGTTTAGAACGTGGTTCGCCAGTTTTTACAAAAATTCTTTTAATCACCATCTCACCAACCTTGAATTTTTTCTCAATTACTTTCTTTTGATAAAAACGTGAGAGCCTATTTTGATAAATCAGTGCATGTTCAGCGGCGGCTAGACGTCTCTCATCTAAGAGTTCCGATTGGGAAACAAGCGATTCATGGCACTCATCAATAGAAAACTCCTTGTCCAATTGTACCTTGAGAGAAGGTATAAGAATCTTATAGGGGACAACCGCCTCCATTCCATAAGTAAAGGTGAACGGGGTTTGCCCAGTGGGTGTACGAATGGAAGTACGGTAGGCCCATAGAGCTTCGACGAGCTTCTCTGGCCAATCCAAAAATTTGTTAGCCTCACATGTTTTCTTGATTATCTTAATTAAAGTTTTATTGGTTGCCTCTGCCTGACCATTGTCTTGTGGATAGTAAGGAGATGAATGATGCAATGCAATTTTGTACCTATTGTAGAGGTCCTGAAGTTCTTGAGAGATAAATTGGGGTCCATTATCGGTGATGATGGAACTTGGGATGCCGAACTTGGCGATGATGTTCTTCATAATGAATTTGCAAACCGTCGACATTTTAATTTCCACGTAAGCTTCCGCTTCGGCCCACTTGGTGAAGTACTCCATCCCCGTGAGGATGAATGACTTTTGCTGGGTGAGGAGGTTCGCATCGCCAAGAGGTCCAATAATATCGAAAGCCCACATGGAGAAAGGCCATGGGGAGGACACATGATGGAGTGAAGAAGCAGGAGAATGAATTTTATCGGTGTGCAGTTGGCACTTAACACACCTTCGGACATAGATGTAACAATCTTCTTCTAGAGTGGGCCAATAGAAGCCTAGCCTAAGGATTTTCTTCGCTAACATCTGGCTATTGACGTGACCATCACAAACTCCTGAGTTCGCCTATTCCACAACCTTCCATGCTTCGTCATCATCGAGGCATCTAAGAAGAACACCAGTAAGACCTCTTCTATAAAGCACTCCTCCAACCAGAGTGTCTTTGGGAAACTCTCCTTATAGCTTTTCTTTCTTCCACGGTGGCTTCTTCAGGGTAAGACTTATCTTTCCAATATTTTTCAATCTCGTAGTACCATGGCTTTTCCTCATCAGCCAACTCTTCTTCTAAGTCCAGTAGCATGACCTCTTTATTCTCGATGATCTCTCATTCCTTAACCTTCTTAAGCAACTCCTCCTTAACCCTAAGGAATGTGGGATCCTTAATGGAAGGACTGAGACGCCTATGGATGATGATGGATTGGAAATTCCTCCTAAGAGGAAAAGTTAAGGAGGAAGCAAGTGAAGCAAGAGCATTAGCTAAGATATTTTGGTTGCGAGGAATATGGACAAAGATCAGTTTGGAGAAGAGCTTAGCATAGGTAGATGTAAGTTCTTGGTAGGGTTTAAGTTTAGGATCGAGCGTGCGGCACTTGGTGAGCACTTGGCAAAGAATAAGCTGACTATCACCTACAATCCGCAATTGGGTGACACCATATAGATGGGCGGCCTCCAGTCTGGCCAGAAGAGCCTCATATTCAACTATGTTGTTAGTGATAGGAAATGCAAGCTGAAATGCTTGTGGAATGGTGACTCCCTCAGGTGATAAGAGAGCAATGCCGATACCCTTACCTTGAGAGTTCAGAGCTCCATCAAAATATAATGTTCACATAGGATCTAAGGGTTGATTGACAGATATTAGTTCCTCATCTGGAAACTCTGATTTGATCGGATCAAATCTAGGGAGAGGGTGATGAGCAAGGTGTTCTACTATGGCATAGCCTTTAATTACTTTTTGCTAAATGTATGTGATGTTGAACTGAGAAAGGAAGCTCTGCCACCATGCTAACCTATCAGTGAGGACAGATTTTTCAAGAAGGAATTTGATAGGATTCATACGGGCAATTAGATGGACTTCATGAGCTAAGAAGTATTGCTTCAATTTCTGTACCACCCAGACTAGAGCAGCACATGTTTTCTCCATAGCCATGTACCTCTGCTCACAGGGGTTGAGAAGCTTAGACAAATAGTAGGCTGCCCTCTCCTCACCTTCTTTATCAACTTGCGTGAGGACAGCTCCTACCGAGTCATCCAGGATAGGTATATAGAGAACGAGTGGTTTACCTGGAATAGGTGGCCTCTTTGCTACATAATCCTTTAATCCGTCAA
This sequence comes from Amorphophallus konjac, assembly GCA_022559845.1. Classification (NCBI taxonomy): domain Eukaryota; kingdom Viridiplantae; phylum Streptophyta; class Magnoliopsida; order Alismatales; family Araceae; genus Amorphophallus; species Amorphophallus konjac. The sequence continues at coordinate 141,748,035 of CM040123.1, read as the reverse complement.
AAGCCGCGTGACACTTGTCATCCCAATGGATTTTGACTCCCGGCTTGGTGAGCTCGTAGAACGGCCTACACCTTTGTGAATGTTGGGAGACAAATTGGCGAATAAGCTGTAACCTCCCAATTAATCCTAGAACTTCCTTCAAATTCCTGGGAGGAGGCATATATCTTATTGCCCTCGCCTTGTTGGGATGAATCTCAATATCCCTATTACTAACATTGAATCCAAGTAACTTACCCGATGAAACACCAAACACGCACTTCTTGGGGTTCATCTTTAATTGATATTCTCGTGCCCTTTGCAAGACCTTGGCTAGAACCCCAGGATGCTCAATCCTAGTCCTTGATTTCACTACCAAGTCATCGACATACACCTCTATGTAAATGTGGATCATATCATGAAAAATTACCATCATAGCCCTTTGATAGGTAGCTCTGGCATTCTTAAGCCCAAATGGCATGACCACATAATAATAAGTTCCCCAAGGTGTAGTTAACGAAGTCTTCTCTTGGTCCACTTCCGCTAGGCGAATTTGGTTATAGCCTGAGAAGCCATCCATGAACGAGAGAGTTTCGTATCCTGTCGTATTATCAATCAAAACATCTATGTGAGGTAGGGGAAAGTCATCTTTAGGACACGTGCGGTTAAGGTCCCGAAAGTCTATGCAAATTCTTACTCTTCCGTCTTTCTTCATTACCGGGACGATGCTAGCCACCCAATTGGGGTAGAGGATGACTCTAATGAACCTAGCCTTATGGAGCTTATCGACCTCTTCTTTCATTTTCAAAGCCATTTGTGGGTGGAAACATCTTAATCTTTATTTTACCGAGAGGGACCCTAGCTTCAATGTTAAGCGATGTTCGACTAGCGCAGGGTCCAGACCCGACATATCCTCATAACTCCATGCGAACGTGTCCTTGTACTCGTGGAGAACCTGAATAAGTGCCTCTTCTTTAGATGGTGGCAAATGTTTGCTTATAAGGACGATCCTAGGGTTTTCCTGGGTTCCCAAGTTGATTTCTTTGGTTGGTTCTTCTACTGAGACTGACGGCTCATCAAATCTCCTCATTCCACTAGCAAATGCGTCAGCCTCATCCTCATACTCATAGTACTCTTCATCTCCTTCTTCAATAGGGTCTTCATCATTCATGATTTCATAAACACCAAACCCTTCATCTAAAGAGCATGCTTCCTCACATTCTAAATTCGGCAAAGGAATCGGATCCTCTAATAGCTGGGGAATTGCTAGACACACTCGGCATCTCCTGGCTAGTTCTAACAAGAACCTACGAAGAACCTGCTTACCTTGGCTTTTCTACTAGCTACTACCCCAAGACTCTTATGGTTGCTAGTGGAACTACCTAGATTACTAGATCCTAAAGAAGAGGAAGGAGAAAAGGGTACATAGGAAGATCCCTCATCAGAGGAGTAGAGAAAGTCCGCTAACAGAACTTGAATGAGCAGCCCTTGGGTCGGGACGCACTCATGAACAAGATAAGAGGTTTCTTCTACAGAAATGAAAGTGGACGATTGGGGAGTTTGAAAATGGGAATTTTTTTTCATTTTTGTTAATAGCGAAGCAAGGGGAATGAGGAGAGGGAGATAATGCTGAGATTGAGAGGTGTGAAAATTGTTGAATTAAAGATTCCTCGCGGGGAGACAAGATGGGAAGCTGAGAGAATCGCTCGATGAGCTGAGGAGGAGTTGAATAAACGTGTAGAAAATCAGGAGAAAAGGATATTAAGACCGCGGGTGGTCTAGGTATGTCGGGGATGAAAAGTTTTGTCCATAAAAGTGTTATGAAGAATGGGTGGATGGCGTCAACCAGAAAAAGGCCGGCCCATAGCCTGTTTATGCCGAATCCTTCCTCGAAAGGTACATCCGGCTCTCCAGTGTCTGTATAGTTGCAGAGCAATTGCCTCTTATCATTGATCACCATCGGCTTCTCTAGCACATCATGGATGAGAGGCGGCCACTCCGGGTGAGTAGGCATAAAAAATCGGCTCAATGCTATGGTAATATCATGCATGTCAAACCATCTATACCATTCACATTCGGGATCATCCATTTTTCTTCTTTTGAATGGCCTCAACGACTCCAGAGCTTTGTAAGTGGCCAATGGTGCTAAATGGCGAGCAAATTATCGTGAGTGAACATCTTGATTGTCTAGCACTGAAGTGATCATCGTGGTCTGCTCTTCGTCACGTTCAGTAGGTCCCTTCACAAAGTGACAATAGAGAGACCATGTAAGCAGCCGTCTGTCAGTTTTCATTGTAGATACCATCGTGGCCCATGGCTCTTCTTCATCTTTTATAGCTTTTGCTTTGCTCGGTCCTTTATACCCAAGCCGCCTCGGGAAATGAGTTCTTGATCTTTGATTGGTTTCATCCTGCCTTAGAGCCTTGCTCTTAGTCCCTTGTAAGGCTTATAGCCCATTTTCATCATAATGTTCCAGGCGGGGGTATTCATCATCTGTTTCTTTTTGCCCTTTGTGAGTGAAAGTGGTGCTGGTGTTGATGTGGAAACTAGAGCATGTGGCTTCAACAGATAATGTCGCAGGTCGGCAAGGTCTAACATAGATAGCAAGGGCTTATTAGTCGACCAAGTTGAAGGTAATGATGTGGCTGAGAGAGCATCTATCGCTGGCAAAATGGGCATGCTTGTGAGTTTGATGACCAGCCCCTTGTGTGGGAATTTCAAACATTGGTGATTGGTAGAAGGGACGGCATCAAGTGCTTGAATAGAGGGCCGGCCCAAAATTCCATTGAAGGTAGGGTCCATGTCTAGAATATGGAAATCAGCGGTGACAGATACCGGGCCCAGCTCTACCTTTAAAGTAATCATCCCCATAGGCGCCTTTTTGGTGTTATCATATGCAGTCATAGTGATGGTTGAAGGCCTAATTTCACTTTCAGGTATTCCACACATCTTCAAAGTGCTAGGTGGCAATACATTGATAGAAGCACCGGTGTCCACTAAGCATTGGCTAACGGCCACTTTGTTGATGTTGACAGTGAAGCATAAAGCATACTTCCTGGCCGGCTTGGGAGCCAATTCATGTTCCTGAAATATAATGGCCGATTGGTCACTTGCCGGAGTCAGGACTGATGTGATATGCTCGACCGGAAGGTCCTCATTTACCATCACCTTTTGTAGATATTGCATCAAAACTTCTTGGTGGGTCTTTGATCTTTTAATCAATTCTAAAATGGAAATCCTTGCCAGAGTCTTGTCCAAGTGCTTTAGTAAATCATATTGTGTGCCCGGCACAGACTCCTGCTCCTGCCCTTGCTCCTCTTGTGCATGTGTAGGCTCCTGCTCCTAACGATGCGAAAATATATGATGGAATATCCTTCCACTGTGGAGCACCATTATTTGGGAATTGTGCGCCTCCGTCGGGTTGGTGATGGGTGTAAGGAGTGGGGGATTGGTGGATGAAGAGGGAATGTCGGGGTTGACGGGTGTGGGAATTTGAGGAGATGTAACCAGAGGAGGAACCCTTATGAGGGGCCTTGCCGATTGGGGAGTGGCAGTGACATGTGTTGATGGCAATGGAGGTCTATTGGGAGGGGGATGAGAAGAAGTGGATGGCTCTTGGGTGGTTGGCAATGAGGGAAGAGAGGGTGAGGGGCGAATGAGGAGAGGTCTAGAGGGTAAAGGGTTTGTGGAGGTAGTAGAAGAAGAAGGGGGTACGGGTGAAGGACAGATAAGGTGGGGTCGAGCTGGAGGGTTAGTGGAGATGGAAGGAGTTTGGTTTATGGGGAGTATGAGGGGGAGTGAAGGTTGGGGAAAAGGAGAAGGTTGGGGTGTTGTTCTTAAAAGACGGGGAGGTTGATTTGAATTTTGGTTCATGGCGAAGACGAAGGCGCTTTCTCCGTGCCACCCTTGTCCCCTCTCTACTTCAAGAAAAGAGGTGATAGGGTTTAACTGCTGATTGGGGGCGGGGCTGTAACGCCCCGGGTTTTTTGGATTATTTATCAGATCTGGATCCGTGGGCTTCGGATCGCTTTTGCGGGTCGCAGATTGAGTTTTACGATTTACGCCTGTTTTTGCCTGTCGGACCTTCGGAACCCCGTGCAGGGTGAACCATTGCGTTCTCCGACTCCGAGACATTACCAGCGCGTTGTGCATTTTTTGAGGATCAGGGAGATGATTTTTCCCTATTTTCTATATTTTTTAGAATTTTTGAATTTTTCTATATGTTAACCCCCTTTCTCTCTCCCCATCTCTCATTTCTCACTCTCACCCTCTCTCTTCTCTCAGGTTCTCTCTTTCTCCCCTCTCTTCTCCGACGACCGACGGAGCGAGGCGGGGGCAAGGCAGAGGTGATGCGAGCGAGGGGCGGGCGAGGATCGAGGGGCGGTGGCTTGCAGTGGAGCTCGTGGCGAGTTCGTGAACCGGCGGAGCTTTCACGGCATTTTCTTGGCAGATCGGCATCCTCAGTGTGAGGAATCTTCGGAGGAGGTAGGAGGACGGATTCTTAACCCCTGTACTTCCTTTCCCGTGAGTTTTGTAGGCCGTGGTGAGCCAAGCGGGGTTTTTTTTTCACATTTTGGGGAAAAGTGCATGTTTTAGGGTATGAGCCAGATCTTACATTTTGATCGTATTTTTGGGGTTTAAATGGGTCCTCTCGGTGCTAGATAGGTTGGGGACTAGTTTTCCTTTATTTTTCCCTTCACATGGGTGTGAACGGGGCATGGAATGGGGTTTTCTACTGTGTTCGCCGTTTTCACGCTCGGGACTGCCTAGCGGTCCTTCCAGGGACTGCTAAGCAACCTGGTGGCCATGTGGAGACCGCCAGGGTCCCTTTATGTTGGTTCGAGCCTTGTCGTCTCGCGATAGACCGCCACTATGCTTAGCGATCTCGAGGAGACCGCCAGGCAGGGCTTAGCGGTCAGGGTATGACCGTTTTCATGCCCTAGTCGTTCGAGTGTTTCTGGGGTGTTGCGATCCTGGTTGGACCGCTAACCGAGGTTTTACGGTCCATTGTGGACCGCCAGGCGGCCTTGAGGTCTGGGTGATGACCGCCTAGGCCTAGGTGTTTCTAGGACGTAGCGGTTATGGCTGGACTACTAGGCAGGGACTAGTGGTCCAGGGGTAGACCGCCTCCCTGTTGTGACGGTCAGGGTGATGTCCGCCACTTGAGTTCCGTGATTTTTGTGTTCGGATCACGTTGTGTTGGCCTCTGGTCGACCCGGTCGTGACCCAGTGGTCAACCTCCAGTCTCGTTGATGTCTCGGACGGCCTGGGTTCTGTGTCTGTGTTTTGGGTGTCCGGAGGTACCGAGTTACCTCGATTAGCATATCCGTGGGTTTAGAGGGTCCGGGTGACCCCATGTGTTCCGGGCTTTTGTGCTTTAGCTAGATCAAGTCGCCGTGAGTCGGCATGAGTGCAGAGGGCTCTCCCCACACGACGTGGGTTCTCTGAAAAGTGTTTTTCGAGTGGGCCATGGGTTTGGCCCTTGGACTGTGAGTCCAGTCACCTAGCCTGGGGTTGGAGGTTTCCCCGCTTTTTGTCGAATAGGGGATTAACTCGATGGCTTGTGAGCTATCTTTGGGAATCGTGCTACCGTTGTTTCAGACCTAGGGATTAGGTTCGATTAACGATGTTGTGCGGTCATCTACAACTGTCTTGACCCGAGTCTCGTGACTCAAGGACCGTTGGGTTTAGTAGGTCTAGTGGACCATCAAGAGTCTGGTGGCTCTGAGCCACCTGTTACTCCGTGTTACTCGCGATGGGTGGGTGCGTGACTTTCCGTGTTCACATTTAGTGGCATCCCACTGGTCGTAGCTTTCTTGCGCATGCGTGTGCGAACCCACTTGGGAGTGGTGGAGAGCGTTGCCCGAGAGAGATTATTTTTAGGCTGGTTACCATAGGGCCCCCACGCGCATCCTGAGTTCGGGCTTCGGGGGAAGAACCAGCTAGAGGATCTGACCTAGGGCGCATGGTCTGTGTATGCACACGTAGTTGGGGCCGTCGGACCAGCGCTGACGAGCGTGACCCCAGCTAGTCCTTGTTCGTGGTACTGGTTGTGTGTCTCAGTCTCCGCCTGAGGCATCGTAGGGAGACACTGAGGTGCGGTGTAAGACATCAGTGGGCGCATCCGGCTTTGCTTCTGGTGGGCAGTGCTCCCGTCACGTGACGTGAGTTTCTAGTGACTCGAGTTTCCGTTTCCCATATGCGAGATGTGGTTTTATGTGTAGGTTTCGGGTGGTTTCCCGAGGTAGAGGTCTAGGGTTTCCAGTGAGTGTCAGCGAGGTTTTTCCCTAGATAGTGTAGGGTTCACGACGGTGAGGTCGTGATGTCTACCTAGACTGCGTGGTCTTGGGTTGGGCCTTTGTTTGTGGGACAGGCCTCCACATCACGGTTGTCGTGGTATGTTTTCTGGTGGCGTAGCCAGAGGTCTTTCCATTAGACCGGTGTTCCCCTAACAGTGGGATCAGGGCGTTGGTTTCCGTTCCAGTAGGAGTAGCTGTAGTGTCAAATTTTACTGGCCACCGGTTTACTATTCCTGCTGTTGTTGTTGCTTTCCGCCACCGTCATTGTTTATGATTGGGCTTCCGCGGGACCCCTACTGAGCCAGTGATAGGAGGCTCACCCCTACTTTTCAGGTGCGGCGGTTCTTCCTCGAGGCTCGAGGGTACTGCACGGAGGTTCTTAGTTGCCAGCTCACCGGGCCCAGTGTTCACTCGGTGTTGGGTATGCTTCTCTGCCCTTAGACTATACTTTTGTTGGTCTGGACTCTGTTGCAGTTGTTTACTTATTTTTGTTAATTGTTGAATTGTCCTGCTTTATTTTCTATTTCTCTGTACCTCCACACTCCTTTTAGCCCTTCCGAGCCCTCCGGCTCATGGGCGGCGGGTCAGAATTCGAATGGTATCGGGTTCTTCCCGGTATCCGGATCTTGGGTCGTTACAGGGTGCTCCGGCAATGGGTTATGGACAATCCCCATATTCAGTTGTAGTGCAGGAGCTTGCTACTGTTGGGGTGGTTGTTGGACTTGTTGTTTAGGTTGTTGAGCTTGTTGCTATTGAGGAGGTCTCCGTCCTTTTAATGTAGCAATAAACCTTCTCATCTCAACCCAATTAATGCCACCTTGATCATTCATGTCATAAATATAATCCTTGAAGTGAAAGCAATGATCAATATTGTGACATGGCTACCAGTGGAAGACACAATACCGAGAGGTATCCACATTTTGGGGCCAAGCCTACCTCTCCTTGGGCAACGTGAGAGCATTGGTGGCCATGAGGGCTTCGAAGATATTGGGGAGGCTCTCGAGTAGCGGGGGATACTGGGCTCTCTTTGGGCTTGGAGGTCTTCTTGGCTGCTGGGAGCCATAATTATTAGGTGGTGGCACTTGGTGGTATTGTGGAGGGCCTTGGGGATTTTGCTGGACAGCTTGGTTTTGTGGAGGTGGTTGGAATGGTTGAGGAGGATTATTTGGATGGTGGGAACTTGGGCATGAAAAGAGGGTTTTTGTTGTTGTTGTGGGGGTCTTGGGTTGGAAGGAGGATTTTGGAAAGTTGTGGGATTTCCAACCACACCCACTTGCTCGTTAGTGACCGTGCCCTCGGTCATTCCACCATTGTTATTACTGACAGTGTTCTTTCTTACTACTCTTGATTTTTGCTCAAACATATTCATAATGGGTGAATCTTTTAACTGAGTCTGAATGTAACGCGCCCTTTCATACAGTTCCTCCATAGTATTGAGCTTATTCATAGCTAAAATGTGCCTAAACGGTGGTGTGACGTTAGACACAATCATCTTCACTTGCTCCTATTCCAAGAGAGTATCTCTTAGCCTCTCTGCCATTGCCCTCCATCTATCCGCTTATTGCACAAAGTCCTCCTCGGGTTTCATTTTCTAGGCAACTAGGTCCGTGACAGATAGAGATGGACCCACACGGTCTCTATATTTTTGCAGAAATTTTCTTTGGACCACATCAAAGTCACTAGCTTTGGTTGGCTCGAGAGAATAGAACCATTCAAGAGCGGGACCATCTAGAGACCTTCTAAACAAGTATGCAAGAGAGGCCTTATTATTCTGCTAGAAAGAAGCTTCATATATAAAATCTTTCAAATGGATGAACGGATTGCCCGTTCCATTGTAGCGCCGAAAATTAGGCATCTCTGAAGGAGGCAAGTGAAAGATCGGCAAGGTGGGTAGAGTAACTTCCAGAGTGTCTTTGGGGAGGGAGACCTTTTTGAGCCGCTCTTTCATTTGAGTGATCTTATGGAGGAGGGCTTGTGTGACTGACTCGGTAGGGGCCGGAGTAACAGGAACTTGGCCTGGCATGGGCCTTCTTAAAATATGGGGCAGAGATGGATATTGTGGTCTAATAATAGAATGGCTTGTCGGTTGCACCAATGTAGAAGGGATAATTGGGGTTTGTGGCCGTGAGGGGTGACGGGATGGGGTTTTTTGTTGGACCGCCTGGTCATTGGAGGTGTTGGGTTCTAGGCCACCCGTGGCCTGAGGGGGATTGGAAGAGGAAGAGGGGACAAACTTCCCCTTAAGAGCAGATTGGACCGCTTGACGTTGATCTTCATCTAGATTAGACAAGATGTTGATATGGGCATTTAAATCAAAGGATGGGGAAGCTTCCCCGAATGCGGCTAGGATTGTGGGTTGATCCTGAGGGGCGGAATCAACCACTTGTGTAGCACTCTGAAAATTTAAATAGAGAATAAATGATAATAACTAAACAACATTAGTCATACAATAATATGGAAAATAAAATTTTGATAAAAGATAAAATAAAATGGAAATAGCTAAAATAAATGATAGTGGGCTCTAATGAATTTTAAACAAATAATTCCTAAGTATATTTATAATTACATTGGCAGAGAATGGGCCTTACTAAAAGATTTAAATGTTAAACTTATTAATATACTTAATGGGCTTTTGAATTCTTAAAAATGATAAAGAAACTAATGGGCCTTACGGTTTGGGCTTAAGGGTATGTATATATAAATAAACACATGAAGGGTTAAGGATATATAGATATATACGTATATGCATGGGCTTTAAGTAGCAAACCTTTCTCACGTTGGATTAAACCCCAAACACATGTTCGAAGGTTGCATGGAAGCTATAGGGTTTTAAATCTAACCAGGAAGGCGGCTGTGAACGAGGAAGGGTGAGATCGATGGTGGAAAGTTTACACCTAATAGGAATATAAGTAAGGGAGGTCGATTCCCATTAGGAAAAGGATTTTATCCCTATATATATACATGGCCCGACGATCGGTAGAAGCTTGTTCATGCTCCTACATTCATGCTGCTACCGTGGGTCGTCGTTGTCCTCGTCTTACTCTTCTTCCTCGTGAGCGTGCTGCTGCCGTAGTTGCTGCAGTGAAGAAGCAAGCGAGCTTCTTCCGCTGTGGTCTTCATCCTTCTCCATCCTTCACACGGACGTTGTTCTGTTGCTGAAGAAGCAAGGCTTTTCCCTCTACCTTCGTCTTTCTCCTCTGCCGTGGTTGCTGTGGGCTGCTACAACTGTAGATACTCTTATTACTTTGAACGTATTGCTGCTGCCGTGTGAACGTGCTGCAACTGCTGTTATCTTCATCTTCTTCCTACTACTTTCATCTTCTTCTTCTTCACGTTAAAGCGTCCAAAGGTAGACAATCTCTCAAGCAAAATCCCAGTAATGATCATGTTAGATCACTAGAGCATGTAGACTACCTTCCATGATTTTTCCTGCTTGTATATGGCATGCATAACTGTGATTTTTGAACGTCTGAAATCGTTACTGCATGAAAAGGAATTAGCAACCACTGCGTGGCCACTATTCCCAAGAAACTACGACTGTTCAAACGAGAGCTAATTAATCAGCGACAGTACAACTGCCGCTAATTCTTTTAGATAAATAATAATTACAACATGTTCAAAAATCAATAACTATGGGACCATGTACCTAAAAATCATGTAATGCATATTTCTGGAATCCTTGTAATTTTCTCTATTTCGTATGCCTTTAGATTTTTGAAAATCCTTGTAATATGAAAGTGACACTATTCATCCCCTAATGAACAGTAACAGAATCCGTTGTGTCTGTGAACGCATCCATGCGATGCGTTGCAGCATAAAAGGTTAAAAAGAATGGACGACCAGATTCCAGTCACCTATTATGAACGTGCGCCCGTGCAAACAGGCACTATTTCCTGAAATTGAGATATATAAAAGAAATTGTTATATAACTAACGACCATCCCTGTATCGCACATCAAAGAACCTGCGCCCCTTTGACAAGGCGCTATTTCCTGTATTTTCTAAAAATGAATATATGAAAAGAAATAAGTAAAAGTATTGACGCCTTATATCAAGGCGCAGATTAAAGATACTGCGCCTCTCCGAAGAGTCACAAATTTCTGGAAATTTATTTAATATTCTAGATTTGTATGAAAGGACGCCTGAACAGTGGGCGCTAATTTGAATAGCGACCACTGCCAGGGCACAGATTTCCTGTGACTATTTTCCACTCGTGTTTTGATTCATTGACTGTCGAATCTTGGCTCCACTGTCTCATATCCGAGACTTGGTCCCTATTTTGGTTTTCTATCGATCACACTCAACTCTCGGTGATGATTAGACCCTCCGTGGGATATTCCTTCCTTCGGACTGGTACTTTCTTCATTAGGACCTCCGTAAGCCTCCGCTAGCCTTGGATTCCCTCAAGGCAGCCGAGCTAGTTGTACCATTAAAACCCTGAAACCCTGTAAGTCATGTCACTCTGAAGAAACATGACACCCGGCCCTCATAGAATGCTATTCTGGAAATTTTGTGAGAAGTCTGTCTCTGTCTAAATGGGCGACCGGGCAGTGGCTGCTAATTGAATTAGCGACCGTCCCAGTTGTTGTTCATTTCAAGAGATTAGCGACCACATGAGCAGGCGCTCATTGAATGAGCGACCGTATACATGGGCGCTATTTCTTTAAGCTTGTGCTGTTCACAGAATAGGTGACCACGACAGTGGGCGCAAATTCTGTAAATAGTGGCCGTCTGAGTGGACGCCATTCATCCCAGTTTTTGTAATTATCATGGTTTTCGTAAAGATTATCGCCATGTCATCTTGTCTATAGTTCTGTCCTTGAATTTTGTGAATCTACCCTACTGTTCCTTGGAACTCTTTGGCCATTATTTTTAAAGTGGAATTAGTCTAGACACAAAAAGGGGCTATGGGTCCAAACAAATTGACATTCAATGCTAGTGTATAGAGTGACGGGGTTCGGATCTGATCCCATGGGCGAGGCAAAGTCCAAACGTGTGCCGATATCATGATTGATTGGGTGTGGCATTGCACCAAAGATAGCAAAATTAATCTACGCCATTTCCACAAGTGATTGACATACTCATTATTCAGGTGTTTGAACTTCTATATGCAATGGCCAATCTTATAAAGTGATAGGTACGTGAAAAGCTCTATTGAAAGTGAATGCTATAGTGAAGTGATTGTTATTGAATTACTCTATGGAAATTACTTGTTATCTCATCATGAATGTTCTTGATATACTCTCTCGTCTATCTATTGTCTTCATATCTCTTGAAAGCATCTATCGTCTTGTTTACCCTCCTTTATAGTTCTTGAATTTATCTCCATTTTTTTGTTCTAGCATGCCGTTATAATTCTCGATTGTCATACACTCTTGCATGACCTGCATGTGCATGTTAAATTATAATCACTTAAAGCTAGCTTGGAGCTCGAGATATTAAGACCTACTGACCGTTCGCTCACCTAGTGTTTTCCAATGTTTTTCAGGTAATGACCATAGTGATGATGAGATCGAACAAGATGGGCAAGAGCAAGAGTGAAGAGTGTTGTGTCTCCTCTGACTTGATGTCATTCTTGTCTAGTTTTAATGATTGGCAACAGTAGTTTGACCATTTGCTGACTTTTGTAACATCATCTTCTTATAAGTCAAAATATGTCACATTAGCTGTTACAGGTCGGTGCATAGTCAGATTATTGCATATCTAGGCTAATGAAGGTCGATGCATGTTTCATCTTAAGGTAGAATAAGGTCGATGCATACACTGTAGCACGTTGATGCTAGTTAGCCTTGCATAGTTTACAAGTCGGTGCACATTTTGTTAGTTAGCATAGAACGTCGGTGCACATCTTCTTGGCAGAAACTAGGTCGGTGCATCTTTTGCTTCATGCCACATAAAGGTCGGTGCACACTCACCTTGTGTCTATACAAGGTAGGTGCATATTTGCCTTGCATGTATGAGCATAAGGTCAGTGCATATTCATGCATATGGAAGACCAAGGTCGGTGCACATCCCATTTGTGCAAGACCAAGGTCGGTGCAACATCTGCATTATGCTTGCATACAGTCGGTGCACGTCTCTATAGAAACACATATAAGGTCGGTGCAGGTTTTGCACACTTACACTTCAAGGTCTGTGCACCTTTTGTATCATGCATATAGAGGTCGGTGCATGTTTTGCCTTACGCATGGAAGAGGTCGGTGCAGGTTTTGCCTTGCGCATGTAAGGTCAGTGCACATCTGCCTTAGTCATTCATAGGGTATGTGCACGTCTGCCTTGTGTCTATACCTGGTCAGTGCACATTTGCATTAAGCATATAGAAGGTCAGTGCACGTCTGCCTTGGGCCTATATAAAGTCAGTGCATATTGTCTATGCTACATATATAAGGTCTAACCATGTTTGCACTTTTCTTCAACAGGCTAAGGCATTTCCTCCAGCCTGGCATACTCTCGAGCATCTGAACCGCATGAGGGCAGATATCATTGTCTGTCACGTGATCACTTAAAATCACACCTGAAGCATGAGCTCGTGAGGGGTTAATAGAACCAATGATTGTCACGTGATCCAAGGACCTTTTGCCTCCAGGATCATTGTCCTATCTGCACCCGACACGTGGCTTCTCTGGAAAAGGTGGGAACATGCCTTCCACACGCCGGACGCGTGAGGTCGTGGGAACCCAGCTTGAAGCCCTATAAGAAGGCATCTTCTGCGACCAAAAAGAGAAGAGGACAAGAGGTGGCCATAGAATAGCCAGAGAGAAGAAAAGTAGGAGAAGCACGAGAGAAGAAGAGAAAGGAGAGAGTTTAGAAAAAAGAGAGAAAACAGAGTATCGTAGAAGAGAGTTGAGAAGAAGAAGTGAGTTGAAAGGAAGAAGAGAGTCTGGGTGAGGCTGACTCTTCCTGACTTCTGGATCAAATCCAGAGTCAGATTGCTCTATTCGAAGAGCTACATTTCTATCTTCTATCTGTATTTCATTTATTCCGTTATTTTCTTTTCAAATCTACTTTAAGCTGTGTATCAGTAGAGCTAAGCTATATTGCTCAGCGGGCGAGGGTGTTCCTCGGACAGCTAAGCTATATTGCTCAGCGGGCGAGGGCGTTCCTCGGTCAGGAAGCTATAAGGCTCAGCGGTTGTAGGGATTTCCATCCCCAAAGCTGTGGATCAGTGGTCTTCAAGCTGTGTGGCAGCAGGAAGCCTAACTCGGTTGAGTAAGGGGTGGACGTAGGTCCCTGGATAGAGATCGAACCACCTTAAAACTCTCTTGTCTTGTGAATGATTTACTATTTTATCACCAAGTAGATGAATGCTTAGGCTCACTGATGGTTTAGCATGTGTTTTATTGGATAGACGTTCGTCTGCCTGGTTCATCTGCCTCTTTCCCTCTTGTGCCTTCAACTAAGTCACTACTGCTGGTCGATTTAACTCGCTTGTAGGATCGTTCATCTTCTGAATTTGTGTATCAGCTTATAACAGTTCATTTAATTTCCACACTACTTCTTTTAAACTGCTATTGTGTGTTTATCTCTGGGGTTAGATCTATTCACCCCCCCTCTAGATCTGTTCTTCTCACCCATCACTTGGTATCAGAGCCTACCTCTCCCGTAGGGCTTTGCATCCCAGAGAGTTTAGAATGGATGCTAGAGGGTTAACTGCTGAGGGCCACTCCACTAGCAAGCCACCTTTCTTTGATGGATCTAGTTATTCTTACTGAAAGAATCGTATGGAGGTATTCCTTTGTGCTAAGGACTATGAGATTTGGAAGGTTGTCAGTAAGGGTCCTTTTGATCTACCTCCAGACGAAGAGTTCTAGACCAAGGAGCATATACATAGGTCCACCTTGAATTGGGCGGCCATTAATGCTATATAATGTGCACTCCATCGCACCAAATTCTCCAGAATTTCCTCCTGTACTACAGACAAGGAGATGTGGGATAAGCTAAAGGTTATCTATGAAGGGACTTCTCAGGTTAGGGAAACCAAGGCCAACATGTTGGTCTTTGAGTATGAGGCTTTCAGAATGAAGCCTGATGAGTCCGTGTCTGAAATGTATGCTTGTCTGATGGTGCTCACTAATGGCATCAGAACCTTGGGTAAAGTGTACAGTGAGTACGAGCTGGTTAGAAAAATCCTTAGGTCCGTGACACCTATTTGGCATACCAAGGCCACTGTAGTAGAGGAGTCAAGGAACCTTGCTACCACTACCGTAGATGAGCTCATTGGCTCTCTTATCACTTATGAGCTGAACCTTAAGAGGGTAGATGAGTCTGAGAAAAGGAAGAAACCCCTGGCTCTAAAAGTTACTTCTAGTAATAAAGGGTCGTCTAGTGAACACAACTCCTCTAGCTCAGATGAAAATAATGATGATTTTGCTATGTTTACTAGGAATTTCAAAAGGTTTTTGAGGAAGGAAGGAAAGGGGTTTAGGAAAAAGTATTTTTCGGGCAAAAGGCAGCCAAAGCATAAATATGATGCTGCCAAGAAAATTGATAGGAATGTCTGTTATAATTGCAGGAAGGCATGACATCTCAAGGCAGATTGTCCGGAGTTGAAAGACAAGCAGCCCAGGTGGAAGAACAAGAAAGGAAAGGCTATGGTTAGCACCTGGAGCGATGAAGATGAAGGAAGTCAGAGCAGCTCCTCTGATAGTGAGAAAGAAGACAAGCTATGCTTGATGGCCAAAAGTGATGAAGACAAAGAAGACAATGATGAGGTAACTTAACCTTTTGAAAATTTTACTCATGATGATTGGGAAGAAGCATATGCTGAGTTACTTGATAAATATGATGATATGTGAAAATAATACAGACATTTGAAAAGGAAAACTAATTCTGTAATTCATGATACATCTCTGAATGATAAACTTGCATGTCTAGAAATTGAAAATCTCAATTTGAAAAAATCTCTCGATGAAACTGAGTGTGATAAAGTCATCTTGATTGATTTAAGAACTGAAAATGAAAATCTGATGAACACCATTGATGAACTCAAACTTAGAATACATGAATTTCAGGAAGAAACACGGATATCCACTGAAAAATATGAAGCTCTCAATGGTGTGAATGTTGAATTGAAAAAAATAATAGAAAATTTAGAAAAAGAAAATAAAGACAAACAAAACTCCCTTGAAGGCATGACACAAGGTACAGAAAATCTGAATGCCATCTTGGGAATAAAAAGTAATTTTAGAAAGGAAGGTTTGGGTTTCAACCCAACTAATAAGGAGAGGTTTGACGTGAGAACTATCTCCTTTGAGGCAGAAAATGGGACATTTCAACCCATGATAAAGATGACTTCTGGAGAAAGTCAGAATAAGAACAAAATGAAAAATATTGAGAAAACTAAGCCCAGTGGCAAGGACAAGGGCAAAGGGAATATAGAGGTGTCTAGGGAATCATGCTCATACACTCCCACACCTTAGACCAAGGGACATGCTAGGGGTCAGTCTTCTAAGGCTAGAGTTCAAGGAAGCCCCAAGGCCAAAATAACCCAGTCACCACAGAATGGTCGAGGCACCCATCAATGTGCATCGACCTCTACCTCATCTGGGTATAAGTCCTCAAGGAACCAAGGGCCGAGTAGAAGTACCTCAGGTCAAGGCTACTACAATACAGCTCTAATCTACTCTACATTTCATAACTCATATAACCACAACTTTTGTAAGGAAGGTCTAGATAGTTTCTACATGAGGCCAATGCAGCATCATTTTCAGAATCCATATTCCACTCAGATGCATCAGCCTCACCCTTGGAATTCCTATATGCAGACTAGGCGCAACAATTTCAGAAGCCAAAATTCCTAGGGCTTTGTCAACTCCATGCCCAGTCAGCCTACGGTCTACAGTGCCCCTACTACTCCCAATGCCCATTGGACTAAACGCTGGCAAAGAAATTTTCAATATAGTTTTAAAAGGAAGAAGCAAGCCACACCACAAAAGCAATCCTCCAAAATTAAAACTGGCAAGAAAAAGCAGACCGAACTGAATGATAAGAAATCCACAAATGTCATAAAGAAGCTAAATCAAATGTGGATACCAAAACATCTAGTCTCTAGTCTGCATGAAATAAGTGCTTTTCTGGGGCCCAAATAATTTTCGATTCCAAACCTTTCCACTTGATTTTCCTTGCAGGTATGCCTGGCAGCCAATCAAAATAGATGGTATCTTGACAGTGGCTGCTCCAGGCACATGACCGAGGATAAAGAGAAATTTTGCATGTTGGTGAAGAAGGATGCATGTCATGTTACCTTCGGAGGTAATACCAAATGAAAAATAGTTAGATCAGGTAAAGTAGGTAAGTGTTCTTCGTGTTGCATTGATGAAGTGCTGTTGGTAGAAGGCCTTGCATATAACTTGCTTAGCATTAGCCAACTATGTGATAAAGGTCATAAAGTAGTTTTTGACTCTCTTGCATGCACAATTTTTGAACCTAATTCAGAATCTGTCAAATTTTCTGATTAGAGAATCAATAACATCTACATGATAGACTTAGATGATGCAGCACACGCAAATTTATGCCACACTGTCAATAAGGATGACTTAGCCTATCTTTGGCATCGTAGGTTAGGTCATGCTAGCTATCATGTGTTGCACAAATTAAATAAACACAGCATGGTAAGAGGCCTCCCTGAAATCTCATTCAAGACAAACCATAAAATCTGTGAGGCCTACACTCAATGCAAGCAAACTAGAAAGTCATTTAAGTCAAGAACTGAAAGCTTATCTTCTAAACCATTTGAGCTGATACACATGGATTTATTTGGACCATCTAGATCAGCCAGCTTATCTTGTAAAAGATATGGTTATGTTTTAATAGATGACTTCTCTAGGTTTACCTGGGTATTTTTCCTGACTCATAAAAATGATGC
This sequence comes from Amorphophallus konjac, assembly GCA_022559845.1. NCBI lineage: Eukaryota > Viridiplantae > Streptophyta > Magnoliopsida > Alismatales > Araceae > Amorphophallus > Amorphophallus konjac. Next base: position 141,730,897 of record CM040123.1, on the reverse strand, counting down.
ATTTGAGGAGTTTCAGGAATTTTATCATAAAATAAATCAGATTAGTGAGCATTCAATTCTGAATATCTTGTCTGATCATGGAGGTGAGCTTGAAAACTCACAATTTGATGATTTCTACAGGGAAAATGGGATTAACCACAGGTTCTCCTCTCCAAGAACTCCAGAGCAGAATGGAGTAGTTGAAAGGAGGAATAGAACTCTGATGGAAATGGCTAGGACAATGCTAGTTGAAGGAAATCTGCCTAGGAGGTTTTGGGCTGAGGCTGTAAACACTTCCTGTTACATTATCAACAGGGCCTTGGTAATACCTTCAACTCAAAAGACGCCCTATGAGATTCTTAAGGGTAAGAAACCTTCACTAGCGCATTTCAAGGTCTTCGGTAGTAAGTGTTTTATTCATGTGAATTCTAAAAGGGACCTTGATAAATTTAAACCTAAAAGTGAACCTGGAATCTTTTTAGGTTATTCTGAAATGTCCAGAGCCTATAGAATATATAATCTTAACTCAAAAATTGTTGAGGAATCACCACATGTTGTCTTTGATGAGCATGCTAATAAATCTGAAACAGATTTTTACAGATACAAAGACGATGGTGATATTCTTGAAGGCAAAGAAGAGCCAAATTCTGAACCTACAGAAGATGGTGAGACAAATGGGTCTAGAGTTAGGGGGGAGGAAAATGCAGAAACAGGTAATCAGCCTGCCAATATCAGAGTCCATAAAGATCATCCTTTAGAGAATATAGTTGGTAATCTGAATGAACCCCCTAGGACTAGATCACATTTTAGGATTGAAAATGAGTTGAATTCTTTTGCACTAGTCTCACAAATAGAACAAAAAAACATAGATAGTGCCTTAGAGGATGTGCATTGGATAAATGCCATGCATAATGAGCTGAACCAATTTGAAAGGAACAAGGTATGACACCTAGTCCCTAAACCTTCTCATGGCGCTCAGTTATAGGCACTAAATGAATTTTCAGGAATAAAACTGATGAGCAGGGAAAGATAGTTAGAAATAAAGCTAGACTAGTGGCACAGGGTTACATCCAAGAATATGGGGTAGATTTTGAAGAATATTTTGCCCCTGTTGCCAGATTAGAAGCTGTTCGAATACTTTTAGCATTTGCTTGTAGCCTAGGAATAAGATTGCAGCAGAAGGATGTTAAATATGCTTTCCTGAATGGTCTAATAAAGGAGGATGTGTTTGTTAAACAACCTCCAGGATTTGAATGCCTTGATTTTCCTGATCATGTCTATAAATTAGACAAGGAATTGTATGGACTGAAGCAAGCTCCCAGGGCCTGCTACGATAGGCCGAGCTCCTTCCTCACAGGTAAGGGTTTTTCAAGAGGTGAAGTTGACCAAACCCTATTCACTAAGGTAAGTAACAAAGCTATTCTTGTTGCTCAAATTTATGTAGAAGATATAGTGTTTGGGTCAACTAAACCTGAAATGTGTGAGGAATTCTCTAGACTAATAACAGATGAATTTGAAATGAGCTCAATGGGAGAATTACAGTTTTTCCTTGGTTTGTAGGTCAATCAAACATTGGAGGGAAGCTTCATCACACAGTCCAAGTACCTAAGGGACCTGCTGAAAAGGTATCAACTGGAAAATCCCAAAGCTATAACTGCACCAATGGGCACATCAACCAGTCTTGATGGTGACCTAAAAGGTAAATTGGTTGACACCAAGCTTTATAGAGGTATGATCGGATCCCTTTTATACCTTACTACATCTCGACCTGATATTCAATTTTCAGTATGTTTATGTACTAGATTTCAGGCTAGTCCTAGAGAATCACAGATGAGTGCAGTGAAAAGGATCTTTAGGTATCTATCAGGCACCCCTGACTTAGGTCTATGGTTTCTTGCTAGGTGTGAGTTCGACCTAGTAGCTTACACTGATGCGGATTATGCTGGGTGCAGGATAGATAGAAAAAGCACTAGTGGATTTTGTCAATATTTTGGTGGTTGTCTAGTATCTTGGGCATCTAACAAGCAACACACTGTTGCTCTTTCCACTACTGAAGTAGAATATGTTGCAGCAGGGAATTGTGCAGCCCAAGTCTTATGGATAAAGCACCAACTTGCTGATTATCACATCAATCTAGGATGCATAGCTATTTTGCGTGATAACACCAGTGCTATTTCATTAACTAAAAATCATTTTCATCACTCTAGGACTAAGCACATTGAGATTAAACATCATTTCTTGAGAGATGAGGTGAGTAAGAATGAAATTGAGTTTCATTTAATTGAATCAGAAAAACAGATCGCTGATATCTTTACTAAGCCCCTTGAAAATGATAGATTTAAATTTTTAAGAAGGGAACTAGGCTTATGTAATTTTCAGCATGATCTGTAATACTTTATCCATGGCTGTTCTGAATAAATGCTCTCTCTTGAGTGCTTCATTTGCACATGTTTCATATCGTCATTTGAGTTAGTCTGTAAGTAGCATAACTGCATACTTTGCATCATACCCATCTTGCTCTCAAAGGTATATAAAATGATAGTTGGGAGAAGGGCAGACATCTTCTATCTGGAAACCCACATCATGTGTAGAGGCTAGTACTCCGTCTGGTACCTTGAGTCAAGTGTCATATGTTGAGTCATGCATTTGTGTCTAGCATTGTCTTTAAAATATGATAGGTCAACATGCTGTGTCCAATAGTGTTGCATAGAGATAGGGGGAGCATGTGTTTTTCTTTTTGTTAAAGAGAGTTCACAAATTGTCTATCAATTCTTATTCTCATCTCTGAACTTCTCGGAACCAAAATCTCTTCAGGTCAATGTCTATGAGTATTCCTAATATTCAAATTACTTCCCTTGAGAAAATTTCACCTGCTATCCCTCTATATCAAGTTGATACTCATCACTTGGTAGCACACTGCTTGTCATCTTGATCTTCATTCCTATCAAAACTTTGACTTTTAGCTGGACATCACTTTGCATCACATCTACTTACACTTCTGAGAATCTGAAAGAATGACAAACTGATAATCAGTTCTCTATTCTAAGCTACTAAAATCAGATATCTACTTCTGTAAGAATCTTAATGCACCATGAATGAACTGATGATTTACGCTTAATGAAATTTAGAGTCTAAAGACTTAGCTCAATGAAAAGGATAGTTCATTACAGTTAATAGCTCTCAACCATTCTTTACATGTTGTGTCAGATTCTGTCTTTCAGAAATTGAAACTGTAAACTCTCAAGAACTCTTAGTTTAAAAGCCATGCAATTGTATATTATTTTTTTTAACATAACCTAAGGGCAGCTAGGCAAAACTTTTGAGTCAAAACTAGTTGACAGAGTAATGACTGAATGCACAGAGAAACTGGGTCCTCCATCAAAGAAAGAGGATAAACCCATGTCATGAAGTGCTTTAGTTAACTCTATTTAAAAAGGAAAATGATAAAATTTTGACTCAAACGTAATTGGCAGAGCAATGACTGCATGCACAGAGAAACTGGGTCCTCCATCAAAGAATGAGGATAAACCCATGTCATGAAGTGCTTTAGTTACCTCTGTTTAAAAAGGTGAAACAGAATGATAAATCCTGTTGTGTAACTGGGGGTACTGGCGTCTAATCAACGTATACCTTTATGTAAAAAGGTTTGGATCATATCTGCCTGTTCAATTTTTGTGAACAAAAAGTACAAACCAGCTGAAACCCTAAAGATCATTTTTAGAATCTGTTTAAATCTCTATACATGTTCATGCTACTCCTAAGAAATTCTTTGAATTTTACATTAGTAAGTTGAAGATTGACTGCTCTAACATGGTTAATGTATGTATGATTTATTGCTATTAATAGCTAATACATACTTCTTCAAAGAGTAAAGTTGCTACACTCTAACTATCATTACTCATAAATCAGATATTTTCAAGGTTGCATTAGCTGAACTCTTATCCTATTAGATTCTGATCTCTGTATGCTTATCTAATGAAGGATAACTCAGTTTTTCAATCAGACGTCTCCTCCATTATCACTCCTTCTTATCTTCTCAATACACTTTATCTCTACCAGCTCCTTGTTTACTGATGGCAAAGGGGGAGAGATCGAAGTTTGTTATTCCCTCAAATGGGGAGAGTTTGATTGTAGTTTGCTTGTCCTTGCACACTGTGACCCTTGCATTTTCTGACTTATAATGCATTAGTGTTGCCATCAAAGTATTTCAATGTTGCTATCATCAAAAAGGGGGAGAATGGTTTGTCTCCTCTAACTTGATGTCATTCTTGTCTAGTTTTAATGATTGGCAACAGTAGTTTGACCATTTGCTGACTTTTGTAACATCATCTTCTTATAAGTCAAAATATGTCACATTAGCTTTTACAGGTCAGTGCATAGTCAGATTATTGCATATCTAGGCTAATGAAGGTCGATGCATGTTTCATCTTAAGGCAGAATAAGGTCGATGCATACACTGTAGCACGTTGATGCTAGTTAGCCTTGCATAGTTTACAAGTCGGTGCACATTTTGTTAGTTAGCATAGAACGTCGGTGGACATCTTCTTGGCAGAAACTAGGTCGGTGCATCTTTTGCTTCATGCCACATAAAGGTCGGTGCACACTCGCCTTGTGTCTATACAAGGTCGATGCATATTTGCCTTGCATGTATGAGCATAAGGTCAGTGCATATTCATGCATATGGAAGACCAAGGTCGGTGCACATCCCATTTGTGCAAGACCAAGGTCGGTGCATCATCTGCATTATGCTTGCATACAGTCGGTGCACGTCTCTATAGAAACACATATAAGGTTGGTGCAGGTTTTGCACACTTAAACTTCAAGGTCTGTGCACCTTTTGTATCATGCATATAGAGGTCAGTGCATGTTTTTCCTTACACATGGAAGTGGTCGGTGCAGGTTTTGCCTTGCTCATGTAAGGTCGGTGCACATCTGCCTTAGTCATTCATAGGGTCTGTGCACGTCTGCCTTGTGTCTATACCTGGTCGGTGCACATTTGCATTATGCATATAGAAGGTCAGTGCACGTCTGCCGTGGGCCTATATAAAGTCAGTGCATATTGTCTGTGCAACATATATAAGGTCTAACCATGTTTGCACTTTTCTTCAACAGGCTAAGGCATTTCCTCCAACCTGGCATACTCTCGAGCATCTGAACTGCATGAGGGCAGATATTATCATCTGTCATGTGATCACTTAAGATCACGCATGAAGCATGAGCTCGTGAGGGGTTAACAGAACCAATGATTGGTACGTGATCCAAGGAACTTCTGCCTTGAGGATCGTTGTCCTATCTGCACCCGACACGTGGCTTCTCTGGAAAAGGTGGGAACGTGCCTTCCACACGTCGGACGCGTGAGGTCTTGGGAACCCAGCCTGAAGCCCTATAAGAAGGCATCTTCTGCGACCAAAAAGAGAAGAGGACAAGAGGTGGCCATAGAATAGCCAGAGAGAAGAAAAGCAAGAGAAGCACGAGAGAAGAAGAGAAAGGAGAGAGTTCAAAAAAAGGAGAGAAAATAGAGTATCGTATAAGAGAGTTGAGAAGAAGAAGTGAGTTGAAAGGAAGAAGAGAGTCTGGGCGAGGCTGACTCTTCCTGACTTCTGGATCAAATCCAGAGTCAGATTGCTCTATTCGAAGATCTACATTTTTCTCTTCTATCTATATTTCGTTTATTCCATTTTTTCCTTTTCAAATCTACTTTAAGATGTTTATCAGCAGAGCTAAGTTATATTGCTCAGCGGGCCTGGGTGTTCCTCGGATAGCTATGCTGTATTGCTCAGCGGGCGAGGGTGTTCCTCGATTAGCAAGCTGTAAGGCTCATCGGTTGTAGGGATTTCCATCCCCAAAGCTGTGGATCAGCAGTCTTTAAGTTGTGTGGCAGCAGGAAGCCTTACTCGGTTGAGTAAGGGGTGGACGTAGATCTCTGGATAGAGATCGAACCACCTTAAAACTCTCTTATGTTGTGAATGATTTACTGTTTTATCACCGAGTGATTGAATGCTTAGCCTCGCCTGATGGTTTATCATTTGTTTGATTTGATAGACGTTCGTCTGCCTTGTTCATCTACCTCTCTCCCTCTTGCGCCTTCAACTAAGTCACCACTGCTGGTCGATTTAACTCGCTTGTAGGATCGTTCATATTCTGAATTTATGTATGAGCTTATAGCAAATCATTTAATTTCCGCACTAGTTCTTTTAAATTGCTATTGTGTGTTTATCTCTGGGGTTAGATCTATTCACCCCGCTCTAGATCTGTTCTTCTTCCCATCACTTGGTATCAGAGCCTACCTCTCCCATAGGGCTTTACATCTCGGAGAGTTTAGAATGGATGTTAGGGGGTTAACTGCTGAGGGCCACTCCACTAGCAAGCCACCTTTCTTTGAGGGATCTAGTTATTCTTACTGGATGAATCGCATGGAGGTATTCCTTCGTGCTAAGGACTATGAGATTTGGAAGGTTGTCAGTAAGGGTCCTTTCGATCTACCTCCAGACAAAGAGTTCTGAACCAAGGTGCATATCTATAGGTCCACCTTGAATTGGGCAGCCATTAATGCTATACAATGTGCACTCCATCCCACCAAATTCTCTAGAATTTCCTCCTGTACCACAGCTAAGGAGATGTGGGATAAGCTAAAGGTTATCTATGAAGGGACTTCTCAGGTTAGGGAAACCAAGGCCAACATGTTGGTCTCTGAGTATGAGGCTTTCAGAATGAAGCATGATGAGTCCGTGTCTGAAATGTATGCCCGTCTGATGGTGCTCACTAATGGCTTGAGAAGCTTGGGTAAAGTGTATAGTGAGTACAAGCTGGTTAGAAAAATCCTTAGGTCCCTGACACCTATTTGGCATATCAAGGCCACCGTAGTAGAGGAGTCAAAGAACCTTGCTACCACTACCGTAGATGAGCTCATTGGCTCTCTTATCACTTATGAGATGAACCTTAAGAGGGTAGATGAGTCTGAGAAAAGGAAGAAACCCCTGGCTCTAAAAGTTACTTCTAGTAATAAAGGGTCGTCTAGTGAACACAGCTCCTCTAGCTCAGATGAAAACAATGATGATTTTGCTATGTTTACTAGGAATTTCAAAAGGTTTTTGAGGAAGGAAGGAAAAGGGTTTAGGAAAAAAGTATTTTTCGGGCAAAAGGTAGCCAAATCATAAATATGATGCTGCCAAGAAAACTGATAGCAATGTCTGTTATAATTGCAGGAAGGCAGGACATCTCAAGGCAGATTGTCCGGAGTTGAAAGACAAGCAGCCCAGGTGGAAGAACAAGAAAGGAAAGGCTATGGTTAGCACCTGGAGCGATGAAGATGAAGGAAGTCAGAGCAGCTCCTCTGACAGTGAGAAAGAAGACAAGCTATGCTTAATGGCCAAAAGTGATGAAGACAAAGAAGACAATGATGAGGTAACTTCCCCTTTTGAAAATTTTACTCATGATGATTGGGAAGAAGCATATGCTGAGTTACTTGATAAATATGATGATATGCGAAAAGAATACAGACATTTGAAATGGAAAACTAATTCTGTAATTTATGATACATCTCTGAATGATAAACTTGCATGTCTGGAAATTGAAAATCCCAATTTGAAAAAATCTCTTGATGAAACTGAGTGTGATAAAGTCATCTGGATTGATTTAAGAACTGAAAATGAAAATCTAAAGAACACCATTGATGAACTCAAACTTAGAATACATGAATTTTAGGAAGAAACAAGGATAGCCATTGAATAATATGAAGCTGTCAATGGTGTGAATGTTGAATTGAAAAAGACAATAGAAAATTTAGAAAAATAAAATAAAGACAAACAAAACTCCCTTGAAAGCATGACACAAGGTACAGAAAATTTGAATGCCATCTTGGTGTTGATATTTATTTGCCTATCTTTGATCTTTTACTTCTGAGGTTTGCAAAGTAACATGACAAGATGACAAACAAGCAATCAAAGATCTACTCAAAACCTATGAACATGTGAACATGAACCTAGGCAATCATAGCTAGCTCTAGCATGGGCATGCTACCTCAATCAAATTATGCTAAGGAAAAGAAAAACACACACTGGGGCGTGGAGCAAAGAGTAAATAAAAACACACCGTGGAGGTGGGACAAGCAAGGAAAAATAAAGATTGTTGATGAAGAAGACAGCTAATGCCCAATACTAAGGAAAGATGTGATCGCCACCAAAGTAAACACAAGTCAAAGACTCGAATATACCTTGGAAATAGGTGGATGAAACACCCGCCCACGGGAGAGAAAACCAAAGAAAGCCTGCAGATCAACTTGGAAGTAACGGCCAGAACCCTGTGCGTCGCTTGGAAGTGACGGCTGCACGATAGACCGCCAGAAGAAAGTGACGCGCCTGCACTAGACCGTCAGACAACCTGCAGTAGTAAAGCTTAAATTCTTTTAACTCCAACTCTTCTAGCCGGCTAGAAGACTTGGGCCTCGTGCTAATGAACCTGTAAACCTGCCAAAATGTAGAAAGACCAGACAAGACAACCTCAATTAGCCCTCTTCACAAGCATAGCATCAATTCTTAAAAATCTTAAGAACATCAAAAGGAGAGGGAATTACCGGGGAGTTTTGGTTTTTTTTTAACCCCTCTGGGCGTTTTTAAAAGTTGGGAAGGTGATTGTATGCTTAAAGAACAGTGAAAAATTTGGAGGAGGAGGAGGGACAATACTTTGTTTAAGGAAAACCAAGGAAGAACTCAAGCATGCAAGGATGAACTTGAAAGACCAAAACTAAAAGTACTCCCTTGATTGGAAGATGGATGGACGTGGGAAGCAGTTCCTCCTGGATGAAGATGACTCCTGAGTTCGGTAGCACTTCGTCGTGAATTCAAATCTCCTCCTTTTTGGCCATGAAGTCAAGGGTTCTATTTATAGACCCTCAAACCCTTAGGTCGAGTAGAGGATAATTCAGCAGGAAAGAAGGATAAATCTTAGCAAATCCTCAAAGATAATATCACCAAGAGTCCATAGAAACAAACGGGAGGTCCTGAGGATCGGATTTGAAAGAGATAACGTCAATCCAAAAACTTATCTCAACCACGGAGTAGCAGAGAAAAGGCCTGAACTGCCAGGACTCTCGGAAGGAAGTAACGGCTGCACGACAGACCGCCACTTTGAAGTAACGCATCAAGGAACGACCGCCATTTTCAACCTTATCCCAAAGAGATAAGATCAATGGAAAGAAGACCCAACAGGCTGGACTCTTCAAGGAACTGACGACCAAGGCTTAGGGCGTCATATGGAAACAACGGTTGAACGACAGACCGTTATTATCAACGTGGAATCAAAAGGATAAGCTTTGACAACGTGGCCTTAAGCCTTAGGACTCTTCAAACAGTAACGGTCCATGACCCATCCGTCAGAAGGAAGAAACGCGCCTAACTGGGACCGTTATTAACATTGAGGTTCAAGAATAGAGTGAAGGGTTTACTAAGATTCGTCCAACAAAATGCCACCAGGAGCCACATCTTAATCCAGGAATTAAGACCCAAGAAACAGGCTTCAACTGATCAAGAGACTCGTCAAAGAATGAACAACTCGGAGCATCATATAGAATGAAATAAGGAGATGACCCGACTTATTGGGTATAAAACGGGTGTCAACAGATGCCCCTCCTTAACGTCCTCTTTGTAGGGGAGCGAGCGGAGGTGAAGCGGAAGTGAAATGGAACATGGAGATGAAGCGGAGATGAAGCGGAGCGTATCAAAAAGAGGGTGTTAAGGTAAACGACACCCGTTCTTTACCAACAAGCGATAGGAATTTTCTGGAAAACTTCGAACTGATTTCAAGGAAATAGCCAACCAAAGGACGCAAGTCTGGAGGAATTAATTAACTAAGGAAAGGAAACACGGCTAGCCGCCGGAGGCAACGGAAAGGAAAGAGACTAAACTCCAGACAGGAATCTTCAGCGAACCAGATCAAGCGAGCAAATCGAAGAAAGCCTTCTAATTCAGAGTGGAATGATTCTCCTTATTCAAGATTAAGGACACAGCTGTTCACCATCACTGAGATATCTTGAGCAGATGAAACTCATGAATGCTCAAAAGAATGTGAATGATGCATGCTGGGCTAAAGGAAAAAAGAAATCTTTAAATAAAAATGCAAAGAAAGATAAAATAGAAAATACTTGAGAATAATATTGCTAGATTGGAGTAATCAGAGTCAGGACAGCATCTGCAACCACGGCGTGCAAGATAGAACCATCGTCCCCAAATTTTTCCAATCTAACGGCCTATCCAACGATTAATCATGTGAACTTAGATCATCATCATTTTTGTTTTAGGGGAACATCAGATCCCAGGACACATGAATGACCAGCCGGTTCTTGAGGTGATATATCATAGATAACATATAGTAATGCATTAAGAGGATGAGGGAACGATATACAATACCTGACTTACTTGCCTGACGAACGGCAGAGCGTGACTTTTGCTCATTAACCCTTTCATAAAAGATAGGTTAGCCAACAATAATGTCATGATAGTAATTAAGGCATAACCATTGTACGTGCACGAGGCATCAATAAGGATCATCATGATAGAAAAATAGGGTTGTTTAAGCATTATTTGGACCTTTCATTTCATCAAGAAACTTACAAGCATATAACGGTCTAATGACGGGGCGTCACATAAAAATAACGGACCATACCTAGTCCGTCATAAATAAGGCGGTTCACATTCTTCGATAAAGCAGTTCAACACAAGCGACGGCCCATACAAGAGGCGTCAGAATGATGTGACGGTCGGTCGATAGACCGTCACATTTCCTGAGATTTCAAAAAACACAACCGAACGGTCTCGGCCTGTTCATTCCATTCCAATCAATCAAAAAAAAACCCCAACCAAGGAGAGCTCCGGCGATTTCACCCCCACGACCACCATGGCCGGCGACGAGGCACCCCAGCCGCCTCCACAGAAGAGAGGGAGAGGGAAGAAAATGGCGATACGGCGGTTCCACCGCCGGCTCGAACGAGAGGTGATTCCGCCAACCGTGGAGGAAGAAACGACAAGGAGAAGCCCACGAGAGGAAGAAGAGGTCCCCACGGTTGCGCCGGACGGCGAGGAAGCTCCACTGGGTGCGGAGGAACCCAGAGAACCAGAGAAGAAAAGGAAGAGAGGCACGGACCATGAGGTAGGCCGCCTTGCCCTAGATTCCATTTTTTTATTTTTTTTCTTTTAATTCATGAGTGCATGTGGGGAATAAGGGTAGAAATGGGTCTACGAACCCACTAGGAATAATTGTAGGCCATTTGGCCAACATGGGAAGCCATGGGAATGCAAGGGAAAAAATCCCAACTAGCAGACGAAGTGAGGGTCCTGCCAGCGACCGTCACTCTCCTGACGCGCCAAGCTGCGGCCGTCAGAGTCAAGTGACGCCCTACCCTAGGGCCGTTACTTCTGCCAGGGAATTAAACTATTTTTAGGGTTTTCAATTTTCAAATTTTTATTCTGTTTTCAATTATGAATGTTTATGCAACGATTGTATGATGCAGATGGACTAATTAATGATCTAATATGCAATGCAGGGAAAGAGAAGATCGCGGATCTCCTGGCTTCAGATCCGGGCAGTGTACCAGGCATTGCCCGATTACCAGAGAGAGAGAGACTCGCCGAGATGGGATTCGCCGAGGTGCTCAGCATCGAGGTGATCTGGATGGACACGTTGGTACTGTACGCCTTGCACGAGAGGTGGGACCCGATCAGCCGAGCTTTCATCTTCCCGTGGGGCCACATGATCCCCATGCTAGAAGACATAGTGAGGATTATCGGATTGAGAGTCCACGGAGCCGCGGTGACAGGGTGGACATACGGCGACTACCGAGAGATGGCGCAGCAGCTGCTCGGGCTAGATTTGATCAGGCCGGGACAGTCCTCCTCCCAGCTTGCGAGATCAGTGCTGCAGGAGAGCTTGGGGCTGAGAGGAGCAGCAATCACCGTGGGAGAGCTGCCTAAGGAGCATCTGGGCAGAGTGATCGACCAGGTGCGCCCTCGCGTGGCGACGGAGGCGGGACCAGAGGGAGAAATAGTGCTCAGACGCTTCCTGATGCTGCTATTCGGGAAGCTCCTATTCGGGACTCGGGCAGACGTCATCAGCTGCAGACTGTTGCCGATGATAGAGGATTTGAGCAGAGTCAGGAAGTACGCATGGGGAGCAGCAGTACTCGCATTCCTGTTCGAGTCCCTCAGCACTACGGACAGGCAGACGATGTTGGGCGGCTTCTCGCCCTTCCTACAGGTAAATGCACTTTAAATGCTTTCTATTATGCCATGATTATTGATGTTATGATTTTATGAAAAATGATTTATGCAATGATTTATGCAATGATGCGACTGACTCGATTTCTAAATGCAGATCTGGAGCTATATGTACCTCCCGGGCATCGGGAGAGGCGCATTACTCCATCCCGGCCTCATACCAATCGCGAGGCGTTGGTCGGTGGTGAGGGACACAGGGTCGATCAGTAGACTGACCCGGACGATCCAGGACGACTTGGACTCCTTCCCGCATACATCGGTAGGTCCAGAACTCAAAATGATTTCTATATGCTTTTAAATGCTTCTAAATGCTTTCTAAAATGCTTTCTAAAATGCTTTCTAAATGTCTTTAAATGATTCCTACATATGCTAATGAATGAACTAAATGCTCTCAGGTGAGATGGACCCCATACCGCGATGAGGGTTATACGGGACAGCCATGGGTGGAGGCGGCCTTATCGTACCAGGGGCGAGACATATGGTTGCATTGCCTCCATATCATCGAGCCTCTGCACTACAGGCTGATCCTGCGGACCCGGGGACTACACCAGCCCGAGGTGACCTTTCCACGCCACAGCGACGACCATCCCGGCAAGTCAGCAAGGGACATCAGCAGCAATGTGGATTGGTGCGCCCGGAAGGCGAAGTACGTCCATGATTGGAACAGGCGGGGCCGAGCGGTGAAGGAGCGAGACGAGAGCGACGAGGCATATCTGAAGGCCTTCGCTCGACTCTACGGCGACCGGGTGTACCGAGGTACCCGACGACCAGTATGCAAACTAAAAACTCTAAACTTTTCTATTATGCAATGTACAATGTGATATATGCTGACTCATGCTTTCTAAAATGCAGCTAGACCCTGAGGGACGGATAGCCGAGCTGGAAGGGCTACTCCACTCCACCATTCAACAGCGGGACGGGTACCGGTCTGCCCTGGAGCTCTTGGTGAGACTAAAAACTTAAATGCTTATGATTTATGGAATGATGTTCATGATGCAAATGCAAATGCTAACTGACCATGATTTCTAAATGCAGCGGGCCGAGGGAGCCCAACGTGCCAGACCAGATGCCCCATCGTCTTCCTCGCAGCCTGCGGGAGGCAGGGCTGAGCAGGAGGCTGACTTTGCTCGGGTAGTTGCCCGGGCCGAGGAGGCGGAGGCCACCCTCGCGGAGCGGGTAAGAGACTAAAAAACTTATGATTATGCCTAATTAAATGCTTTATGACTAATGATATGAAATGCAATCTATAGGTGAGGGACCTAGCAGCAGCGGTGGCCGAGGCCAGCCAGGCGAGAGCTGAGGTAGAGAGAAGCCGGGCCGAGACCGATCGAGCCCGAGCAGAGACGGAGCTGGTACGGGCAGAGATGGCTCGGCTGAGAGCAGATACCCCGCGACGCCCAGATGACGCAGAGATGGAACAACTCCGGAAGGAGTTAGCGCGGGCACGAGCCGAGGTGGAGGAGCTTCGGATCGGGACGGCCGACCTGGATCGCTACCGGACCGAGGCACGGGAGACGCGGCATCAGATCTTTACACTGAAGATCGAGCTGCGTACATTGGAGCGGACGGTGCGGATGATCGGTCGGGGATCGGAGCGGTGCACCTCCCAGAGTGGGATACATAGGAGCGCTGCCCCTAGCGGCTCAGTAGGGGACTTCCTTGTCAGCTCCTCCGCCCAGCGGAGGAATGAGAGGGCAGAGAGAGGACAACAGGAGGAGAGTGCTTCCATAGCACCGCCACCCGCGAAGAAACCTGAGGAGGGGGAGGATGAGGGTGGCCCGGCCGATAGGCCGGTCGAATGATGCCTTTTCTTATGTTTTTATTTATCATTTGTATAGAACTTTTGGCAAAATGGAATGAGATCCCTTCATTTTAGTTTTCTGTTTTGTTTTTAGTTTTATGCGAGCGTGATTGAATGAATGTGAAAAATGCAGGATGGATGAAACGTGAATGAATGAATGAGATGTATGCAGGAAGAAAACGAGGTGTACAATGTGAAAGACCGCCAGGTCTAAGCAAGGGCAGAAGGAATAACCTGAACTCAGCAGCAGAGAAAGTGACGGTCTAAGATCTGACCGCCATAATCAAACGACGCTCTGGTAAGGGACCGTTAATCGTCAGAGACCCACTTTGGCAGTGGGGCATCAGGATGAACGACGGCTAACTGAGGGTGCGTCAAAGATAAGTAACGGCCATGGGTCAGACCGTTGATCATGGCAGAACGATAGTTGGCCATGGCAACTAGCAGGAAATGCGACGGTCTGAAGAAGACGCGTCAGAAAGAGACGGTCCTAAGCAAGACCGTCAGGAAGTGTTTTAGCCCCAAAGAGAAGGAACGGAGTGGCTGAGAATGTGACGGCTTAGGGCTTGCGCGTTACAGAAAGCGACGCTAGACCCTTAGACCGTCATTCTCCATAGAACATGATTCGGGGAATTAAAACCCACAGAAAATGCGACGGCCAAGGGCTGGCGCGTCGGAATGAAGTAGCGGCCGCACGATGGACCGTCAGAATCTGGGTTGTAATCCGAAACGGATTGAGCCGAGATAACTAAAACCCGAGGTTTAGCCCCTTGATCCATCACTAGAACTTATCCTAATTGAAGATAAAGCCTACTAGTCCGTGTCTTATCCTTTCAAAGTTAAATATAAGCCTTAGCAACTTGAAACCTTAATCAAAATCATAGCTTTGCTGAAACCTCTGTTCTAGGGTTTGAAGAGCTCCTCCAAAGAGCAGAAAACATGATGAAGAGGAGCTTCGAGGTGATGGCTATGGAGGAGAAAGCTTACACCGGCCCCAAGGCTGCAAGGAGGGAACATGGAGAGCTTCAACGGCTAACCTCAATTCCCAAGCACTTAAGCTCCAACGTCCAAAGAGTGGTAAGTTATTATAACTTCATCCAAAGTTCAGAATTTTGCTGCACTTATTCTTTTCATGACTTCCTTCTTTCTTTTCTCAAGCCCCTTCCTGGCCCAAGGTGCTATTCCAATCTGAAGTGGGTGGCTCCCATGGTAAAGGCACTTCCCATAGAGGTCACATCCATCCTTAAAGCATGGCACCTCCAACCTCTCTTGGTTTTAGGCAAGAATTTCCAGAAATTGTCTTTCGATTGGCCAAGCCTTTCAGCACTTGTGGAACTATGGCATCCACAAACTCATACTTTCATCTTCCCTTCCTTTGAAGCAACCGTCCTATTAGAGGAGGTAGAAACCTACCTAGCCCTTCCTAAGACTAAGGTGGGGGATGAAGACCGGGTTTGCTACACAATAGAGTCTATTGACCCGTCCTTGATTTTGAGTGATTTCATTCACAATCCAAAGGACGTGAGAACCATGATCAGCCCACACCACGTTCACTTGATACCCTTGGCACAGTGGATAGTGTCTCATTGTAAGAACAAGTGGGAGAGACATGAAGCAATAGCCAAGGCGGTGGCGGTTTGTTTGTGTGGAGTCTTTCTTTTTACCACTACCGACCACCTCTTAGACATCCAAAATCTTGGTATTATTAGTGGGCTGTGGCGAGGAATGTCTATCTCTCAAGCGGTCCTCTCATACCTCTATGAAGGACTAAGCTCGGCTTGCTTAGGAGGGCTTCTGTTTGGATCTATGATACTCCTTGAGTGCTGGATGGGAATAAGAATCAAATTCCTTCCTAAGGAAGACATAATTTCAGCAAGCTGAATCTTTGGGAGCCACCCTCTCTTCTTTATTGGAGGGGCATTTGGATACTCTTCTCAGGTTGAATGCAAGACAGCGGATAAGAAAACTCGGGACGGATGGCGCCTCTTCTTCAACACTCTTCCAATGGACAAGTTCATCATGCGACCAAGAGTCCTCCGAAGCACTCTTCTCAAAATACCGCGGCGTCAAGGCCTGGACCTCCAGCTAGTAGGGAACACTACCATGGCGATCTACAACCCGCACCGATGCCATCTTCAGATCGGATTACCTCGAATCAGCGTTTTTGCACTATCACACTACCCTCCCCTTCTACCTAGGAAGATGGGGACCGAGGAAGATGAACGAGCAATCCGGAACGCGCTGACCATGTGGGAGATCAGCAAGGTACGCCCGTGGCAAGCAGAGGTTGAAGAGGATGACGAAACACGCCGAGATTATGTGAGAGAATTGAGAAAGATCCGCCCTCTTGCGGATAAGAAATTGAATGTATCTTGATTTTCTTTTTGTTTATGAGAGCCATCATGCAATTGACAACCGAAGTTGAATTTTATCAAGAATTATATTTCATTAATCTTTGCTTGAATGAGATAAGAGTGCCATAGTTGAATGATCTTGAGTTCCATAGTTGAAAGGCTAGGCTGATGTGAACAAACAGGGTTTCTGGTGGATATGACGGATGGGCACAGGGCCGCCATAAAGAAATAACGGTCCTACGACAGGCCGTCAAAATGAGAGTAACGAGAGCCCGGTCTCTGAAGGATGTGACGGATGGGTCTCGAGCCGTTATATTCAAGTAACGGTAGGTTCTCAGACCGCTAAAGTGAAGGTTCAAAAAGAAGAGGGCCCATGCCTGAAGGAAAATAACGGTCGACGATGGGCCCGTTACATGACTGTAACGGTCTGATACTGGCGCGTTACATGCTTTGAACCTGCATAGTTGTGAGCTTTTGCTTTTGGGCTTGCCCCTGTATCCTGCACACACTCACACATGAAGCAAGTTAGATCTGTTCTTAGACTCAACCCCTTGCCTTGAAGCAAGTTAGATAATGACCGTTTCTTGATATTTGGTCAAGAGGTGGAGCCTTATCAAAATAGGCGAAAACATAATGAAGATGCGATGCATGCTATGCATATGATGGTATTTTTTTTGGGCGTTTTGAAAAGTATTTAATGTTTTTGGATTTTGAAAATATTTGTTGTTTTGGATTTTGAAAATATTTGTTGTTTTTGGACTTTGAGAATATTGGTTGTTTTTGGATTTCTTTTTGGAAATATTTGTTGTTTTTTGGATTTTTTGAAAATATTTATTTATTTTTGGATTTTGAAAATATTTGTTGTTTTTGGATTTTGAAAAACCAGTGCCTCTCTAGCAGCTCGAGACCTTCCTCATTTTAGATTGAGTCTAGGGATCGGCGTGCAATATTGTGACAACCCCTGGCCGAGACCCAATTATCGTGACGGTGTTTTCACCAATGCCATACCTGGGGTACTCATCTCAGTCCTAAAAGGAAAAAAAGATCATGGGGGTAAGCTTTAGGCCAGATATGGGAGTTTTTTGAACTTGATTCCCTCACCGTACAACCCTATTAGAGATTCGGTCCGTTGTGCCAGGGCTTTTATGTCCGCCATCGAACCTTTGTCCATAGGCATGCATGCGACCGGGCTCATAACGTCCCGCGGGGAACTGTACTGCCACTCTTGTCATGCCTAGCTTTCTTTTTCCGTTGGAGCTTTTGAAAATTCATTCATAGACTTTAAGATGATGCTTTCGATTTCGTTGTAAAGAACACTCCTTTTCTTTTCTTTTCCTTCGTTTCTTGTGGCGTCAGGTCATAACGGACTTGCCCCTATTTGAGACCTCTTCTCGTTAGGGAGTTTGGATTGGTCGTCGCCTCCTTATTCACTCCTTGCCCCTGGATTCAGCCGAAGAATGAAGCGAACAGGGACTTTGACTTTCCCCTAAAGCACGGCCAAGGAGAAACGGTGTCTTTCAAACAAGGAGCCCGACCAGGGACGTCGTGTAGTGCGTGATTGCCTTACTTGAGACTCTCCTTTTGAAGATAGGGAGGAAGTTCTTATTGCCGGAGAAGCACATGGTTTAGATTTTTTTTTTTTTTTAAGGAAAGAAACGCTTAAGATACAACCCATTCCACGGGTGAGAGAGCTCCTCACCTTCCGCGTTTACTAAATGATAAGCATTCCCTGGATAAGCTTCTTTTATTACGAACGGCCCTTCCCAGTTAGGTTGCAACTTGGACCTAGGACCTGCAGACCGAATGAATTTGCGTTTCAAAACAATTTCACCCTTACAAAATTTTCGTTCGATTACCTTCTTTTGAAAATAACGCGAAACCCTCTTTTGATAAACAGAAACGTGATCAGCCGCATTCATCCTCTTCTCATCTAAGAGTTCTAACTGGACCAGCAACGCCTCTTGACGTTCATCGAGATTAAGTTCCTTATCGAGCTGCACTCTAAGGGAAGGGATTAAGATCTCGTATGGGAGCACCGCCTCCATCCCGTAAGTCAGAGAGTAGGGAGTTTGTCCCGTAGGGGTACGGACGGAGGTCCGGTAAGCCCACAGAGCTTCCACCAATCTTTCAGGCCAATCAAAAAATTTATGTGCTTCGCATGTTTTCTTTATGATTTTAAGAAGGGTTTTATTAGTGGCCTCGGCTTGACCGTTGCCTTGAGGGTAATATGGAGATGAATGATGTAGTGAAATATTGAACTTCTTACATAGGTCCTTAAGCTCTTGGGAGATGAACTGGGGTCCGTTGTCGGTGATGATGCTGCTTGGCACTCCGAACCGCGAGATGATATTCTTCATGATAAAGCGGCACACCGTTGTAGCTTTGATCTCTGCGTACGCCTCAGTTTCGGCCCATTTGGTGAAGTACTCAGTAGCGGTGAGGATGAAGGATTTCTGCTTGATCTGAGAATTAGGATCACCGAGTGGGCCGACAACGTCGAAAGCCCACATAGAGAATGGCCAAGGAGCAGTCATAGGATGGAGGGATGAAGCTGGAGAGTGAATTTTATCAGCATGGAGTTGGCATTTGAGACACCTCCGGACATAGAGGGAGCAATCTTCCTCCAGAGTGGGCCAGTAGTAGCCCTGCCTAAGGATCTTCTTTGCTAGAGCCTGGCCATTGACATGACCTCCACACTCGCTAGAATGGGCCGCTTCGGCCACTTTCCAAGCTTCTACATCATCTAAGCATCTTATGAGCATTCCATTAGTAGCGCGCCTATACAGTTCTCCTGCAATGACAGTGTACCTTGCGGCGGCCCTTCTTATTGCTTTACGTTGCTCGGCTTTTGCCCCTTCTGGGAATGACCCCTCTTTGCAAAATAATTCGATTTCATGATACCATGGCAATTCCTCTTCGTCCAGAATCTCCTCTAGTTCTGTTAATGAAACTTCCTTGAGATCTTCCTTCTCAGTTCTCGCCTCTACAGATTTCCTAAGGTTGACAAACCAGGGATCCTGAAGAGAGGGTGCGTCCAATCTCTGGATGACGATGGTCTCATTACTACGACTGAGAGGAAAAGATAAGGAGGAAGTAAGAGATGCCAAAGCATCAGCTAGAATGTTCAGAGAACGAGGAGTGTGGATATAGATCAGCTTACGAAATCGCTTAGCGAGGAGCGTGACCAAATCTTGATAAGGCTTGAGCTTAGGATCACGAGTACGGTAAGTCGACAGAACTTGCCGTAGGACGAGCTGAGATTCTCCTATGATGTTTAAATAACGCGCGCCTAGGAGATAGGCGTGCTTCAAGCCGGCCAGGAGAGCCTCATACTCAGCGATGTTGTTGGTAGCAGGAAAGCGAAGTTGATAAGCGAAGGGGATGGTTACCCCCTCTGGAGTAAGCAAGACAGCCCCGATCCCTTGGCCTTGAGAGTTAAGTGCACCGTCGAAGTGCAGAGACCAGAAGGGATGATGAGAAAGGACAGAGAGATGCTCATCAGGAAAATCGTCCTGAATGGAATCGGTATGAGGGATGGGAAGATGTGCAAGATGCTCAACAATGGCGTATCCTTTGACTGCCTTCTGAACGACAAAGGTGATGTCAAACTGAGAGAGGAAGCTCTGCCAGCGAGCTAACCTACTAGAAAGGATGGGTTTTTCTAGGAGATAACGGACCGGGTCCATTCTAGAGATCAACCTAACTGGGTGGGCGAGAAAGTAATGTTTAAGCTTCTGAGCTACCCACACTAAGGCGGCACAAGTCTTCTCCATAGCAGTGTACTTAGATTCAGCTGGATTAAACAGCCGAGAAAGGTAATACGCAGCCCGCTCTTTCCCTTCATCATCCACTTGTGCTAAAACCGCCCCTAGGGAGTCCTCAATGACCGAGATGTATAGGATTAGGGGTTTCCCAGGGACAGGAGGTTGCAAAACCGAGGGATTGGTTAGATACTCTTTGAGGTCTTCATAGGCCTTTTGACAATCCTGATTCCATTCGAACTTAACCCCCGCTTTAAGCAATTCATAGAACGGGTGGCACCTTTGAGAATGCTGAGATATGAATCTTCTAATGACTTGCAGCCGACCAATCAATCCTCGGAGTTCCGTAATGTTCTTTGGCGGAGGCATGTCCATGACGGCCTGTGCTTTATTAGGATCAATCTGGATCCCCCGTTTGCTCACTATGAATCCTAACAACTTCCCTGAGGAGACTCCGAATACGCACTTATTCGGATTCATCTTAAGCTTATACTCCCTAGCTCTCTGCAGCACTTTAGCCAGAATAGAGGGGTGTTCTTCTTTTGTTCTTGATTTCACCAAGATGTCATCCACGTAAGCCTCCATGTATATGTGCATCATGTCGTGGAAAATGGCCATCATCGCCCTTTGATAGGTGGCACCCGCGTTCTTCAACCCAAACGGCATAACCACATAACAATACGTGCCCCAGGGCGTGGTGAAGGAAGTTTTCTCTTGATCTTTCGGAACGAGACGGATTTAATTGTAGCCCGAGTACCCATCCATAAACGACAGAGCTTCGTACCCGGCAGTGTTATCCACTGGAACATCTATATGAGGTAGCGGGAAATCATCTTTGGGACATGCTTTGTTTAGGTCCCTGAAATCAATGCATATGCGCACTTTTCCATCCTTCTTGAGAACAGGGACTATGTTCGCCACCCACTGGGGATATAAGACTACTCTGACGAACTTGGCCTTGTATAGCTTGTCAACCTCTTCTTTGATCCTCAAGGCCATGTGGGGGTGAAATCTTCTTGACCGTTGTTTCACAGGTGTTGCCCCTGGTTTAAGCATGCGTCGATGTTCCACTAAGGAGGGGTCAAGACCTGGCATGTCCTCATAAGACTAGGCGAAAGAATCGCTATACTCCCTTAGTACTTTAATTAGATCCTCTTCTACCTGTGAAGGGAGATCAGCTGAGATGATGATGGGCCTTGGGTCTTCTTCTGTTCCCAAGTTGATTTTCTTTGTAGGTTCATCCACTGCCGTCGACGGTTGGTCGAATCTCTTTAATCCTTGTGCATATAAATCGGCAGTGTCATCTATATTGCTGTCTTCATCCATTGGATCCTTCTCATCCAAAACCTCATAGACGCCTAATCCGTCGTCGCTCCATTCCCCTTCTATTTCCTCTTCATCTTCCATCACAATTGCTGTAGCGACGAATTCCGGACATTTCAACAGAGCATGACACCGCTGAGCTAGATCTTGCAAGAACCTATCAGGAACAGATCGGGAAGGATGCGCGAGCGGGGGCGGCTCAGGATGGGAAGGATTGGATGACCTAGAACAAGACCCGACTTCTCTAGACCTAACTGACTCTACTTCCTTAGACTCACTAGACCCTAACCCTAACCTAGGAGAGAGAAGGCTTAGTGGAAGGGGAGGAGCAGGGGATTCGTGCCCCTGGGAGGAGGAGGATGGGGACAGGACAGCGTAATCTTCCACTGAAATCTCCGTTTTAAATTTGACGTTTTTTTTTCCTGGAGATCAGTAGAGACCACATAGCAAGACGGAGGAGGTGGGAGCTGCATAGGGAACAGCTCAGAGAAAATGCAATTGAAGAAGGGGTCGGAAAAAGAGAACCACATCTCGTGGAGTTGAGCATTGGGAGGAGGAGGAGTAAATAGAGTGGATAGATCATCGCGCGGGCACTTCCTGCGAGCACAAGGAATGAACAGACTCTCCGGTGGATCAATGACGGAGGGATTTATCAAGATAGGAGGAAGGCGGGGTATGAACTCCCTTTGCTGAAAGAAGGATTGGAAGCGTGAGGGAGACCAAGAGAAGATAACTGGAGAGCTCTCCTCCTTCTGCAACTTAACCGCGGGCTGCTTCTTCGGCCTCCACTGTACGAGCCGAACCTCTTGTTGCTTCTGGCGTTCCTCCTCATGAAAGAGCCTCGGCAAGGCCTGACTGTAGTCGAGCATGTCATCATCTGACCCTCCTGGCAAGGAAGGCGGACTGGCAATCGGACTAACTATATCCCTCCTTGGCTGAACCGGCTTTGGAGCTAATGTGCCGGGCTGGAGAGGCCCTCTGACAAAGTGCTGACGATAATCCCAGGTAAGCGGCCCAGAATCACCCATCATAGATAATGTTGTTTCCTTGTAACCGAGGCCTCTTCTGCCCATTTTCCTTCCCTTAGGTATGGGCGTAGTCATCCCTTGCAGTTGCGCACCGAGGCCTCTCCCCGGTTGATAGCCCAGTTTTAGTATGATGTTCCACCCTTTCGAATCTCGAATCTGCGGCTTCACTTTGACATTAACTGGGGTAGTGACGGGCTTAGGAGATGTATAAGCCCAAGGAAAGTTCAAATCAAGCACTGACAGAACAGGTCGGCTGCTCGGCCAGAGTGTGGGAAGAACTTGATCTGAGATGGCCTTGACTGTCTGCACCGTGGACAAGCTCTTAACTTTGACGACCCTCCCTTGGAAGGGGAATTTAACGCACTGATGTGCGGTGGAGGGTACGGCGCCAAGTGTGTCAATCAAGGGACGACCCAGGATAGCCTTGAACATAGGGTCGATATCGAGAACATAGAATTCCACGGCCATAGCAAGGGGCCCAAGCTCTGCCTGAATGGTGATTATCCCGTGACATGCTCGCCTTGAGTTGTCATATGCTGCTATGGTGGTGGGAGTAGGCCGTAGTAGCTCTTCAGATATGTTGCATGCTCGGAGGGTACTATGTGGGCAAACATTAATTGAGGCCCCTGTGTCAACCAGTGCTGCTTCAATGTTGACTTTGTTCAGGGTAATTGTTATGCAGAGCGGCATTTGTCGATCCCCCGGAGGTGCAAGCTCGATTTTTGAAAATGTAATTGCCGGCCCTTTGGAAATAGTGCTAGTGCCGTTGGTAAGCTGTCGACTGCCATGTCTTCGCTAACCATTACCTTCTGTAAGAAGTCCCTCAGTGCATCCTGATGAAGGGTAGACCTTTTGATTAGCTCCAGCACGGATATCTTAGCGGGTACTCGATCCAGATGATGTAACAAGTCATATTGGGTACCTGGCAGAGGTTCAGCTTCCTCTTGCTCGGCCACCGGCTGAGAGGACTGGGGATTAGAAGTAGTAACGTAACTCCGATGGAACATCTTCCCGCTCCTTAAGGCACAGTTTGCCGCAGCATCTGAAGAGAGTATGACGGGCCCTGTAGGGTGGATGAGTGGGACAGGTGGTGCGGGGAAGGTGATTTGGTGGAGCGTAGGGTTGGTGAGGTTAATGGGGGGTGAGCGGATGATAGGTGAGGGGTTGGTGGAAGGTACGGTGGTGATGGATGTCGATGCGGGTGGAGGGAAGGCTAGTGGATGCTTGAGAGTGGGCGAAGGATTAGGTGGTGGTGTGATGATGGTGAGGGGAGTAAGTGTTGGAGGGTATGATGGGATGGAGAGTAGTAGAGGGTTTGCTGGAGCGGGTGTGGGTGGTAGGACGAGCGGAGAGGGTGTTGGTTGTGTAGGGAGGATGAAGGAAGGGTTGCGGAGGTTGTGGTGGAAGGCCATTACCTGCGGTGTGGCGCCATCATCATCAAAAGACCACCCGGCGTTGGGGGCCGGGGGTTGAACTATGTTTACTTGTGCTGGTGCCGGTGGCTGCTGTTGAGGAGCGGGTGGGTGGTTCGGCATCGGGTTCTGATGGATGCCCAGGTCTTGTATTTGCTGTGGTTGCTGCTGTTGGGGTGGCTGTTGCGGCTGTGGTGCTTGATGCTGCTGCACTTGCTGCCCCTGTGGCTGCCTCCTCTTCTCTTTAATTTCCACAATGGCCCTATGCATTTTGGCCCAGTCGATTCTCTGCCCTTCATGAAGGTCATATACCAGATCTCGGAACTGAAAACATCCTTCTATGGTATGGCCTGGCTGCCTATGGAACATGCAATATTTTGTCTGATCAACCGTCGGGTTCCAAACAGGCCGTTCCGGAGGAAGTTGGATTGCATTTACTGACATAAGTGCCGAGAAAATATCTGTAAGTGTCTCTGGCAATGGAGGATACTGGGCTCTCCGGGGAGCCGGGCGCTTGCTATTAGGATTGTTGTTGTTGTAGCCGTTGGGCGGAGGGACATTATGGTGTTGTGATGGTGGCGGTGGTTGTTGTGGTGCGGCGAGAGGGTTTCGTGGAATGGTGAAGGCGGGGGGAGGGTTTTGTGGAGTGGCTTGGAAGTTTTGTGGAGCGAAATTTTGTGGATTGCGGGTGTTTTGGTTGTAGCGGAAGGGTGTGGCTTGAAAGGGAAAAGTAACGGCTTGCACTTGCTCGTTCGTTTGGACTCCCTCGGTAATCGGCCCTTGTGGTTTCTTGTGGTACTTGGCCTTTTGGTTTTCAAAAAGAGAATGGATAGGAGAGTCCTTAAATTGAGTCTGTATGAAGCGCGCCCGGCTGTAGAGTTGATGCATGTTAGCTATGTCATTCATTGCCAGGATGTTGCGGAAGGTCGGCGTGGCATTGGAGATCAGCAATTTGGCCTTCTCTTCTTCCGGAATATGGCCAGGCACTCTGGCGGCCATCTGCCTCCACCTGTCTGCATAGGTGGCAAAGTCTTCCTCTGGCTTCATCTTCTCTGCTACTAGATCTGTAAATGAATATTCTGGCCCGACCCTGTCTTGAAACCGCTGAATGAATTTGTCCTTAACTACCTTGAAACTCTCGGCCTCTTCCAGTGGCAGAGAATAGAACCATTCGAGAGCAACTCCGTCTAAGGATCGGCGGAACAAGTACGCCATGAGGCGATCATCATACTGGAACTGCGCCGACTCATAGAGAAAATCCCTCACATGAATAAAGGGATTACTGTTCCCATCATATTTGTGATAGTTGGGGAGCTCTGATTGCGGAGGGAATCGAATGTTCTGGAAGATCGGAATAGGAATATCGGCCAAAGATTGTGGGCCAACCCTTTTCTGGAGGAAGTCGAGTTGTTGCTGCATGGCGGCCCACTTGTCAAGCAAGTCCTGCTCTTGGGAAGGAGCAGGGGTAGTGACGGATGCCAATTGCTTCTGAGGAGCGGATGGAATGACGGTAGTAGAAGGGGGAGGCCCATAGGCATGAGTAGAAGGATAGACAGTGGAAATAGGGAGCCCGTAAGAAGGATATTGGGCCTGGGATGTACCCGGATGGGAGTGAGCTTGGGCTACCCCTTGCTGAGGGTGTAAGAAATCAGAAGGGTTCATGAGAAGCTATGAAGCCATCGAACTAGAATTGTGATGATCCACCTGGGCAAAAGAAGGGATAGGCGACTTCCCTTTATCATAAGACTGATGGGCTGAATTGGAAGATTGGCCCATTTCCATGCCAGCGAAAGTAATGGTCCGGGGTTGGACCGGAGTGAGGTCAATCGGAGTGGGCTGAGCGGACGGCCCAATGACGAAAGGATTATATTGACCTTGAACAGCGGCGGAGGGGGAAGCGTTGGACCCTTGCATAGCTTGATATAGGACTTGAAGTTGGGCCGGGTCCAATTGGGCCATCATGTGAAGGACGGAACCCGCAGAAGGAATGGAAAGAGAAGGGGTACCTTGACTACCCTCCATAGAGGTGGAGGACGGGAGAGGGGCAGTCCCTTCTCCGGAGGAAAAGGTGATAACCCTAGGGGGGTTTTCAAGGATCCCTTGAGGAAGAGAGTCCTCTTGGGAGCGCGGAGGATTGAAGGACGCCATAGTGGATTCGAAAAGGGGATTGGAATAGAACGTGAAGGAAGAAGCGACTCGAGGAGAGAATTCGGACAGACGAAAACAACTCCACATGCAACGGATAACCTTGACAAAATGCAAAACAACCAACACAAAACACACAAATAAGCAACCAAACTTAGGTGATTCTAACAAGATGTAAGTGATAAAATATGAAGACACTCAAAAAAATCAACCAAGTTTCTTAGAATGATGTGATAAGATTCTTATGCTTTTTCCTTTGGAACTTTAGTGAATTGATCGATATGTACTCTCAACAATGGGTTCCTAATAGGAGATGGATATGGGACTTGGTTTGACTCTAAGTGTAACCACTCAATCACTTATGCAATCCTAGACACGGGGTGGGAAAGGTACAACCAGCCCGGCGTCCGTGTGGGAATCCACGGCTCGCGGGGACTTATGGAGGTCCCTGCTGTGATTTCCTAGTCGGCCCCAAGGAATATGGAGACGAGAGGTCCTCACAACAAGGTAGGAAAATGCAATCTAATGTATGAAGAGATGAATGACCCTATGTGCACCGGAGTGCATGCAAAGTCTAGCCTACCAATCTAGCAATCAATAGTGCACACCATGATATGCAGATATGAGCAAAGCAAGAGGAGGGTCAAGTGTCACCCAAGCAATAAATCACAGCAAAAAACTACGGAAATAAATGCACCTCGGATGCGTGCCTGCCAGGAGAGTAACGGCCGAAGACCCCTGCGTCAGAGAATAATAACGGTCGAAGGCCAGACCGCCGGATAATATATAACGCAGGGGGGTGAGATCGTCAGATGAGCCAGGGAGCCAAAAACTAAACAGAAGTAACCGGGAAACCCGTGGGAGCTCACGCAGCAGAATCAAAGTGGCAGTCTAATGCCCCTGCGTCAGACGACTGTGACGCGGGGACACAGGGCCGTCAGGGGACTCAGAAAACCAGAATGAACAATACTCAAAGGGGACAAAAGACAACTGAACAAATAGATGATGGCAGGTTCAAACAAGAATCAGAAGCACGATTGGCACAAGCTGTCCCACCGTGATCGCCAAAAAATTATATGTTGATATTTATTTGCCTATCTTTGATCTTTTACTTCTGAGGTTTGCAAAGTAACATGACAAGATGACAAACAAGCAATCAAAGATCTACTCAAAACCTATGAACATGTGAACATGAACCTAGGCAATCATAGCTAGCTCTAGCATGGGCATGCTACCTCAATCAAATTATGCTAAGGAAAAGAAAAACACACGCCGGGGCGTGGAGCAAAGAGTAAATAAAAACACACCGTGGAGGTGGGACAAGCAAGGAAAAATAAAGATTGTTGATGAAGAAGACAGCTAATGCCCAATACTAAGGAAAGATGTGATCGCCACCAAAGTAAACACAAGTCAAAGACTCGAATATACCTTGGAAATAGGTGGATGAAACACCCGCCCACGGGAGAGAAAACCAAAGAAAGCCTGCAGATCAACTTGGAAGTAACGGTCAGAACCTTGTGCGTCGCTTGGAAGTGACGGCTGCACGATAGACCGCCAGAAGAAAGTGACGCGCCTGCACTAGACCATCAGACAACCTGCAGTAGTAAAGCTTGAATTCTTTTAACTCCAACTCTTCCAACCGGCTAGAAGACTTGGGCCTCGTGCTAATGAACCTGTAAACCTGCCAAAACGTAGAAAGACCAGACAAGACAACCTCAATTAGCCCTTGATGCGGGACGAGACACGGACACGACAAGCTCGCGATCGTCCCTTAACGAGGGAAGCGTCGGACGTGCACGGTTGAGAAACCGGCAAGAGCTAGGGTGGTCGGCTCGCACTTTCGTGCCCGGATCGGGTCACGGGACGGTCTCGCACTCTCTCGCAGCAGCAGTGATATGAAAATAAAGCGAGCTAGATATCCCTACACATGCTCTCTAGCAGCGGCATAAACAAGCATATATAGAAATAAGCGAAATGCCAAGCAAGGAGCGAATACGATACCTCCACGCGCTCGGCGTGGGGACGATGGACCCGGCCGATCTCGTACTCCCGGGACAGTTAATACATAAAGATTACATCAATGATTTAAAGCCCACTCCACGCAGGGAGGTAAAGGGCGACACAATGGAGCCCGGGAGGGCCGATTTCGGGTTGACGGGCGGCTTTCCGCGTAGCTTCGGCAGCACCCGAACTAATGACGGTGGGGCCCACGTGCTGTCCGGAGGGGCCGTGTGGGACCCGGTGGCACCGCTATAGTGGTGGATGCCCGGAGGGTCTCTCCTTGGGATGGCGGCGCGCTGGAACGCCGGCCGGAGGCCCGGCGGCTCCGTTCGGCACCGGTCGGAAAAACCGGCCACGGACCTGTACTTTCTGATTTTCAGCGCGCGCTCGGACGGGAACGGACGCTGCGATCAGATCCGATGTCGGATTGACACGAAATTAGCGCCGTTGGAAAGCTGACTCGAAGTACTTCAATGTAGGCTTAGAGATCTAACATGGATCTTTGCTGATCTTGACTTATGGAATTTACAACCTCCTGTTGTACAGTAACTAAACACTCAGATCTGCAGAGCTGATCTCTGATAACTGTCGTTGACCGCTAGGAGGACCTTGGATTCAGACTTCGACTTCTTCATGAAAGTTGTAGGATTTTGAGTTGGGAAGATGGCAAAGTTTGTTTGGACACGTTTGGATGTGTCTATGAATTTCTATGATTTGTTTACTGGAAGAAGGTCGAATCTAAGATCTGGCTGGAGGTACTGTAGCTCTGGTAGAACATGAATTTTGAAAAATAGGTAAAAGACTCAACAAAAATTAATAAAAATTGTGGTGGTAGGGAAAAATGGACAGAAACCCCAGTTAAATTGGGAGGGCAAAATAAATTCAAAAGGGTGGTAGAAGGGGACGAACTCAAAGGTTCTGTCACTGTAGACAGAGACAGATCTGATTTGAGTTTGGAGAATGAACGAAGTGGAAACAATATGAAACGGGGGAATTTGGAGCTGAATTTGTTTTTGGCGAAGGGTCTATAAGCTAGGAACCAACCCTCAAAATTTGAAGTCGATCTGAACTCGTGGCGGACTTGAGGAATTTCTGAGCTTCACCTCTGTCCAGCAAGACAGAACACCGAAATTGATCCCGTGGCGGCTCGAAGGCGGCACGAACGGCGACGGCGGCGGCACCGGTGATGATCAGAGGTTGAGAGGGGATGAAGGGAGGTAGAACCACTCTAGATCTGGGGTTGGAGGAGATAAACCAGAGGGAGAGAGGAGGGGCTCAAGAACACTCTTGATTTTCCAACAATTTTCTCTTCATTTCTTCATTAATCTCTAATGACACTATACATAGGCTTATATAGAAAATATCAAGGGGTGGGGGGGCTGATAATTTCGTGGGAAATATGTCATTTTCATCCCCCATGTGCTCAAAACTCAAAATAAATAAATTACATATGAATGGGTACTCCTTTGACTAGGTAGGTAAGGTAGGTGGCCTACCTTTGAAATTTTAACCCCTTTGTCTCCCATGTGGTCAATTAGCATTCAAACCTTCTAGATGGCCACCTAGGATGGTTGACCAGCCCCACATGGATGAGGTGGACCAATGGGGAAGGGGAGAGGGCCCCCTAACTGGACCTACTACACATTTGCATAAAAACCCACACAATCCATGGGAATGACTCTTTGGCTTATAAAGCCTTACATTTGCGTACATACTTTCCCAAGGATATAAACACAAACTAAAAGGACATAAATACAAAATAAAAAGTACATGCTCGGCGTCGATTCCCATCAGCCCTCTTCACAAGCATAGCATCAATTCTTAAAAATCTTAAGAACATCAAAAGGAGAGGGAATTACCGGGGAGTTTTGGTTTTTTTTTAACCCCTCTGGGCATTTTTAAAAGTTGGGAAGGTGATTGTATGCTTAAAGAACAGTGAAAAACATGGAGGAGGAGGAGGGACAATGTTTTGTTTAAGGAAAACCAAGGAAGAACTCAAGCATGCAAGGATGAACTTGAAAGACCAAAACTAAAAGTACTCCCTTGATTGGAAGATGGATGGACGTGGGAAGCAGTTCCTCCTGGATGAAGATGACTCCTGAGTTCGGCAGCACTTCGTCGTGAATTCAAATCTCCTCCTTTTTGGCCATGAAGTCAAGGGTTCTATTTATAGACCCTCAAACCCTTAGGTCGAGTAGAGGATAATTCAGCAGGAAAGAAGGATAAATCTTAGCAAATCCTCAAAGATAATATCACCAAGAGTCCATAGAAACAAACGGGAGGTCCTGAGGATCGGATTTGAAAGAGATAACGTCAATCCAAAAACTTATCTCAACCACGGAGTAGCAGAGAAAATGCCTGAACTGCCAGGACTCTCGGAAGGAAGTAACGGCTACACGACAGACCGCCACTTTGAAGTAACGCATCAAGGAACGACCGCCATTTTCAACCTTATCCCAAAGAGATAAGATCAATGGAAAGAAGACCCAACAGGCTGGACTCTTCAAGGAACTGACGGCCAAGGCTTAGGGCGTCATATG
Source organism: Amorphophallus konjac (assembly GCA_022559845.1). Classification (NCBI taxonomy): domain Eukaryota; kingdom Viridiplantae; phylum Streptophyta; class Magnoliopsida; order Alismatales; family Araceae; genus Amorphophallus; species Amorphophallus konjac. The sequence continues at coordinate 141,700,287 of CM040123.1, read as the reverse complement.
GAAACAACGGCTGAACGACAGACCGTTATTATCAACGTGGAATCAAAAGGATAAGCTTTGACAACGTGGCCTTAAGCCTTAGGACTCTTCAAAGAGTAACGGTCCATGACCCATCCGTCAGAAGGAAGAAACGCGCCTAACTGGGACCGTTATTAACATTGAGGTTCAAGAATAGAGTGAAGGGTTTACTAAGATTCGTCCAACAAAATGCCACCGGGAGCCACATCTTAATCCAGGAATTAAGACCCAAGAAACAGGCTTCAACTGATCAAGAGACTCGTCAAAGAATGAACAGCTCAGAGCATCATATAGAATGAAATAAGGAGATGACCCAACTTATTGGGTATAAAACGGGTGTCAACACTTGGGAACAAAAAGTAATTTTTGAAAGGAAGGTTTGGGTTTCAACCCAACTAATAAGGAGAGGTTTGACGTGAGAACTATCTCCTTTGAGGCAGAAAATGGGACATTTCAACCCCTGATAAAGATGACTTATGGAGAAAGTCAGAATAAAACAAAACGAAAAATATTGAGAAAACTAAGCCCAGTGGCAAGGACAAGGGCAAAGGGAATATAGAGGTGTCTAGGGAATCATGCTCATACACTCCCACACCTTAGACCAAGGGACATGCTAGGGGTCAGTCTTCTAAGGCTAGAGTTCAAGGAAGCCCCAAGGCCAAAATAACCCAGTCACCACAGAATGGTCGAGGCACCCATCAATGTGCATCGACCTCTACCTCATCTGGGTATAAGTCCTCATGGAACCAAGGGCCGAGTAGAAGTACCTCAGGTCAAGGCTACTACAATACAGCTCTAATCTACTCTACATTTCATAACTCATATAACCACAACTTTTGTAAGGAAGGTCTAGATAGTTTCTACATGAGGCCAATGCAGCATCATTTTCAGAATCCATATTCCACTCAGATGCATCAGCCTCACCCTTGGAATTCCTATATGCAGACTAGGCGCAACAATTTCAGAAGCCAAAATTCCTAGGGCTGTGTCAACTCCATGCCCAGTCAGCCTACGGTCTACAGTGCCCCTACTACTCCCAATGCCCATTGGACTAAACGCTGGCAAAGAAATTTTCAATATAGTTTTAAAAGGAAGAAGCAAGCCACACCACAAAAGCAATCCTCCAAAATTAAAACTGGCAAGAAAAAGTAGACCGAACTGAATGATAAGAAATCCACAAATGTCATAAAGAAGCTAAATCAAATGTGGATACCAAAACATCTAGTCTCTAGTCTACATGAAATAAGTGCTTTTCTGGGGCCCAAATAATTTTCGATTCCAAACCTTTCCACTTGATTTTCCTTGCAGGTATGCCTGGCAGCCAATCAAACAGATGGTATCTTGACAGTGGCTGCTCCAGGCACATGACAGAGGATAAAGAGAAATTTTGCATGTTGGTGAAGAAGGATGCATGTCATGTTACCTTCGGAGGTAATACCAAATGAAAAATAGTTAGATCAGGTAAAGTAGGTAAGTGTTCTTCGTGTTGCATTGATGAAGTGCTGTTGGTAGAAGGCCTTGCCTATAACATGCTTAGCACTAGCCAACTATGTGATAAAGGTCATAAAGTAGTTTTTGACTCTCTTGCTTGCACAATTTTTAAACCTAATTCAGAATCTGTCAAATTTTCTGATTAGAGAATCAATAACATCTACATGATAGACTTAGATGATGCAGCACACGCAAATTTATGCCACACTGTCAATAAGGATGACTTAGCCTGTCTTTGGCATTGTAGGTTATGTCATGCTAGCTATCATGTGTTGCACAAATTAAATAAACACAGCATGGTAAGAGGTCTCCCTGAAATCTCATTCAAGACAAACCATAAACTCTGTGAGGCCTACACTCAATGCAAGCAAACTAGAAAGTCATTTAAGTCAAGAACTGAAAGCTTATCTTCTAAACCATTTGAGCTGATACACATGGATTTATTTGGACCATCTAGATCAACCAGCTTATCTTGTAAAAGATATGGTTATGTTTTAATAGATGACTTCTCTAGGTTTACCTGGGTATTTTTCCTGACTCATAAAAATGATGCATTTGAGGAGTTTCAGGAATTTTATCATAAAATAAATCAGATTAGTGAGCATTCAATTCTGAATATCTTGTCTGATCATGGAGGTGAGCTTGAAAACTCACAATTTGATGATTTCTACAGGGAAAATGGGATTAACCACAGGTTCTCCTCTCCAAGAACTCCAGAGCAGAATGGAGTAGTTGAAAGGAGGAATAGAACTCTGATGGAAATGGCTAGGACAATGCTGGTTGAAGGAAATCTACCTAGGAGGTTTTGGGCTGAGGCTGTAAACACTTCCTGTTACATTATCAACAGGGCCTTGGTAATACCTTCAACTCAAAAGACACCCTATGAGATTCTTAAGGGTAAGAAACCTTCACTAGCGCATTTCAAGGTCTTCGGTAGTAAGTGTTTTATTCATGTGAATTCTAAAAGGGACCTTGATAAATTTAAACCTAAAAGTGAACCTGGAATCTTTTTAGGTTATTCTGAAATGTCCAGAGCCTATAGAATATATAATATTAACTCAAAAATTGTTGAGGAATCACCACATGTTGTCTTCGATGAGCATGCTAATAAATCTGAAACAGATTTTTACAGAGACAAAGACGATGGTGATATTCTTGAAGGCAAAGAAGAGCCAAATTCTGAACCTACAGAAGATGGTGAGACAAATGGGTCTAGAGTTAGGGGGGAGGAAAATGCAGAAACATGTAATCAGCTTGCCAATATCAGAGTCCATAAAGATCATCCTTTAGAGAATATAGTTGGTAATCTGAATGAACCCCCTAGGACTAGATCACATTTTAGGATTGAAAATGAGTTGAATTCTTTTGCACTAGTCTCACAAATAGAACAAAAAAATATAGATAGTGCCTTAGAGGATGTGCATTGGATAAATGCCATGCATAATGAGCTGAACCAATTTGAAAGGAACAAGGTATGACACCTAGTCCCTAAACCTTCTCATGGCTCAGTTATAGGCACTAAATGAATTTTAAGGAATAAAACTGATGATCAGGGAAAGGTAGTTAGAAATAAAGCTAGGCTAGTGGCACAGGGTTACATCCAAGAATATGGGGTAGATTTTGAAGAATCTTTTGCCCCTGTTGCCAGATTAGAAGCTATTCGAATACTTTAAGCATTTGCTTGTAGCCTAGAAATAAGATTGCAACAGAAGGATGTTAAATATGCTTTCTTGAATGGTCTAATAAAGGAGGATGTGTTTGTTAAACAACCTCCAGGATTTGAATGTCTTGATTTTTCTGATCATGTCTATAAATTAGATAAGGCATTGTATGGACTGAAGCAAGCTCCCTGGGCCTGGTACGACAGGCTGAGCTCCTTCCTCACAGGTAAGGGTTTTTCAAGAGGTGAAGTTGACCAGACCCTATTCACTAAGGTAAGTAACAAAGACATTCTTGTTGCTCAAATTTATGTAGATGATATAGTGTTTGGGTCAACTAAACCTGAAATGTGTGAGGAATTCTCTAGACTAATGACAGATGAATTTGAAATGAGCTCAATGGGAGAATTAAAGTTTTTCCTTGGTTTGCAGGTCAATCAAACGTTGGAGGGAAGCTTCATCACACAGTCCAAGTACCTAAGGGACCTACTGAAAAGGTATCAACTGGAAAATCCCAAAGCTATAACTGCACCTATGGGCACATCAACCAGTCTTGATGGTGACCTAAAAGGTAAATTGGTTGACACCAAGCTTTATAGAGGTATGATCGGATCCCTTTTATACCTTACTACATCTCGACCTGATATTCAATTTTTAGTATGTTTATGTGTTAGATTTCAGGCTAATCCTAGAGAATCACACATGAGTGCAGTGAAAAGGATCTTTAGGTATCTATCAGGCACCCTGACTTAGGTCAATGGTTTTCTGCTAGGTGTGAGTTCGACCTAGTAGATTACACTGATGCAGATTATGCTGCATGTACGATAGATAGAAAAAGCACTAGTGGATTTTGGCAATGTCTTGGTGGTTGTCTAGTATCTTGGGCATCTAAGAAGCAACACACTGTTGCTCTTTCCACTGCTGAAACAGAATATGTTACAGCAGGGAATTGTGCAGTCCAAGTCTTATGGATAAAGCACCAACTTGCTGATTATCACATCAATCTAGGATGCACACTTATTTTGTGTGATAACACCAGTGCTATTTCATTAACTAAAATTCCTGTTCATCACTCTAGGACTATGCACATTGAGATTAAACATCATTTCTTGAGAGATGAGGTGAGTAAGAATGAAATTGAGTTTCATTTCATTGAATCAGAAAAATAGATCGCTGATATCTTTACTAAGCCCTTGAAAATGATAGATTTAAATTTTTAAGAAGGGAACTAGGCTTATGTAATTTTTAGCATGATCCGTAATACTTTATCCTTGTCTGTTCGGAATAAATGTTCTCTCCTGAGTGCTTCATTTGCACATGTTTCAGATCGTCATTTGAGTTAGTCTGTAAGTAGCATAACTGCATACTTTGCATCATACCCATCTTGTTCTCAAAGGTATATAAAATGATAGTTGGGAGAAGGGCAAATATCTTTTTTCTGGAAACCCACATCATGTGTAGAGGCTAGTCCTCCGCCCGGTTCCTTGAGTCAAGCGTCATATGTTGAGTCATGCATTTGTGTCTAGCATTGTCTTTATAGTATGATAGGTCAACATGCTGTGTCCAATAGTGTTGCATAGAGACAGGGGGAGCATGTGTTTTTCTTTTTGTTAAAGAGAGTTCATAAACTGTCTATCAATTCTTATTCTCATCTCTGAACTTCTCGGAACCAAAATCTCTTCAGGTCAATGTCTCTGAGTATTCCTGATATTCAGATTACTTCCCTCGAGAAAATGTCACCTGCTATCCCTCTGTATCAAGTTGATACTCATCACTTGGTAGCACACTGCCTGTCATCTTGATCTTCATTCCTATCAGAACTTTGACTTTTAGCTGGACATCACTTTGCATCTCATCTACTTACACTTCTAAGAATCTGAAAGAATGACAAACTGATAATCAGTTCACTATTCTAAGCTACTAAAATCAGATATCTACTTCTGTAAGAATCTGAATGCACCATGAATGAACTGATGATTTACGCTTAATGAAATTTAGATTCTAAAGACTTAGCTCAATGAAAAGGATAGTTCATTACAGTTAATAGCTCTCAACCATTCTTTACATGTTGTGTCTGATTCTGTCTTTCAAAAACTGAATATGTAAACTCTCAAGAACTCTTAATTGACAAGCCATGGAATTGTGTATTATTTTTTTTAACAGAACCTAAGGGCAGCTAGGCAAAACTTTTGAGTCAAAACTAGTTGACAGAGCAATGACTGAATGCACAGAGAAACTGGGTCCTCCATCAAAGAAAGAGGATAAACCCATGTCATGAAGTGCTTTAGTTAACTCTGTTTAAAAAGAAAAATGATAAAATTTTGAGTCAAACGTAATTGGCAGAGCAATGACTGCATGCACAGAGAAACTGGGTCCTCCATCAAAGAATGAGGATAAACCCATGTCATGAAGTGCTTTAGTTACCTCTGTTCATAAAGGTGAAACAGAATGATAAATCCTGCTGAGTAACTGGGGGTACTGGAGGCTAATCAACGTATACCTCTATGTAAAAAGGTTTGGATCATATCTACCTGTTCAATTTTTGTGAACAAAAAGTGCAAACCGGCTGAAACCCTAAAGATCATTTTCTGAATCTGTTTAAATCTCTATACATGTTCATGCTACTCCTAAGAAATTCTTTGAAGTTTACATTAGTAAGTTGAAGATTGACTGCTCTAACATGGTTAATGTAAGTCTGGTTTATTGCTATTAATAGCTAATACATACTTCTTCAAAGAGTAAAGTTGCTACACTCTAACTATCATTACTCATAAATCAGATATTTTCAAGGTTGCATTAGCTGAACTCTTATCCTATTAGATTCTGATCTCTGTATGCTTGTCTAATGAAGGATAACTCAGTTTGTCAATCAGACGTCTCCTCCATTATCACTCCTTCTTATCTTCTCAATACACTTTATCTCTACCAGCTCCTTGTTTGCTGATGGCAAAGGGGGAGAGATCGAAGTTTGTTATTCCCTGAAAGGGGAGAGTTTGACTTGTGGGAGAGTTTGATTGTAGTTTGCTCGTCCTTGCACACTGTGATCCTTGCATTTTCTGACTTATAATGCTTTGCATTTTCTGACTTATAATGCATTAGTGTTGCCATCAAAGCATTTCAATGTTGCCATCATTAAAAAGGGGGAGAATGTTGTGTCTCCTCTGATTTGATGTCATTCTCGTCTAGTTTTAATAATTGGCAACAGTAGTTTGACCATTTGCTGACTTTTGCAACATCATCTTCTTATAAGTCAAAATATGTCACATTAGCTGTTACAGGTCGGTGCATTATCAGATTATTGCATATCTAGGCTAATGAAGGTCGATGCATGTTTTATCTTAAGGCAAAATAAGGTCGATGCATACACTGTAGCACGTCGATGCTAGTTAGCCTTGTATAGTTTATAGGTCGGTGCATATTTTGTTAGTCAGCATAGAATGTCGGTGCACATCTTCTTGGCAGAAACTAGGTCGGTGCATCTTTTGCTTCATGCCACATAAAGGTCGGTGCACACTCGCCTTGTGTCTATACAAGGTTGGTGCATATTTTCCTTGCATGTCTGAGCATAAGGTCAGTGCATATTCATGCATATGGAAGACCAAGGTCGGTTCACATCCCATTTGTGCAAGACCAAGGTGTTTGATGGGGACATCAGAGCAAGACCACTAACTTTTTATTTTTACATTTGAGTCCTTTTATTTGCATTTATATCCTTGGGAAAACATGTATGTAATTGTAAGGCTTCCTAGCTTGATTTCTATTTTTTATCACCGCAGCGAGAGCGAGAGTGAGTGACCGTCCCGTGACTCGACCCGAGTTAAAGCGGAAAGGCCGATACCTGAGACTCACTGTCGGTTTCTCAACCGCGCACGGTCCCATGTCTTCCCTCGCATAGGGACGATCACGAGCTAGAGTCCCAGGTCGCGTGTCCATCCCGCATCAGTGTTCCTCGGACAGCTAAGCTGTATTGCTCAGTGGGCGAGGGTGTTCGTCGGTCAGCAAGTTGTAAGGCTTAGCGGTTGTAAGGATTTCCATCCCCAAAGCTGTAGATAAGTGGTCTTCAAGCTGTGTGGCAGCAGGAAGCCTTGCTCGGTTGAGTAAGGGGTGGACGTAGATCTCTGGATAGAGATCGAACCACCTTAAAACTCTCTTGTCTTGTGAATGATTTATTGTTTTATCACCGAGTAGATGAATGCTTAGGCTCGCCTGATGGTTTAGCATGTGTTTGATTGGATAGATGTTCGTCTGTCTTGTTCATCTGCCTCTCTCCCTCTTGCGCCTTCAACTAAGTCACTACTGCTGGTCGATTTAACTCGCTTGTAGGATCGTTCATCTTCTGAATTTGTGTATGAGCTTATAGCAGTTCATTTAATTTCCGCACTAGTTCTTTTAAACTGCTGAAGAGGGGCGATCTCGCGCTGCTCCTGAGCGGGGAGGAAGATGGCCACGTACCCTTGAAGTATAAACTGTAAGAAGGGAAACCAGTCAGAGGTGCCCAGGGATAGATCCCCGGGAAAGACCCTCCGATGCTTAAGTCAGTACAGGTAGTAGAGCACAGATGCGAAGAGGAGAATTAGGAGGAAAGTGGGAGCGCAAGATTCCTCTCCACCAAAAGGTGAAGTGCTTCCTGCTCAGGCTTACTTGGGTGTGCTTAAGCTTACTTAAGCTCCTCCGTCGCAGTTGGGCATGTCCTGTTTAAATAGTGGCCAGTTGTGCGAATTGATCCCTGTAAGCAGAGGGGTTCCGGGGGGGTTATGTACTTCATGCGGGCTCCTTATGGCACGCGGACTCTTGGTTTCCCTTGGCCCCTTGAGCTTCCTGCCATTAAAGGATTCGCAACGGCTGAATCATTAAGCTTTCATCAGTGAGCCCGAGCGAATGGCACTTGTTCAGGAGTGGTCTCCTGAGGGATGAGTGCTCGGTCGGGACAAGGAATAGGGGGCTCCAAGGAAGCTTTCCCGATCGACTGATGCTCGGACTTCCCAACCCGAAGGCCGCCTAGGAAGCGCTTGTACCGAGTGAATTTTTGGGCTTCATAATAAGTGGGCCTGAGGGCTACCACTTTGGGGAGTTGAGCCTTGTTCGGTCTGGTTTGGACCTCGTTTGGCCTCTCCGTACGGGCGGTGAGATTTCCCCTCTCCACTTGCACCCCTCCTACTCCCGAGCCAAGATTAGGCTCAGACGAGTAGCAATTGGGCTGGACTATCTGTGGCACTGGTTGCGTAAAGATATCTCTCATGTAGGGGCCACGTGACGTAGCTCACCTTGAAAATACGCCCGTTATGATGAGTAAGGGAAGGCCCCTCCTCGGGAGATCGGACGCCGCGCCGCCTCCCGCAAGGGTTTTTAGGCATTGCGCATTTTACGTCCCTTTATCTCCGGGGTTTTAGGGTTTTGCCTCTCTTGGTAGTTATATTTGAGGGGGGCTCCTGCGCTGTGAGAGTAGTTTCGGATGAGCGGAGAATCGTTGTAGCCATCGGAGCCAGAAGAGCTTCCTGAGGCGGTGATTCGTAAGCTTCCTTTCTTCTCTGAAGTTCTCTGGCTTAGAGCTTTCCCCTTCTTCTTCTCTCTATCTCATGGCGGACTATCATTCTGAGGCTGAGGGGCTGTAGCAACCCTGGTAAATTAAAGGGATAAAATCTTAAATAGATTAAAAGATTCAAACCAATAATAAAGGCCCAACTCATATATATACTTAAAACATATAACAAATAGGTCATAAGAGATTAACGCCTCTTGTCAGGTCGTTATTTAAATGAAGACCGCTCAAATGGTGCTAATTTAATAATTGACGCCCCCTTGACAGGCGTCATATAAGGAATTGAAGACTGAGTATACATGCGTCAATTATTGAAACAATGCCCCAACCTTAGGCGTCATTTCCAAACGGGACCCGTTAGTGTTTGGCTCAAACAAGGATGTTAACTGGGTAAGTTCTGATTAAGGAAAGGGATCGATACGTGGATATTTAAGTTTAGTAAGGATTCTACATAGAAAATTTTAATCCTAATCGAACTCCTAGAACCCAGTAGGATTCCTTCTCCTATAAATACAAACCCCTTCCATCGAACCCCCTGTTGACACTATTATTCAAGGACGTCCTATTGCTACTCAAGTTCTTCTTCGTCTTCTTCCTCTTCCACTTGCTACCGATATGGTGAAGGGGGGGAAAGCCATCTTCTGCTTCTTCTACAGTTCTTCACGAATTGCTGTGGAGAAGCATAAAGCTTCTTATTCTGAAGGTTTTGGGTGTTCTTCATCGACTTCTTCCTCTTCTTCTTGCGGATTGCCTGCACCAAGAAGGGGTTGCGGCTGCGGCTGCTGCGTTGTTGCTCTTCACCCTTCTGCAACTTCATACAAGGGTTGCTGCTGTTGTGTTTAATAAGAGCTACTGCTCTTGTTATATTCCCGTAACTCTGTTTGAAACAGAGTGTCATTCAAGGGCGGTTCTTGTTATTGATTCTTCATCCTCTTCATGTTTCTATCATCTACAACTCCATAAAGGTAGGTTTTCTCAAGTGTTAAGCTAAATTTAATAGTTTCTAGACTTGTATACATGCATGTAGGTCTGTAAGAGATTGCAAATATCGTTCTAGGTTGAGTTTTGCCGTTTACTGCATGAACTGAAATAGCGACCCAAGCAAGGGAGCTATTTGATTTAATGACCGTACAAACAGTCGTCAATTATCTAGTTAATTAATAATTTCACAATGTTCAAAATTTAATAACTGTGAACCCTTATATGCAAACTAATGCATGATCATGTTCATGAATTCCTGTTATTTTTATCTACCTGTACATGTCTTTAGTTTCCTGATCAGACATACTCCAAAAATCGTGTGTCTGTGATTGTACCTGCCTGATGCAAATCAGTTGATAAATAAATAACGACCCCAGCTAGGTCATCAATTGAATGGACGCCCCTACACTCGGGCGCTATTTAGTGATAATATGGAAATTTTTAATTAATTCTGATCTGATTACAAAATTGAAATAACGACATGTACCATGCCTTCATTTTGATATATAACGCCTCTAACCAGGACACTGTTTACTGAATTAAAGACTTATGCTAAGTTGCCATTTACATAATATCTGAAACTTGAGAATATTTACAGATTTTAATATCAGCAGTAATCTGGATGTAACAACTGGGTTAACAGTCGTCACTTATTGAATTGACGACCCTAACAAGGGTACCATTTCATGAAATGAAGACGTGACCTAAGGCGCCAATTCCTTGTTTTCCAGATTTTTCGTGGATTTCTACAACCCACTGTTAGTTGGTTATATTTTGGCTCTATAGTCCATTCCGTGAATATAGTCCCATGTTTCACGTTGTTTTATCGATTACCCACTATTTCTCGGTGATAGATGAACCCTCCGCTGGACATTCCGTTCCTCCAGACCGGTGACTTTATCATAGAGACCTCCGTAAGTCTCCGCTAGCCTTGGATTCCCTCAAGGCAGCCGAGCGGGTTGTACCATGAAAACCTATGACACTACTTGATTGCCATGTCACTCTAAAGAAACATGATATATCGGCCCTCATGACATGCTATGTGGATGTCATGAGAATATCCTTAAGATTTTATGGAATGGGAAACCATGCCATTAGTGTTCTTATGAATTATGTGCCCTACTTATGGACCTTAATTCTATCTAGCTTATCATGTACAGGAACGAGCCACCATTTTTATATGAGCGCTTATTCTTATTATCATGGCACCCAAGTTAGGGAGCCGATTCCACCTAGTTTTAATGCAAATCGTGATTGTATCGTTATTATCATCCTTACACATCTTGTTCAACCCTTGGAATACTATCCCACAAGATCTACCTTAAAGTTCCTACAAGTTCATTCCTTGAAATTCAATATTGGCTACAACTATAGTGGATGTCAAAAATATATGATCAATGCCTGCCCATATAGGGCCCGATCTGGTCCTGGGAGGAGCACCCGAAAGTACTTGTGCCCATGGGAGTTGTAATGATCATGGTATGGCATTACACCAAAGTGCATGACTCGCTTGATTAGACATTTTCACAAATCTCGTACTTGACTTGACATGACATGACTTGCGTGACCCGGAGAGGGTATTTATCATATACTTGCTTGAAACATGATAGCCAACTCTTGACTTGACATGATACGTGCTTGATCATCTTGATATTTATTGACATAAGTTCTTGAAAGACGTGCTAGTTCATTCAACTATCTCTTGATATATATATACATACTCTCTCTCTTGTCATTTCTTACGTACATGCATAGCTATATTGCATTTTATGTAACATGTAATCACTTAAAGCAAGCTAGCTCTTGAGATATAATTCCTACTGAGCGTTCGCTCATCTAGTGTTTTTCCCTTATTTTTCAGGTAAGTCTGAGGACGAGACTCAATCGGATGGGGAAAGTCAAGAGTGATGAGATTAGAGCTACTCCATCTATCCAAGCATCAACTGGTCTTAAAATTTCTATTTTCTTGAGTCTTCCATTGTATTTTATTTTATTGAGTCCTAGTATTTTCCTTAAGAGGTTGTAATAGAAATACTTGAAGGTTTTGATGAATAAAGGATTGGGTTATCTTTACTTTTGCATGCTCTGTCTTTGTGTTGAATACACTAACGCTCTGATTGACATGATCGATATAAACTCATCACGCATCTCCGGGTTCCTTCCGCGCTCGGGGCATGACAATTTTTGTGGTATCAGAGCCTAGGATATTCAACTCCTAGGAAACCCAAGTCCAAGGATAGGCTTAAACCTTTACCTGGTGAGATTGGGTAGAACCGAGGGTTGAGTTAACTTAGAAACTAATACCTTTGAACATAATCACATATTAATATAGTTATTGTAATTGTAGGACCATGGCCGCAGAACGTGCCCAGTGGCGTAACATGCAATGCACGATTCAAGGCATGACACATGCATTACAACAAGTAGCACAAGGAGGTACGCACCGTGGAGCGGGAAACCTCCACCAAAGTTTCAGAAACATGAACCCTCCTAAGTTCATGGGATCCACTAATCTGGATGACGCCGAGCACTGGATCCGAGAAACTGAACGTATCTTTAGAGTTATGCAATGCACAAACCAAGAGAAGGTCTTATTAGCAACATTTCAACAGGAAAGGGACGCCCGATGCTGGTGGGAGGCAGTAGAAGCCACCTTAGATCAAGACCAAGTTACTTGGGAGGAATTTGTTGAACATTTCAACAACAAGTTTTTCTCAGACCGAGTTCAAGAGAAGAAAGCCGCCGAATTCGCCGCACTTAAGCAACGATCTTTGTCGGTGGCCGAGTACGAGGCACAATTCTCGAGGTTATCTCAGTATGCTAAACACCTAGTCAGTACCGAGAAGATGAAAGCTAGGAGATTTCTAAATCAGCTCAGGCCCCAATATATCACACAACTAGTCCCGATGGACATACAAGTTTATTCGGAGATGGTACGATGAGCCCAGCTCCTTGAAGATGCCACGGAACTATCTGATAGGATCTGTGGGAGAGACAAGAAGGAGCATGTCCCTAGCTCCGGCATATTCAAACCCAATTTTAACAAGAAAAGGCCGAATAATGGAGGAGAGTCTTCTCAGGAGAAGAAGGTCAAGAAGAATAACAAGCCGTTCTCCATCACCACCACACCTCCCAAAGTGGTGTGTAAACACTGTGATAAGGCCGGACACAAGGTCGACGAATGCTGGAGAAAACTAGGAGCTTGTCTCCGTTGTGGAAGCCGAGATCATCGGATTCCCGATTGTCCTTTGCTCAATGACCAAGCTGGTGACGTGAAGCGCCCGGTAACAAGGAATGCACGTCTCCAAGCTATTAAGGAGGCAGAACAAGACGAAGGCGGACTAGTGGAAGGTACACTACAAGTTTGTTCCAAGTCTGCGTATGTCTTATTTGATACTGGTGCATCACATTCATTTATTTCTAAGAAGTTTACTGATCCATTACCTATGGAATCGGAATGGATAAAATTAGTTTTGTCTACTCCTCTCGGAAGCGAAGCTGATATTACTCATCATTACCAAAACTGTGAAGTCTTGGTCGAGGGTAGAAACTTTCCTATCAACCTAATATGCCTAGATTTGAAGGAATATGATATCATATTAGGAGCGGATTGGCTATCCAAGTACCAGGCAACTGTTGATTGCCATAACAGCAAGGTTACTTTCAAGGAATTTTTGAAACTAGTCTATACTAGCCCTAAGAGTCGGAGCAAGTCGCCTCCTATTTCAGCTCTTCAAGCTAGCAAGCTAATAAGGAAAAGATGTGTATCCTTCCTTGCTTTTGTCACCATTAAGGAGGCTAAGGAGACTAAGCTAGAAGACATCACTGTTGTGCAAGAATTTCCGGACGTATTTCCGGAAGATTTGCCTGGATTACCTCCACAAAGAGAAGTGGCCTTCACCATCGATTTGATCCATGGTGCTGGTCCAGTTTCTAAGGCACCTTATAGGATGTCCCCTGCCGAACTCAAGGAGTTGAAGGAGCAACTATTGGAGCTTCTAAAGAAGGGATTTATCAAGCCAAGCACTTCCCCGTGGGGAGCACCTGTGCTGTTTATAAAGAAGAAGGATGGATCCATGAGGTTATGCATCGACTATCGACAGTTGAACCACCTTACTATCAAGAACAAGTATCCACTGCCGAGAATCGATGAGTTATTTGATCAAATATCTGGATCCAAGTATTTTTCGAAGATTGATCTCAGGTCGGGATATCACCAACTAAGGATCAAAGATGAGGACATTCATAAGACCGCGTTCAGAAGCAGGTATGGGCACTACGAATTTGTTGTTATGCCTGTCGGACTAACAAATGCCCCTGCACCCTTTATGTAGATGATGAATAGTATATTCATGCCTCATCTAGATCAGTTCATAGTGGTTTTCATTGATGATATATTGATTTATTCAAAGACCAAGGAAGAGCATAAGGAGCATTTGCGGATCTCATTACAGATATTGAGGATGAATCAGTTATATGCGAAGCTCAGTAAATGTGAATTCTGGCTAGAAGAAGTATCTTTCCTAGGACATGTTATATCAAAGGACGGTTTATCCGTAGATCCCTCAAAGGTTGCAGCTGTAAGGAATTGGGAAAGACCGACCAATGCTAGCGAGATCCGGAGTTTCTTGGGTCTTGCGGGCTACTACCGGTGATTCATCAAGGATTTCTCCAAGATCACCGTACCACTCACTAGACTAACTCTCAAGGAGATCCGTTATGAATAGAGCGAGGAATGTGAGAGAAGTTTCCAAGCTCTGAAGGATCACCTAACTACTGCTCCGGTCTTAGCCTTGCCAGTTGAAGGAGAGAGATTCGAGGTATACACCGATGCATCTGGCATTGGCCTCGGATGTGTCTTAATGCAACAAGGAAGAGTTATAGCTTACTCTTCTCGCCAATTGAAGAAGCACGAGGAGAACTACCTAGTCCATGACTTAGAATTGGTTGCGGTAGTGTTTGCATTGAAGATATGGAGACATTACCTATACGGAGTACAATTTACTGTATACTATGACAATAAAAGTCTCAAGTATCTCTTCTCTCAGAAGGAATTGAATATGAGGTAGAGACGTTGGCTAGAATATCTCAAGGATTTTGACTTCACTATACAATATCATCCTGGAAAGGGTAATCTTGTAGCTGATGCCCTCAGTCGAAAGCCTAGAGCTATATTAGCCAATTGTATGATTCAGGAGTGGAAGTTGCTAGAACAGTTCACTAAACTTAATATAAGCATGGACAAGGAGAGTAGGTGCGTTACCTTATCACACATGAGCATACAGAAGTATCTACTTTATGAAATACAAGGACTTCAAGATAATGACCCGGTATTAGTGGAAATAAAGGGCAAAATAGAAGAGCAATCTTATTTCAAACTAGCATCAGATGGAAGATTATTATTCAAAAATAGAACTTGTATACCGGATTGTCCAGAACTGAAGAAGAAAATATTAGATGAAGCTCACAGATCAAGGTACACGATTCATCCAGGATCTACTAAAATGTACCTAGATTTGAAAAGGACCTTCTGGTGGCCCAACATGAAAAGAGAAGTGACGGACTTTATGTCTCGCTGTCTCACTTGCCAACAAGTCAAGGTGGAACACCAAAAGCTTGCCGGTAAGCTACATCCTCTTGATATTCCCAAATGGAAGTGAGAGGATATCGGTATGGACTTCATTATGAGATCATCTAAATCTAGAGGAGGACATGATGGAATATGGGTTATCATCGACCGTTTGACCAAGTCGGCACACTTCTTGCCTATCAAGCGCCGATGGTCAGTTGATGTTCTTACTGCTTTGTACATCAAGGAGATAGTTAGACTACATGGCATTCCTGTTTCAATCATGTCTGACCGAGACCCTCGTTTTAATTCTCATTTTTGGAAAGGTCTACAACATTCATTGGGGACAAGACTCAACTTTAGTACTACTTTTCATCCTCAAACGGATGGTCAGACCGAGAGAACAAATCAGGTAGTAGAAGATATGCTCAGAGCTTGCATCATTGATTTTGGTGGAAGCTGGCATGATCACTTGCCTTTGGTCGAGTTTGCATATAACAATAGTTACCAGGCAAGCATACAGATGGCACCTTTCGAAGCCTTATACGGAAGGAGTTGTCGATCACCTTTGTGTTGGGATGAAGTTGGCGAGAAACAACTATTAGGCCCAGACATGGTAAGGGATACCACAGAAAAGATTCAGTTGATTAGAGAAAGACTTCAAGTTGCTCAGTCTAGACAGAAGGCTTATGCTGATACAAGAAGAAGAGATCTTGAATTCCAAGTTGGTGATCACGTATTTCTCAATATATCACCTGGACATGGAATATAAAGATTTGGTGTTAAGGGTAAACTTACACCAAGGTTTATCGGACCTTTTGAGATACTAGAAAGAGTGGGCGAGGTTGCTTATCGCATCGCTTTGCCTCCTCAATTGTCCGACGTCCATAGTGTATTCCATATATCCATGCTGAAGAAGTATGTGCACGATCCATCACATATCATCGATCATGGAGACCTGGTGATTCAAAAGGATCTCACATATGAACAAAAGCCCATGAAGATACTCGATCGTGAGGTTCACACACTAAGGAATAAGACAATTTCCATGCTAAAAGTGCAATGGAGTAAATGCTCAGAGCACGAAGCCACATGGGAGACAGAGGAGTCCGTGAGGAAGCGATTCCCGAAGTTATTCTAAAAAGGTATGAACTTTACACTCTCCATAAATATATGCAATTGAATTTGGGGATCAAATTCTTCTAAGTGGGGGAGAGTGTAGCAACCCTGGTAAATTAAAGGGATAAAATCTTAAATAGATTAAAAGATTCAAACCAATAATAAAGGCCCAACTCATATATATACTTAAAACATATAACAAATAGGTCATAAGAGAATAACGCCTCCTGTCAGGTCGTTATTTAAATGAAGACCGCTCAAATGGCGCTAATTTAATAATTGACGTCCCCTTGACATGCGTCATATAAGGAATTGAAGAGTGAGTATACATGCGTCAATTATTGAAACAACGCCCCAACCTTAGGCGTCATTTTCAAACGGGACTCGTTAGTGTTTGGCTCGAACAGGGATGTTAACTGGGAAAGTTCTGATTAAGGAAAGGGATCGATATGTGGATATTTAAGTTTAGTAAGGATTCTACATAGAAAATTTTAATCCTAATCGAACTCTTAGAACCCAATAGGATTCCTTCTCCTATAAATACCAACCCCTTCCATCGAACCCCCTATTGACACTATTATTCAAGGACATCCTGCTGCTACTCAAGTTCTTCTTCGTTTTCTTCCTCTTCCTCTTGCTACCGATACGGTGAAGGGGGGGAAAGCCATCTTCTGCTTCTTCTGTAGTTCTTCACGAATTGCTGTGGAGAAGCATAAAGCTTCTTCTGAAGGTTTTGGGTGTTCTTCCTCGACTTCTTCCTCTTCTTCCTGCGGATTGCCTGCACCAAGAAGGGGCTGTGGCTGCTGCGTTGTTGCTCTTCACCCTTCTGCAACTTCATACAAGGGTTGTTGCTGTAGCGTTTAATAAGAGCTGCTGCTCTTGTTATATTCCTGTAACTCTGTTTGAAACAGAGTGTCGTTCAAGGGCGGTTCTTGTTATTGATTCTTCATCCTCTTCACATTTCTATACCTGTACATGTCTTTAGTTTCCTGATCAGACATACTCCTAAAATCGTGTGTCTGTGATTGTACCTACCCGGTGCAAATCGGTTGACAAATAAATAATGACCCCAGCTAGGTCGTCAATTGAATGAATGCCCCTACACTCGGGCGCTATTTAGTGATAATCTAGAAATTTTGAATTAATTCTGATCTGATTACAAAATTGAAATAACGACATGTACCATGCCTTCATTTCGATATATAACGCCTCTAACCAGGACGCTGTTTACTGAATTAAAGACTTATGCTAAGTCGCCATTTACATAATATCTGAAACTTGAGAATATTTACATATTTTAATATCAGCAGTAATCTGGATGTAACGACTGGGTTAACAGTCGTCACTTATTGAACTGACGACCCTAACAAGGGCGCCATTTCATGAAATGAAGACGTGACCTAAGGCATCAATTCCCTGTTTTCTGGTTTTTCGTGGATTTCTATAACCCACTGTTCGTTGGTTATATTTCGGCTCTATATTCCATTCCATGAATATAGTCCCATGTTTCACGTTGTTTTATCGATTACCCACTATTTCTCGGTGATAGATGAACCCTCCGCGAGACATTCCATTCCTATGGACCGGTGACTTTATCATAGAGACCTCCGTAAGACTCCGCTAGCCTTGGATTCCCTTAAGGTAGCCGAGCGGGTTGTACCATGAAAACCTATGACACTACTTGATTGCCATGTCACTCTAAAGAAACATGGTATACCGACCCTCATGACATGCTATGTGGATGTCATGAGAATATCCTTAAGATTTTATGGAATGGGAAACCATGCCATTAGTGTTCTTATGAATTATGTGCCCTACTTATGGACCTTAATTCTATCTAGCTTATCATGTACAAGAACGAGCGACCATTTCTATATGAGTGCTTATTCTTATTATCATGGCACCCAAGTTAGGGAGCCGATTCCACCTAGTTTTAATGCGAATCGTGATTGTATCGTTCTTATCATCCTTACACATCTTGTTCAACCCTTGGAATACTATGCCACAAGATCTACCTTAAAGTTCCTACAAGTTCATTCCTTGAAATTCAAAATTGGCTACAACTATAGTGGATGCCAAAAATACATGATCAATGCCTACGCATATAGGGCCCGATCTGGTCCTGGGAGGAGCACCCGAAAGTACTTGTGCCCATGGGAGTTGTAATGATCACGGTGTGGCATTGCACCGAAGTGCATGACTCGCTTGATTAGACATTTCCACAAATCTCGTACTTGACTTGACATGACATGACTTGCATGATCGGGAAAGGGTATTTATCATATACTTGCTTGAAACATGATAGCCAACTCTTGACTTGACATGATACGTGCTTGATCATCTTAATATTTATTGACATAAGTTCTTGAAAGACGTGCTAATTCATTCAACTATCTCTTGATATATATATACACACTCTCTCTCTTGTCGTTTCTTGTGTACATGCATAGCTATATTGCATTTCATGTAACATGTAATCACTTAAAATAAGCTAGCTCTTGAGATATAATTCTTACTGGGCGTTCGCTCATCTAGTATTTTTTCCTTATTTTTCAGGTAAGTCCGAGGACGAGACTCAATCGGATGGGGAAAGTCAAGAGTGATGAGATTAGAGCTACTCCATCTATCCAAGCGTCAACTAGTGTTAAAATTTCTATTTTCTTGAGTCTTCCATTGTATTTTATTTTTTTGAGTCCTAGTATTTTCCTTAAGAGGTTGTAATAGAAATACTTGAAGGTTTTGATGAATAAAGGATTGGGTTATCTTTACTTTTGCGCGCTCTGTCTTTGTGTCGAATATACTAACGCTCTGATTGACATGATCGATATAAACCCGTCACGCATCTCCGGGTTCGTTCCGCGCTCGGGGCGTGACAGGGGCGGTAGAGAGAATGGACCCCCAGAGTTTTCTTGACGCCGCCGGGGTCGTCCTGCAGTGAGCTGGGGGAGGCAGAGGTGAAGCGGCTGGAGAGTCGCTACGGGGTGCCTCGGCAGTTCCAGTTCCTGGCGCCTGATCCTCATGAGTCTAGTCTGTCAACCCGTTCTAGCCTCTTTTGCTCTTTTCTTCTAGCTTGGAAGTGTGGCTTTCGTCTGCCCCTTCATCCTTTTGTCGCCGAGTTGCTTCGGATCTACCAGCTGGCTCCAGTCCAGCTGGTCTCCAACTCCTATACCTTCATGTTCTCCTTCATTTTCCTTTGCAGCCAGTGTGGGGTGCGTGCCTCGCAGGATCTTTTCCATTACTTCTTTGAATTGAAGGTGCATGCTCATGCGGGGCGAGGCTTCTTCTATATTCAGGCGAGGCGGGGGAGGAGCCGTGTTTCCCTCTCTGGGAAGGATTCTTCTCACAAAGGGTGGAAGACCCAATATTTCTGGGTGGGCCCGTTGGCGGTCGGCGTAGCCTGGAATTTCCCGACGGCGCCCAATTTTCACTCGAACATTCCTCCGAAGTAGACTGTATTCTCTCCAGAGGTGGATGAGGAGGCTGCTATCCTTCAGTGGAATCGTCGGGAGACTGTTGATTTGGTGACTTCTTCCAACATTGAGGGCTACCTCGCTCGAGTGCTATTGCCGACAAGTAAGGGGTTTAGGAACTTGGTCTTCCTTCTTGCAGAGTTGGGATTTTCCTTCTCTTAGTCTACTTCCTATGGTTCAGAAACGAGGCGAGCGGTTGAGGAGGAGGCACCTCCGTCTGAGTTGGAGGTCATCATCTTGGACGAGACGCCAGACCCGGATGACCTTCACGTTTTGGAGGGTTCGTCCCGTGCCCGGGATAAGGGAAAGTGTGCGGCTCAGGATGACGCCTCCGAGCGCCGGAGGATCTAGCGCAAGGATCCCGTGGCCAAGATGCTATGGTCTTCGATGCAGGCTCAGTCTGCTGAGAAGAAATGTGCGAGGAATGAGGAGGTCGTCCGGGCATTTGGAGGAGATTCCCTGTCGGCTCTCCCCTCTACAGAGCAAGAGGGGGCCGATGACGGAGGGATAACTGCCGATGCTGAGGCGCCGAGCGTGGCGGAGGGGCCGCCAGTTGAGGGGGTCCGTCCCCAGCAGGTCGAGGCTGGAGGGTCGCAGGAGGAGGCAACTCGATGATAGCCGACTGAAACTGGGGAGGTACATAGTGGGGGTGCTCACGTCGAGCCGACCGGTGGGGCCCCTGGGATGGGATTGCCCGAGGGAGATGCCCCGGTCCTGGCCGCTCCGGTGTGAGCTTCCCCTTCTTCTACCAGCACCTTCAGTGTCCGGGCTTCTCTATACCGGGCGTGTCATTCTTTGGCTTCTCGAGACTTACGGGAAAAAGTCTGGAAGGGTCCCCCCTCTTCGCTGTTGGAGCAGATTATGGAGGGAGGGCTGATTCTGGCCCAGCTAGGAGCTGAAGCGGTGGACGCGTACGCCCAGGTGGAGTCCGAGTGGGAGACTCTTTTGTGGGCCCGTGGCGCGCTTGACCAGAAGGTCGAGCGTCTGACCCTCGATCTTGAAGACCTTCGTCGATAGATCGCTCCGCTCCGAGCGTTGGCGTAGTCGAGCCAAGCGGAGGCTCGGTCTTTGTCAGAGCAGCTAGCCCAGGCTCATCGCATGGTCGACCGGAAGAGTGTGCTCCTAGAGTTGGAGCGCAGAAACTAGGTCGAGCGAGATGACCAATAGAGGGCCGAGAGAGAAGGGCTCGAGGACCGAGTTCGGGCGGCTGAGGATTCACAGACCGAGGCTGAGCGAAGGCTGTTCGAGATCGAGAGAAGGTTGTCTGAGTCTGAGCAGCAGATAGCTAAGCTCGAGAGTAAGTCAGAGCTGGCTGGGAAGGAAGCGCTCGAGCAACATACGTGCTCAGAGGCTTACCAGGCAGCTCTCCAGCAGGTGGCCTTTCCTTATTACGAGTCGAGCTACCGACGGGGACTCCGGAAAGGCTTCTCCCAGGGCTACGATCGGGACGTTCTGGAGGCAAAGGCCCTGTCATCTTCGCTCGATTTTCCTTCTGGTCAGCGCTATGACTCGGAGTGGGGCTCCACTGACTCTTCCCACTACACGTCGAGCGAAGAGGTGAATTCGGTTCTGTCCGAGCGACCGCCAACTCTAGCATCCTCGGGAGGGCACACGACCGAGACAGTTCCCACACAGGTGGGGTTAGTGTTTGGGCCGGCCGTCGCCAAGAACATTGGGTGCAGATCGTCTAGTGCCGAAGAAGCCTTGTCTACCAAGCTTGGAGATGGGCCCGAGGCCTGATGTAATAGCTCTTTTCTTTTTCCTTTTTCATATGTAATGTGTGCAGATTTTTTGGAAACTCTGATATGGGCAGTATTGAATGCTGAATTGACTATTTCTTACCGCTCTTGGTGTGATTTGATTGCCGTATGACTTGCCGCTTCGCGCGTCCCGCTGGGGGAATATCGAGAAATGAGGTAACCAATTCAGGGAAAGCCTTGGTAGCGTGTTTTGGGGAGAATCATTTAAAGCTATCAGCTTCCCCTTCGGCCTATAAAAGGTCCGAGGGGCGTCTTCTTTTCCTTTCATCGCTTAAGGCCGTTCCTGGCGGTTTTTCACATCTGTGAAGCGTTGTGCTGTTAGTCTTGGCGGAGCATGGAAGGCGTTTCAGAAGATGATGATGTAGATGGTGGTCGGAGGGAAGCTCCTGTTGTTTCGCTCTGGAAGAGGGTTCGTCAGTCGGGGGTCAATCAGGGGGAAGGTTCATGCCGGAGCATGTCACCTTCCTGTCCCTGTCCTGTCGGCACTCTTCTGAGGGGAGGAGGGGAGCTAATTAAGCTCCCTCCTTTTCGGGCCTTCCCCTGCCTCCTCATCCATCTCTGCCACTTTCTCTTTCTCCCTCCCCTTTCACTCTTTGGAGGGTGCCTGCACTCCCTGCCTTCCAAAGAGTTGGCAGAGAGGAGGCCTTCACTTGTATTCCTTCCTCTCTTCTTCTTGTTGTTTCTCCTTTTTTCTTTTCTCCTCCGAGCTTTCTCAAACCAACGAAGCTGGCGATACCTTATCCGAGCCAGTCTCTACACGAGGCAGAGTCAGTGGCTGGACGTGGGAGCGCCTACTGGGTCGGTCGAGCGTTCTACTCGCGTTATAGTACCAGGGGATGTAATTGTTTGTACATGTATACTATATCAGCTACGGCCTTCTTGATGTACCTCAAAGTTTAATAAGAAGAGAAGAATGGTGATTATTCTATTTTGCTTACATGTGTATGCTTGCCAAATTTTCAAAAGTAGAACTTGCGAAGATTTTTTGAGTTCCATGTCCGAGGGACGGGTGTTCCTTCCATGGTGGAGAGTCGGTATGCTCCTTTCCCGAGCTTCTCGACCACTCGGTAGGGACCTTCCCAGGTGGGGGCCAGTTTCCCCACCGCCTCTAGTGGTCGAGATGCTTCGGCCTTCCTCAGGATGAAGTCTCCTGGCTGGAAGGGTCTGTCTCGGACTCTACTATTGTAGTATCGAGTGATGTGCCGTTGGTATTCCGTTGCTCGGATCCTTGCATTCTCTCAGATCTCGTCCGCTAAGTCGAGGTTCTCTCGCAATTTTTGCTTGTTTAGCTCAGGCTCAAAGTGGACGACTCGGAGAGAGGGGTTGCCGACCTCCAACGGAATTACGGCATCCGTGCCATACACCAACTGAAAAGGTGTTTCACCAGTAGCCGTTCTCGGAGTAGTTTGGTGTGACCATAGTATGCTTGGCAGTTCCTCGAGCCAGCTTCCCTTGGCTTTGCCGAGCCTAGTTTTGATGCCTTTTAAGATAGTCTTATTGGCATTCTCGACCAGTCCGTTAGCCTGAGGGTGGGCTACCGAAGTGAAGTGGTTGTGAATGTTTAGGTTGGCACATCTGTCTCTGAAATAATGAGAATCAAACTGCCGACAGTTATCGCTCACAATCACTTAGGGGACACCATAGCGACAGATGATCGATTTCCAAACAAAACTCCATACGACTGATTCAGTGATCCTGGTGGTGCCTTCGGCCTCGATCCATTTGGTGAAATAGTCGATGGCGACGATGAAAAACTTCTTCTGAGATTGGGCTGTAGGGAACGGCCCCAGAATGTCGATCCCCCACCGAGCGAAAGGGTACGGCTCGGCAAGGGTGATGAGCTCCGTAGCGGGCAGATGAATCAGGTGGTCGAAGTGCTGACATCGATCACACTTCTGCACGTAGGTAGAGTAGTCGTGCTGGAGAGTGGGCCACCAGTAGCCCTGCCGTAGCAGATCCTGGCGAGCGATCTTCCTCCTTGGTGCGCTCCGCAGATGCCTTCGTGTACTTCCTGAATCGCTCATCTGGCTTCGTCGGTGCTGATACACTTGAGGAGGGGATCGGAGAAGGATCTTCGGTACAAGGTACCATCTAGCATGATGAAACGCCGAGCTTTGTACTTGAGCTTCCGAGCCTCCTGAGGATCGGTGGGCTCTTGAGAATCCCGGAGCCAGGATATGTAGGGGGTCCGCAGTCACTCGAGGGTGCCGGGTCAATAGTCATAAGCTCGGATTCGATGCTCGGTTGCCCGAGCTCTTCGAGGAAGACCGATCGTGTACTAGCGGGGTCGGGCGTGGAGGCCAATCGAGAGAGGGGGTCCGCTCGGGAGATTTCCTCCCGGGCTATTCGGACTACCTCAAAGCTCTCGAAAAGTTGGGCCAACCTCTTTACCGCTTGGAGATACTTGACTATTTGTCCTTCTCGAGCTTCGTATTCACCGTTGACTTGGCAAGCGACCAATTGGGAGTCAGTGTGGATCCTGACTCGTTCGACCCCCAGTCCCTGAGCCATCCTGGCTCCCGAGATAAGGGCTTCATTCTCGGAGGTGTTGTTGGATGCCTGGAAGTTGAACTTCAGGGCGTACCGCAGCTCCGCTCCTTCGGGGGACTTGAGGAGAATGCCGGCGCCGCTTCCTGTTGAATTGGAGGATCCATCGACGAGCAGATCCCAGGTAGGCCCGGTTGCTGGTGGAAGTGCCTCTTTAATTGGGACCGTGCTTTCGACGATGAAGTCTGCAAGATCCTATCCTTTAATAGCCGAGCGAGGGTGATACAAGATATCGTAGGCCCTGAGCATGATGGCCCACTTGAAAAGGCATCCTAAGGCTTCAGGGTGAAAGAGAATCTTCTTCAGGGGTTCACCGGTCAATACGACGATGGGGTGCCCTTGGAAGTAGGGTCGGACGTGCTTGGCCGAGGTAACCAATGCTAGCACGAGTTTCTTGGTTGTGGGGTACCTTCTTTCGGCCTCATTAAGCACCTTGCTGGCGTAGTAAACGGGTCTCTCGACTTCTGCGTCATTCCTGACCAGGACCGAGCTTACAGTAGAATGGGTTGCCGAGATGTAGAGGTGTCGAGCTTCGTCTTGGACTGGTTTGGACAGCACCGGAGGCGAGGCCAAGAATTCCTTGAGTTCAGCGAACACCTTCTGACATTCCTCATTCCAGGCGAACGTAGCAGATGGCATTTTGGGTCCCCTTAGCAATTTGAAGAAGGGTAGGCAATGTTCGGCCGCCCGAGACAGGAAACAGTTGAGTGCAGCAATGCACCCCGTAAGGCGCTGGACGTCCTTGATGCAGGTGGGTGGCCGCATGTCCAGGATGGCTTGGACCTTGTCGGGGTTGGCCTCATTTCCACGCTGAGTGACCAGGAAGCCTAAGAACTTCCCGGATCTGACTCTGAAGGTGCACTTGGCGGGGTTGAGCTTCATGTTGTGCTTCAGGAGAGTGTCGAAGGTTTCGGCTAAGTCGGTGAGGTGGTCTTCGGCCTTGGGCGTCTTGACGAGCATGTCATCAATGTAGGCCTCAACGTTTCGACAGAGCTGCCCTTCGAAAATGCGGTTGATCAGTCTCTGATATGTTGCTCCTGCGTTCTTTAACCCGAACGACATCCGGGTGTAGCAGTGTACGCCGAAGTTGGTGATGAAGGCGGTCTTCTCGATGTCCTCCAGGTCCATCCTGATCTGATGGTAGCTGGAGTAGGCATCCAGGAAGCTGAGTAGCTCGTTTCCAGAGGTTGAATCGACCAGTTGATCGATGCTTGGCAACGGGTGTTGACACCCGTTTTTAGCCCACAAGTTGCGTCATTTCTCTTATTCATCATTTTTGATGTCCCGAATTACCCATTATTTTGGAACCTTCCTTGGATGGATTTCGAGCCAATTTTTATTGTTCCATTCCCTTTGAGCCGTGGAGATCATGATTTCCTAGAGCCCTGAAGCTTATCTTATCAAATTCCGGCTTCCAAGTCAACTTTCGGCCCATTTAGGCCAACTTCCCTCAAGTAATCGGCTCTCTCTCGCAGTACAGTCCTGAAAGTGGTCCTTTTTCATCTCCTTCTGTCCCTCTATTCAAAAAGTTGTCTTCACCAAAGTTGTTCCTCTTTCAACGATCTACAATTTCTTTCTCTACGCCGTTGGCCAGTTCTGCTAAGTTTGTGAGGTATACGCATTTTTCCGGCGTGCTATGCTGTTCAGAATTCTTTCTCTCTCTTCTAGCACTAATTTCTCCATCTTCTGATCATTTTCTCAACTTGCTTTCTACATGAAAGTTGTTCCTCTTTCCGTTATCTACAATTTCTTCTTCTACCACTTTTGCTAGTTCTGCCCCGTTTGAGAGATACGCTTCAATTTCCAGAGTCACGCGTAGTCTATCCAGAATTTTCCTTCATCAGTGTGAATGTCTAGTGTAGGTGCGTCACAGTACATGTAGCGGTCTATCGTAAGACCGTCAGAGCACATGTGACGGTCTAGCATAGGTGCGTCACACCCAAACTTGCCCAAAATCACCCCGTTTGACCCTTAGAGCGTGGCGGTCCTACCCTAGACCGTCAGAGCACATGTGGCGGTCCTACGATAGACCGTCACACACAGCTGAGAGTTCAATTTGTGCTAGACTCTACCCCGAAAACTGTGCGGCGAGCCTATCTTGTAGAGCCCATAACTTCTTCAATTCTTATCCAAATTGATCCCCATTTTTTCCTACTTCTAGCCCTTTGTATTATCTTGAATTTGGTTCATATAAATAAAATTTTCATTGGCTATATCTCTCGAGATCTGGGTCGCAAGATCGGGATTTAAGCATCCTGGTACAACTAAAACTATTTTCTAGTGCGACGAGGCTACCTTCCAAGAGCCATATCTTCTCGAATCCTCCTCCGAATTGATCCCCATTGTTCCTATCTCTTGTCCTTAGT
Organism: Amorphophallus konjac; assembly: GCA_022559845.1. Classification (NCBI taxonomy): domain Eukaryota; kingdom Viridiplantae; phylum Streptophyta; class Magnoliopsida; order Alismatales; family Araceae; genus Amorphophallus; species Amorphophallus konjac. The sequence continues at coordinate 141,673,769 of CM040123.1, read as the reverse complement.
ATTATGTCGAGTTTGATATAGAGAACTCGATTTATCTTGGACTATATCTCCGGAAATCGTGATAAGAAGATGGGACTTTCTTGTAAAACTCTATAAAAATTGCGCAGTTTGCAGTTGCAAAGGGGGGCGCTTTCTTGGTTCGGGGCGAAGCCATGCTGCAATTCCAACTCACAACTTCAACCTTGACTTGAAGAGGGAAGTATTAGCTTTCCATTGCATCCTTTTGGGCTTGATTTCATGATCTATATTCTTAGTTCTCTTCCTCTTAAAATCACAAATCATCACAGTTTCCTGCACTTTTCTGCTACATGCACTTTGGCACATTTTGCATCAACATTTTCTCTCTATTCTCTCAATCAAATCTCGTGATTTCAAATCTTATGCATGCACAATACACACACCTATTATTTCCACCCTTCCACAGGGGTTAAAAATCTCCCCCCGGTGAGTTTGCCCTCAATTTCTACCCCTATTTTATCACTGCGAGATTGATGTTACACATGCATGTTCTAATGGGTTTTTTGTCCTTATTTTGGCTTTGTTTTACAGGAGAGCATGAATACAACGTGAGGCCCTCTTCCTCTAGTCGGCTGGAAGGAGAGGAGGTTTGAATCCACAAGTTCCCCCGCACCCCATTTCAAGCGCGATCAAGTCTTTAAGTTCCAAGGTACACGGCGCCGTTCTTTACACTTCTTCATCATTTGGCATTGTTGGAACCTTGGTGGCGATCACGGTTAGTATTTCTCATCCTTTCATCCCCCTTGTCTTTGATTCACATGTTTATGCATGTATGTATTTAAAGGGGTGGGATAGGAATCTAATTAAAACAAATCAACAGCGGGTAGCAGTCCTTCGGGGTAGCCTGGTTGAGATCGATGAAGTCCACGCACATCCGCCATTTCCCAGAAGCCTTTGGTACCAGGACAACGTTGGCGAGCCATGAAGGGTACAGAACCAGACGAAAGAGGCCAGTCTTCTGTCCCTTGATGATTTGCTCTTTGATGACCGCTTGTTTCTGTGGGGAGTGCTTTCTCCTGCGTTGTTGTACTGGCTTTGCTGTTGGGTCGAGGTTGAGCTTGTGCATCACCACGTCTCCCGGGATCCCGGGAAGGTGCTCATCAGACCATGCAAAGACTCGGATGTACTGCACAAGGAAATCCTTATATTTTTCTTGTTCCTCAAGTGGGAGCTCGGCTCCAATCTTTACTCCTAGAGTCATGTCACCATTAAGGAAGACCGTTAGCAACTCGCCGCCAGGCTCAGATGTTACAGGTCCCTCCTCAGCTCCCTTTATCCCCTTATTCTTCTCTTCCAGCCTAGTGGCGTCAACCGAGACTATATAGCACCGTCTAGCCAATGCCTGGTTACCTCGAACTTCCCCCACGCCATATTTGGTCGAGAACTTCATCTTTTGGTGGAAGGTAGAGGGCACCGCTTTCATTTGGCTGAGAATGTCTCGGCCGAAGATGGCATTGTATGCCGTCATCCCCTTAATCACGATGAAGTCTACCATAACCGTAACGGTTTTGGGCGGGGTGCCGATAGTAACACTCAGTGCTCCCTCGGGATAAGTAGCATGGCCATTGAACCCACAGAGAGGGTTTCGGATCGGGCGGAGTTTAGATGGATTATCTCCCATTTTGAGGAAACATTCATAGGACAATACATCAGGGGCACTACCATTGTTGACTAAGATTTTATCAACATTACAATGGTTTATTGTGGCCGATATAACGAGAGCGTCATCGTGCGGCGTGGTTAGCCCTTCCAGGTCCTGGTCAGAGAATACCAGGGCCTGTGGTTCGCTAGTCGGCGGGGCCGCAGGTGCCTCAGCAGAGGCTCGGCTCGCCCGCTCAACGTGACGCTTCCGTCCTCGGCTGCTATCTTCGCCTGATGCCGTCCCACCCGTGATGACGTTGATGTGGACTCCGAGGGGGGCATTATCAATCTCTTCAGCGGCGCCTCGGTCTTCCTTTTGCCCGGACACATACCGAGATAGGTGTCCCTGGCGGATGAGGCGCTCGATCTCATCTTGAAGTTGATGGAAATCACTGGTGTGATGCCCGTGGTCGCTATGGAACAGGCAGTGCTTGCGGTGATTATGATGCTTGGTCTTCATGGGCTCGGGTTGGTTGAGGAGACCCGAGCCTTTGATGTCTTCATAGATCTCGTAGACGGGGGCGGTAAGTGGGGTATACCACTCGTACTTCCGGGACGGCTCTTTTCGATCTCGTCCTGGTTCTGCCTCTTTCCTTGTCCCGTCCCTTGCTTGGACGGTCTCTTCTTGTCGCCCTCCCGACCCGAGCCAATTTCGCCTCGACAGGCGCTGAGTATTTCTTCGCACTCGGCATGGCGCAGAGCCAAGGTCACTAGCTCGGCGAGGGAGGTAGGGGGATGAAGCACTAGCTCGCACCGTAGGTTCTGGTCGCGAGTACCCCCGGTCAAGGTGGTGATGGTAGAGGCCACATTCAGGCGGGGGATGCGCAGGGCTTCCGATTTAAATCGGTTGATATAAGCCCTTAACTTCTCCCCCTGTTCTTGTTTGAGGGCCAGTAATCCCGCCACTGACCGGGGTGGACCACTGCCGGCGAAGCTTTCTTTGAATACTCGCCCGAATTGCTTGAAGTTGTGGATGCTGTCGGGGGCGAGGGCTCTGAACCAAGCCTGGGAGCCCTGAACCAGAGTGGTCATGAATGCTCGACACTTGATCGCATTGGATGCCCCATGTAAGGTCATCAGGGCGTCAAAGCTGTCGTAATGGTCGGCCAGGTCTCCCTGGCCGTCATACGACTTGAACGTCGGAAGTGAGATTCTAGGAGATATCTCTGCCTTCAGGATGTAGTCGGAGAATGGGGATCGCTCCTCGTCCTCCACAGGAGAGGTCTTCTGCAAGGCACGGAGAACGCGCTCTTGCTCTGTGAAACGCCTCTCGAAGTCTCGCAACCGGAGAGAGAGTTCCGGTTGTCGGTGTCCCGAGGGGCTGGGGGGGCGCGCTTGTATGCTACCCCGAAGCTCCTCAGGGGCCTCGTCGCCCAGGAATGGTTTGCGTGCTCCGGTCTTCTCCCTCCTCGGGGTTGAGGAGGCTTCTTGCTCCGGGGGAGGGGCGTGCGATGGTCCTCCTGACGCGTCGCGGATGAGCCGTTGCCCCCGGAGGATAAAATGGCCTCCAACAATGTGCTGGGAGGCATCTCCACATGAGGGGCTTTTCTGGAGAGCTGTGACTTCTCCTCCCTGGCCGCCTGGGCCCTCATGAGATCCACGATGACATCCAGTTTTACGTTGAGGGTTTGGAGGGCGTCGGTGCTCCCGCCGGGATGTTGTTCCCCCGCCACCGATGGAGGTAGCTCATTGGCTTGGTTTCCAGATGGGGAATGCTCCGTGGGGAGGGAAGGTGCGCCTTCCTCTGTTACCAGAGCTTTTCCCGTATCGACAGTAGTCCTCCTGCCAGAACTTCTTCGCACCATGATGGCTCTTTGTGCGTTTCCCACAGACGGCGCCAGATAAAGAGGGGTGATCTCGTGCTACTCCTGAGCGGGGAGGAAGATGACCATGTACCATTGAAGTATAAACTATGAGAAGGGAAACCAGTCAGAGGGGCCCAGGGATAGATCCCCGGGGAAGACCCTCCGATGCTTAAGTCAGCACAAGTAGTAGAGCATAGATGCGAAGAGGTGAATTAGGAGGAAAGTGGGAGCGCAAGATTCCTCTCCACCAAAAGGTGAAGTGGTTCCTGCTCAGGCTTACTTGGGTGTGCTTAAGCTTACTTAAGCTCCACCGTCGCAGCTGGGCATGTCCTGTTTAAATAGTGACCGGTTGTGCGAATTGATCCCTTTAAGCGGAGGGGTTCTTGGGGGGGGGGGGTTACGTCCTTCAGGTGGGCTCCTTACGGCATGCGGACTCTTGGTTTCCCTTGTCCCCTTGAGCTTCCTGCCATTAAAGGATTCACAACGGCTGAATCATTAAGCTTCCATGAGTGAGCCCGAGCGAATGGCACTTGTTCAGGAGTGGTCTCCCGAGAGATGAGTGCTGGGTCGGGACAAGGAATAGGGGGCTCCAAGGGAGCTTTCCCAATCGACTGATGCTCGGACTTCCCATCCCGAAGGCCGCCTAGGAAGCGCTTGTAATGAGTGAATTTTTGGGCTTAATAATAAGTGGGCCCAAGGGCTACCACTTTGGGGAGTTGAGCCTTGTTCGGTCCGGTTTGGACCTCGTTTGGCCTCTCCATACGGGCGGTGAGATTTCCCCTCTCCAACTGCTATTATGTGTTTATCTCTGGGGTTAGATCTATTCACCCTCTATGTTCTTCTCACCCATCAAAGTGTGCTCCGGCATCATAGATGAACCGTCTAGTCTTGTTATCTTTTATCTTATGTTAAGTCTAGTCATGAGCCTCTTGTAATTTTTCCTTCATGGAGTCTTTCTTTTATTTGGTCCAAATTGTAATAAAACTTATATTTGAAATGAAATTCTATTTTGTCCAATTATATCTTGTCTTAAGGCTATGTTTTGATTGACACGACTGTTTAACTGCCACGTTCCGAGCAAACGATACGTTCCGCTATTATTAGTTCGGAGCGTGACAACTTGAGTAGTGTCTACGACGTAGACTTGGGAGGGAGGATAGTTTCCCTCATATTGAAAAGACTCTTGAGGAGAAACCTCATAAGACTGGTCAAATTGACCATCCTCATAACCATCGTGCGTGTACTCATAATTTGCCATGTAAATAATTTTACATGATCGTAGCATCATGATGATAATTAAAAGCTACTCAAACAAGTATTGCAAACAAAGTGAACGCTCAAACAATTGGCAAACAAGTTGTGATGATTACGCAAGGTTCAATTCTTCTTTGTATTAAACAAAGATGCCTTTTAATGGAATACAAGTTCACTCCTTAATGTGGACCCTAGTTTCAATTTGAATTTTATCTCCAGGTCAACTAGATTTTCTCTCTTCACAACGTGCGGGTTAGCTAAACTCCGGGATACTTCAAAAGGTACAACCAGCCCAGTGATCGAAGAGGGAGTCCTTCGATGTCGGGGACTTACGGAGGCCTTGGTTAAGGAATTTTCAATCCGATGAGAGGAATACTCAATCAGAGGGTCCTTCCTTTCCCAAGAAAGTGTGGGGTACCTTAAAAATGTAGAGAGAGGAGATCTCTCAACCAAGATGCCTTAAAGTGCAAGCTAATGCAAATAGGATCAATAAAACAGTAAATGAGATCAATAACTAGAACAAAGCAGAAACAGAGCAGAGGTAGAAAACCAATTCTGTGAAAAGAAAAGAATCTGCGTCCTAGACATTGGGCGCAGAAACAAAAATCGGCATCTGCTTCGCAGGCGCTAATTCATAGAGAACAATAGCTTGAAAAGAATTTGCGTCTTGGTATTAGATGCTAAATATTTAAGTTGCGCCTTTCTAGAAAGGCGCTAATTTTAAAGTTCGCGCCTGCCTGACCAGACGTAGATTTTTTTACCGACATAGAAACTCAATTATCAAACAAAGATGAAAGAGTTTCTTCTTCTTTTAATCTTATGGGACAATCAACAATTGACAATCCGATGGGAGATGTGCACGTGGTGCACAAGAGAGTAAGAAAAAAAATAATGTGCTATGTGGGTCACCAAGGAGGGGCAGACGTGGGTGCCGAAAGGAGGGGCACACGCGGGTGCCAAGGGGAGGGGCACACGCGGTGTAACGACCCAGAACCCGGATACCGGGCGAACCCGATACCACTTGGATCATGAGAGGCCACGCACGAGCGCGAAAGCTCGGAAGGGTTAGAAAGGAGTGTGGAGATAAATTGAAATTTCAAATAAGTGTAGTAAACAACTATGATTAGGACTGTTAAATTAATAGAAATAAAATTATATTTTCAATTAACAATTAACTATAGAGCTACTAACAGAGCCACTGTAGAGTCCAGTCCAATAAAAGTATAGTGAACAATAAAATGAAAGTACTGAAGCACTAGGTACGCTACATGCTCTGGCAAGCTTGCACTAAGAACTACCGCACTGCACCTCCGAACCACGAGGAGGAACCGCTACACCTGAAAAGACAGGGGTGGGCCTCATCTCATTGGCTCAGTAGGGGTCCCGCGGATCCCCACCATGAAACAACAACGGTAACAACAGTGCTAAACAATATAACAACAGTAGCAGGATTAGCAACATAAAGAGTAAAGAGAAGGACAGCCGTACTGAATGGAAACACGGCAGTCAATAGAACCTCGACTCTCTAAACGACTCCTAACGACAACAGAAGTACAGCCCGATCTCACAATCAGGAACTGCCGAACCACTAATAAACCATGGCTAAGCTATAGAAGGAAACACCACAGAATCCTTATCGTGAAGGTATAAGGAAATAGAAAAGGCCCCACTAAGACCTATACGGCCCAAAGGTACAGTCATGACTCTACTGTCGTGCACCCTACACTGTCTACGGGTAGAACCACGGTAACTCTCTACCGGCACCCTAGACCTCAGTGTCGAAAAGACATAAAAACCACTCGAGGAATTACGTCATCACATACGTAAACCAGATCACGAGTGTCACAAGATAAAATCACAAGTCAAGAGGCTCACGCTCTACGAGAACCACATGTCAAGAACGTCGTATGTCAAGAGAATCACAAGAACCACACGTCTAGAGGCTCACGTTGTAAGAGAACCAAACATCGAGAGGTTTACGTTGTGAAGTGCTAGGAGTACACGGCCACCAGAAGAAAAGACCGGATGCATCCAGTGACGTCTTAGTCTGTGCCTCAAGTGTCTCCCTACTCACCTCAGGAAAAAATTGAGACACTGTACAAGTAACCAAGGAACAACAATAGCAAGGACTAGTCAGGGTAGTGCTCATCAGCACTAGTCCACTACCCCTAACCAACTGTGCACACATAGACCTACTGCGATAGGTCGGGTCCTCTAACTGGTTTAACTCCCCAACTGGACTCAGGCTGCTAAGGCAAGGAGGCCCTACGGTAACCAGCCTAAAAACCGTCTCTGACGGAAAGCCACACTACCACTCCTCAGGTAGGGTCAGCAGCCGCCTGTCGTACGAGGCTAGGACTAGTGGGGGTCACTCGACGTAGTGACTCTCTAAAAGAAAGCACCGGAGTACAGACATGCTACATGCGAACCTATCACCAGTACCTCGGAACACAAGGTAGCACAATGCCACTAGACTCAGGACAGTCAACTAGACCTGCTAAAACAATGATCCTTGAGTCACAAAACTCTGGTCAAGACTGTCGTACAATACGACAACATGCACTCAAATCAGCCTAGTCCCTAGGTCAAAACCACGATACAACATTATGGAAGCGGCACACAAAATAGCCGGATCTATTTCATCAATCGAAAGTCCTCGGCCCCTTGGCTGCTCATCTAACTCACAATTTCGTATAACGAGAAAGCACGGAACACGGAGGGTCACCCGAGCCTTCAAACTACACTAGCATGCAAACCAAGGTAACATGATACCTCTGAGCGTCCAAAAACACAGTCTCGATTCCCACAGGACAACCAAGACACTCAAGGGGTCAAAAGTCAACCACTAGGTCACAACCGGGTCGACCGGAGACCAAAACAGCAAAACAGGGTGAAGCAAACCTAGTCGCGATTGTCACCATGCCGCTATCTACAAAATAAGCCAAGTCGTGGTCATGGCCAGACCGCCATCACCAAACAGAACCAAGTAGCAGTCGAGGAAAGGCCGCCACCTGCAAGAAAAGAAGGTCGCAGTTAACCGAGAATCGCTACCACCAAACAATGGACAAGTCGCGGTCGGAAGCAGACCGCCATATGCCATGAATGGGGTTACATAAACACAAAAGAGCGGCATCGATGCTTCATGAAGCGGAGTCGACACAGACACAGTCACAGTCGCAAGATGACCGTCGCCATTAAGAAGCGGTTCGCAGAAGACCGCCATCTAAAATGGGTACAAGGTAGGCTGGTAGCGGTTGGGCGATAACCGCTATCTCCAGGTCGCGGTTATCAACTGACCGCTATCATCTGGCCGGTTTCCCTAGTCGCGAATCCACCCCAACTGCTACTTTCAAGTAGCAGTTGTCGCAAGACCACAACATCAACCACCTTACCCACGCCACACGAAAAGAGAACGCGATTCCAACCGGACCACTGCTACAACCGAGAGCAAAACATGGTTTCTGGGGAGCCGCGACTTACTTCTGGTCTGAAAATCATAGGATCACACAAAACTCGGTTGTTCCATGCCCCAATCATCTCCAAACGAAGGGGAAACAATCACAAACGCAATATAAACCTCCTACAAGCCGGAAGGGATCTAAAAATCTACAAAACGGCTAAGAAAAGGGCGATTTCATCCAAATGCCCTAAAACGTCTCACAAGCACGTTCGGCCTCATACCAGCCTCAAATCACAAGCAAATGGAACCAAATTAGTGAGAATCACATCTCAACATGCCATAGGGCAGGAATCTAGCATTAGAATCGAGAAACATCGCATGGAATGATGAATTTGTCTCACATCCCTGTTGGCACTCAAAATGTGATGAACGGCGATCAAGCCGCAAAGACGAATGACACAGCGCACTGAAGCGCATAAGCCAATGAAGAACAACATACTGAAGACTTCTCAAGCTGCCAGAGCCTCGAGTCACCTGGAATGAACATCGGGGACTTCACCTCGGGAGAATCGAGATGAATCCACGACCAACCGACAGTGCGACCAAGCCTGCCTAATGATTCGGCATCGACTCGGTCGTGCCGCTACCCTACACCCGTCGCCCGACCAAGGACGACAGTCTACCTGGTGGCTCGCCACCTGAATGAAGACTCTCCTAAGGAGGAAGAACGACATCGGTCCTTTATAACAAGGAACCAGAGGCTCTGGCAGCGGAGGGTCCCGATCACCCCACACGAGTTCAACTTCTCGCTATATTGGGTCCGTTAGTGGCCGAATGATTGCCAGTCAAGGCGGAATTGTCTCGGATGTCATATCATCCCACAAGGAAGCTCCAGGCACGAGTCAAGCTGAGCCGGAAGCACAAATCATAGTGCCAAAGGCCGTGTCAGTAGGAAACCCGCGTGCTCAAGCCAAACACACACGGACTTCAGATTGAGGTCGTACGCCGTACCGAGAGCTTCGTTAAAGCCCCGTCAAGGTTTTTCAAGGACCGTGGCGAGAGGAAGAGTCAACGGTGGCTTCCAGAACCATCCTCGGACCCATCGGCTAACCCGCGTCGAGCGAACAAGCCGAATCGGCGCACCAAGGATCCCGGCACCCCTTTATCCGGCGCCACCAAGTCCGGCGTGCCAGAAATCAATTTTGGGGGGTGTCTCCCCGGCTCCACTGAATCCGGCGTGCCCTCCTTGGCGCCGGATTGGCTGGTGACTATATAAACAGCCCTCGTTCGAAGAAAAGAAAAAGGAATCAGAGGAGAAATCAGAAAAAAAATCAGAATCAGAGAGAGATCGAGAGAAAGGGTGCCACCAATCAGAGCGAAGGGGCGAAGGGTTTCTTGGGGAGAAAGCTCCCCCTCTGAGAGTCTCGTGTGGTCGCCGTTCTACTAGGCCCAAGCTCCCGTCGCCTGAGAAGAGGGGTTTCTACTCTCTGCTTAGGTGGGTCACCGTGGTGTCCCTCGCCGATCCCCCTTTCATATGTTTTCTTTCTCTCTGTTGTAATGTAAGTGAGAAGGGGAGGAGGGGCGATGATATGAGCCTTTCTTCCTCCCCCTTTCTTACCATCTTTCTTTAATCTCCCTTCCTCTCTGCAACCTCCCCCGTGGGGGTGATGTAAGCGATGCCCGAGCGACAACGCCGGCATCGAATGCTACAGTTTGTTAAGGGCTCTTCGTTATTGAAAAATATGTGTGCTTATGCTGATGATGTATGATCGATGTCGTTTATCCTCTGTTCCCTTTATGCCACCTCTTCTGCTTCTCTTTGCGTTTTCCCTTACTTGGACAAGGAACCGACGTCGTGCCTCGGTGTCGGCATTGGAATGAGCAGTATGCCATCTCCTTCCCATCTGTGCATCTAACAGTTTGGTTGAGCGAAAGGCCCCTCGGATTCATTTTCTCGGCGCCGTATATGCCCTCGTGATCCATGGGCTACAGCAATCACCCCCCCCCCGGGGTTTTCTCTCCCGATCGAATGTTAAAAGTTTTCATCGTCGGAGGTGCATCCATATGTATGTCCCTTCAGCCCGTTTTGGGCCACCTTCTTCATCCCCCCTCTGTTCTTGACTATGAACAGAGGGAGATGAGGCCGTCCCCACACTTCTCGTCACTATTTTCCCAACAGTCGCCTGATGAGTGTGTAACTAACCCGTTAACACTCACCTACATGCATACATGTACATCCACGAGCATTGATATTAATCTGCTCACTGTGCAAGGTTTCCCCATCCTACCGCTTTGCCGTTTTATTAGTAAGATTCGATGCCCCGGGGAGGGGGAACATTCTCTTGTTTTCTCATCCTAATTGCTCGGTCTGTAGGAGTCCATTTGCCAATAATGGATCTCCGAAGGCCAGTGAGTGCACAAAAATTGGGTTAATCCCAACACTTCAAATCCACAGCCCCTAGTGGGCCTTGTGGTGGCCGTGAGACGGATGCCCCTCGTAGGCTGGCCCTCGGGGTTTTCCCTCTTTATCTATCATCCCGACTTGGAAGTGGTACCGACTTGGGTCGCGTGCCCCTCGTAGGATAGCCCTCGGGGTCTTCGCTCCCACCGTGAGTCGCGCTATCCGTCTACTTTCCACCCACGGACTCGGTGCCCCTAGTAGGCTAGTCCTCGGGGTCCTCCTATCCGTTCAGGTCTGCCGGCCGCCGTTGCGCCACCCGACTTTTAGGGGTTGCTCCGCCACGTGAGTACTCCCCGCTTCTCCCCGACAATACTCCGGGATGGGGAGATGCTGCCAAAATTTTGGCTCGAACGAGTTTGACGCGGAACAATCACCGCACTCGAGTACGAACCATGCGCGAGCCTATGACTTGACTTCTGGACGGCCCGGGGCCGATCCAATGAATGGCTGATTTAAGAAACTCCCAAAATCTTTCAAGAATTTGTTAATAAGTCCAAAAATAAATCAATAAAACTTAAGTTTCTATGAAACAAGGCTAAACCGGCACCGTCGACACTCGGCGCGTCCTGAAATGGCGCGCCCTATTCCGGCACGCCAGGAAGGTGGTGCACCATTTTCAACCCATCCTCTATTCCTACGGCTGGTGGCGCCGTTTTAACGTACACCTACATTTTCGCGCCATTTTAAGCTCTACACCTATGCGTACCATGCCGGTTTCGTTCCGAATCGCGTCGTCGTGCCGTTTCAATCCTCCCCTCTCCTCCGGGGTGATTTCCAATGCTAATAACGGAACCGAATGAACCATGTGTTCGGTAAACTGAATAAATTGGTTTGTCTAAACCTGAATTAGTTAGTTTTATAACTTCATCATCATGTTTCAGTCTAAGCATTCATGTTGCATCAATGTATGCTTGAGTGCGCGGCCCCTCGGTATATCAAATGGCATTGACGGAAAGCCGGGCAACGCCCGACGGGAAGCTCTTGCCATGCGTGATGGCGGTCTTCGGACCTATGTCCTCCGCCACGTATTGAGGGTTCCACCCTAATAAACCGTGCATGGTAGAGAACGATATCCTACAGGATCATCTACACCCTTTGCATTCTTTATCCCGGCCTCGATAGCCCATTATCTCGGTAATTAATCAAAGGTTTTCCCTCCTCGCAGGGGATGTAATTAACGCCGTGACCTTTATGGTACGGCGGACTGCTGGTCCCGACCGAATCATACTCTCGCCCAACACGGGTCAGAATGAGCGCATAATAAACTAGTCACGTACGTTGTTGGGTTCGGTGCAGTATTCAGAGGGGGGGGAATGAATATAACCCTTTAAAAAACTTTCGCCCAGATAAAATATGATGCTCACTAGAATTACTAGTTCGCAAACTAGATAAGCATAAAAGCTAATAATCAGTTGCAGAACCAAACAAGCATACAGTGAGATCACTAGGATGCTAACTAGGCTGAATTTGACAAGGAGTCGCTCAACTAGAATTTCGCTCTCTTGACAAATTAAAACATTCTAAGAAGACTAATTAACTCTTCTGCTCTACCAGAAGCCAAACGCTTAGAGCGCCCCTATGCAATCATCTAGCGGAAGCAAAAGCAGATAAACCAAACCACAATGCACAAGGGTTTTTAGGTGGTTCGGTCCTCCAGACCTACATCCACCCCACACTCAAACCGAGTGTGGCTTCCACTAGCTCACGCTAGAAACAGCAGACTCAGTCTGCAACAGGTGCTGCCAAACAGCTTGACCAGGGGAACAGCCTCCCCTTTTCCTCCCAACCGGAGGGAACCACTAGTGACACCAGTCACTAGTAAACCAGAGACACACGGTCTCTCTTCCTCCGGATCCGGAGGGAACCCCCTGGACTTGAATCCACAAGCCCAGAACCGGAGATCAGATCTCCCTTCCTCCAAACCGGAGGGAACCCACAAGTAGCACCCAGCTACTTGCAACCGGAGATAGCAATCTCCCTTCTCCTGAACTAACAGGAGGAACCCCGACCTCACTACTGAGGATCGGAAGAACACTGATAACCAAATGAAACAGGAAAAATAAGAAACGAAAAATACACAGCGATCAGAAAGCTGTAAAGACAAATAACACAAATGTGGCTCGCATGGAGCTGCATGGCCTGGATTTGATCCACGGTCCAGTAGTCAGATCTTCAGGTAAGCTTCTTTCTTCTTCTCCACGAGCTCTCTCGTTCACTCTCTATCTCTCTTTCTCTTTCTTCTGCTCTCCTAATCTCTCACTCTCTGCTGCACTTCTTCTTCTTCACTCTTTCTTCTTTCTTCACAAGAGCTCTATCTCTCTCTCTTCTTCTCCTTCTGCTCTTCTTCTTTCTCTTTTCTTTTTCTATCTGGATCGTGGCTCTCTGTATGGACTCTTCTTCTCGCCAACTCGATCACCTTCATCTGTGGACGAAGGTCTCATATATATAGCAGCAGCATCATCATCAGCCACGACGTGTGACCTCCACATTTCCAGCCCTAATTATTCGGACCACGTGGCAGTCTCTCAGCAGGCTTCATTCTAGCCTCGGATCACGTACCCTCCTTAAGCTTCACGATCAAAGCACCTGTAAAACAGAGTATCGGATAAGTCATCAGTTTAAAGAACAACTCTGTATAGACTTATCAGAAGAACAACGTTTTAGAAGAAACCTGAACGAGGTTAAAACGAAACAACACGAAGTAACAAATAGCAACGACACGGAGACAACACGAAGACACAATAGGGAAAACGACACGAAGTCAGTAAAGACTCGATGTACAACAGTAAGTAACACGAAGTAAAACACACAGACATAAACGATAACACGAGATGCAACTAGAGGACAGAGAGAAGCGACACGAGGTTCACACAGAAAATGACACGAGGTATACTGTGACAGAACAGACACAATGAAGAGAACGACACAAGGTGGTGGCACAGAAAGCAACACGAGGTGCTGCAATGTTTTGCACGCAGTGGAACAAAAAATGACACGGAGTGAAAACAACACAAAGACGAAACAGTAATTGACACGGGTTGAAATCAACACGAAGACAAAAACTGAAATCGACACGGAGTGAAAAACGACACGAAGATGAAAACAACACTAAGACGAAGTTGACACGGAGTGAAAACGACACGAGGTCACAAGACAAACGACACGAAGTCCAAAGGTGACAAAACAGATACTACAAAGAGAACGACACGAGGTAGAAAGAAAACAACACGAAGTAAAACGATAACGACACGAAGTGTCACTGTAACAACAAACACTACGAAGTTACGAATACAAAAAGCAACACGGAGACATAGAGAAGTAAAACCGACACGAAGTGTGGTTACAAAAATAAAAGGACACGAGGTATAGGAAGAACAACACGATCACGGAAATAACAAAGAGTTGACACGGAGTGTGGTCAAGGCGAGAAAGACACGAAGTCTAAAGAGAAAACAGCACGAAGACAAAAACATAAAAACTAACACGAAGACATAATTGTGAAAACACCACGAGGTGATAGACAGCAAGGAGAATGACACGAAGTGAAACGATACTTGAACCTAGACCGACGTAAAGATCCAGCGAAAAATGACTCGAAGATAGAAATACACAAGCACGACATGAACTAAGGATGACATGGGGACAACACAGTCACATAGGCTGCACGAAGTGAAAGACAACACGGCTATCTCGACACGTGATGAAATGGTGGAAGTAGAAGAACAACTCGAAGATGAAAACGACACGAGCTGAATATAACACGAAGGTGAAGACAGACACTGACACGAGGTGTGGACACGAAGCAAGAATGACATGAGGTTCAGGGAAACCAACACGAAGACAGAAACAGTACGGACACACGAAGTATTACCTCTTAGCAGCTTTTTCTTGTAAATGGAAATCAACATGAAGTGTTGTAAGCTCAGACGACACGAGATCTTTTCGTGTTAGTGAGGGGAAACAACACGAAAACTCAAGTACAGAGACAGCATGAAGACGATGTACAGTCTGATGTACAGACTTTGAAGAACAGTCTAATGTATAGACTTGCGCGAGCGAGCTACAGTGCCAAAGTGTAGACTTCACGCTGTACAGACTTGGAAGACCACTGTTGAATGTGTAGACTTGTAGTTTAACATGAAAGAAGGCCAGTGTATAGACTTGCTATCCTCACAGCTGACGACTCCAGTGTATAGACTTGGAGGCCTGAAGGTGATGTGAGTAACAGTCCAATGTATGGACTTTGACTCTAAATGAGACTGACAGTGTATACACTTAGCCAATGCAATGCACTGTATGGACTTCCATGAGACGCTCAATGTGGACTTACTGCCAATCAATGTATAGACTCTGTAAATACATATGAAAGTTTTATGCAGCAGATAACAGTCTGAAACTTCAATTGCAATGATTCACAGTGATTAACATCAAACACCAGTCATCAAAACCAAATCAATCATCAAAACCACAGCAATGAATGCTTTATGCATCAGTTTAACATGTAGCATGATTGAACATCTGATTAACTCACATCAACTAACAATCATCAAAAACCATCATCAAAATCACAGGGGCACAATAATCTCCCCCTTTTTGATGATGGCAACACTTTCAATACATTGAGTCATTCTGATGATGTGAGGCATTCTGAAGACTCAAATTATTCTCCCCCTTTGACTTCATCAAAAAGAAAATAATTTGAGAAATTAAAGCATGTATAAAAGTTCAGTCAAATTCTCCCCCTTGCAAGAACATGATTCTCCCCCTTTAATAGTGTCAGCAAAAACATGAGTTAGAGAAGATCAAAAGAAATCTGCATGCACTGATTGAATGATATTCTCTCTCTTTGGCAAACAATCTCCTCCTTTGGTACAATGCAAAAATGCAGATGCAACAAGAAATGCAATACTCCCCCCTGAGTATATGAATGCAAGGTCACAAATGATATTAACATGATTCAGCACGACAAGGAAAACTCCCCCTGAAGAGATGCCAATTGATATGCAAGTGATGCATGACATGGAAGCTCCCCCTCAATAAGTGGACTCTTATGAGATAAATGAGAAGGAGACCACAGGGGCAAACAAGGAGAAGTTCAGGTCATTGAGCCAATGACATGAGCAGAAGAAATTCAGTTAACAGATTTTTCAAGGATGCTCCAAACATAAGAAATTCAGCCAGATTTTCAAAGAGATATCAATCTCATAAATCTGAAACATAAGTTTTCAAAGTCTTCTATCATAAGGGCTTATGAATGACATTTATTGAATAGCATGGTTTAAACATGATGTATGCAGAGTTTATCAATAAAATTCTGTATTGATATCTAAAACCATGGTTTAATAAAAGTGAACCAAGCCCTCATATTTATCTTGAGAAAACTCCCTTTCTCTTACACAATCAAAGTTATTGACTTCTTTCGCAATTACATGCATCTCTATTGAAATCAAGCAATTATGAAGTCATATGAATTTGTCTAGGGTTGTAGCAATTTGATTTGAGCATCAATATTCAGATATATCAATTTGTTCAACAATTTTCCATGCTACAAATTTTACAAGCACTCTAGTTCAGTGCACACATTGGAACTAGAGGATATACCTTGATTAGAGGCCACTATCTGTAAGCCCTTAGTGTGACTAACTGTCATGCTATATGTGAACAGAGATAGCATTTACACATCATGATGCACTCCAAATCATTTCTTGATGAGTGAGTTGTATTTCTCAGTGTGCATGCCATTGCTCTGCCTGAATTTTCAATAAAATTTATTCTGCAGAGTTGACTAAGACACCTCATGACATAGTCCTTTGGACATAGTTTCTCAGTGATCAAAGTCATTGCTCTGACAAATAATTACCCTTTAGACAATTCAGACAAATTCCTTTGCTTCAAGTCAATAATAATTTCATGTACTTAGCCAATTGAAGCCATGAATACAATAATGCAGATTTCAGAATTTTCCACAAGACATAGCATGAAACATATGGTTAAGGTTTATTAAACATGCTTCAGATATTTTTGAGAGATTTTAAAGTCAAACTCCATGAACATTAAACTTAAACCACATGAGTTATTTCAGTCATTCTTAAGAATGTATAATAGAAGATTCCTAGTTCAAGAGTTTTCAGATTTATGATCGAGATAGCCCATTGAAATCTTCATGAAAGACTGATAGAATTCTGAAGCCAAATGATACCAATTGATAGGAGAATTACCAATTGTTAAGAAAGATTTTTGAAGCACAAAGTTTTCAGAATATGATCAATGTTTGTCAACAAAATCAATAAGAAAGGATATGCTATGAATTCTGACGAATGTATGCATTTGACAACCTATATGCAATGCATTGACTCCCCTCACAATATGCATTCAAACTCTCTGTTTGGCATTTTCAATACAGGGAGATGCAATGCACTATATGCATGCAGGGACATGCAAAGATTCAACATTGAATTGCTATGCAAGGAAATGCAAGTGACTCCCCCTGAAAACATGCAATGCTTGCACTGAAAACTAAGCATATGATTCCAAATGATACATGCACATTCAGACTGCCCTATCAAGCAACATGACCCATGGTACTAGGCGGAGCACTTGGTCTAAAAGACCAGCTCTCACATAGTAAGGACCTCCGGACAGATTTCCCTGTCTTTTGGTAGCTTACCATTTGATATACCATCGAGGTTATGAATAACAAGGTAAACTCAACAGTTCTATATGCAATTCAGATTTTCAATGAATTATGCAACAGACAGTTTTTTTTTTTCAAACAGCATTCCCATTCAGTTCAGATTTTCAGAAATTTCAGAGTGCATGATCAGAAAATAATGCAACTGGCAGATGATGAATGAATATGCAAACATACATCAAACCAGATATGCAATAAGTTTCAAAATGGGAAATGCAGAGAGAGATTACCTGAACAATGTGAGAATGGGGTTTTCATTCTTGAGTGCCTTGGATCATTACCCCTTTTATTCCAGTCCCAAGGCAAACCTGCAAATTATTGATCAAGTTGATCCTGTAGGAACCCAAGAAGTCTTGGGTCCTGAATTAACCCTCGCAGGGGTTCTAAAAGGTTTCTTAGCAGGATAATCATCAAATTCCATCAGATAGCAATTATTCATGGAATGACCAAGCCTTCCACAATATCTACATGACACCGCCGAATTAGCTGAAGTATGATGCCTATGTAGATGAGCATGAGTATTTCTTTGATTATCATGAAAATTTTTCTTTCCATAATCAGCTAGCCAACAGTTGGCAGCTTTGTGGCCTAGCTTACCACATTCAGAACATGTAAAAATCTTTCTTTTATATGCAACTTTATTTCTTCCAAAGTCATTTTTCTTTGTAGGAAATTTAGCATATTTGAAATTTACATTCCTACCCTGGATATGCCAACAGTCTTTGACTGTGTGGCCATGCTTTCTACAATGAGAACATTGAAGGGAGTTTCTTCTAAACGACCCTGACCAGCATTATGCAGCAACATGTCCTATTTTTCCACAGTTATAACAATCAATTTTCTTATCCCACGGGACATGCTTTCTAGCCTGATTGTTTTGAGCAGCTGCTAGGTCATCCTTTTCCATCAAATTACAATCATGCATCAAATGTCCGTGTTTGTGACAGTAGTGACAGAGCATTTTCTTTCTAGATGTATGCGAGTGTGGGTGAGGACTGTGATCAATATGCATAGAAGAGTTCTTTCTATATGTTTTCTGTTTTTCATTCTCTTTCTGATTTTTGTACTGAGGTGAGAATGAGGTAGAGGGCTTTTCTTGTTCTGAACTTTTAACGAAAACAGTCTTCAATTTTTCTCCAAAAGCCTTCTCAGCCTTCTTCATGTCTGGACTGTAACCCAGTCCCTCCTTCTGAAAATTCACATTCGCACCAAGGAGCTTATTCAAATTGTCTCTTCCCTTAACAAATTTTGACAGGGAGTTTCTTAGATCTTCAATTTCTCTTTCCAAAGACACAATGTGGTCCTCACACAAAATAAGTTGATTTTGCAATTCATCATTCAGACTCTTCAGAGTCTCATTTTCTTGTGTCAATGTGAATTCAATACTCACTTCATTTTCTTTCAGAATAGATTTCCCTTTTTCAACTGTCAGCCATTTTTCAGAAAAAATAGTATTAAGAACCATTAGCTTTTTGTTTTGTTCCTTCAGATGAAGGTTTTCTTCAATCAGCTTATCTTGTAATTTATCGGTTTCCTTCTTCTGACTCAATAGTGAATCATTTTCTTCCTTCAAGGAAGTGATTAGTTTCTTCTGTATATTATCATCAGAGTCTAAATCTTCAATCAATTCCTTCAAGAATGCACATTCATTGCAAGCAGAATTATCAGAGCATTTTGTTTGAGCCTGAAGTTTTTCACATTGTTTCTTAAGGCATTCATTTTCGGATTTCACAATATCCAATTCAGAGCTAACACA
Source organism: Amorphophallus konjac (assembly GCA_022559845.1). Lineage (NCBI taxonomy): Eukaryota > Viridiplantae > Streptophyta > Magnoliopsida > Alismatales > Araceae > Amorphophallus > Amorphophallus konjac. The sequence goes on along the minus strand of CM040123.1, from coordinate 141,654,743 downwards.
TTCAAGTTTTTTCATCAATTTTCCATTCTGGTTTTTATGCATATGGAAATCAGATAAATAAGCGTCATGAGATTTCTGCATATTTGAACAATTTTCACATTGTGGAGTAGAACTACTTCGATCACTTTTATTTTTCAATTTCTTGTATTGTTTTCTTAATTGTTCATGAAACTCGAACAACTCAGCGTATGCATTCTCCCAATCATCTAAGGAAAAGTTTTCGAAGATGTTTACCTCCTCATCATTATCCTCTTCTTGATCATTTGAGCTTGCCTTGCCATTATCATCTTCTGGATTATGGCTGTCACTATAGTCTCCTCCATTTCCGACTAAGCATAGTCCACCTTTTTCCTCATGTATGGCTTTCACTTGAGCCATGATTTCTTTTCCTGTTGAGCAACCTGCAATACAAGGAAATATGTCAATATTTACTGAGTCTCTCAGAATATTAAAGACCTCAGTATTCTCTTTAAACTTCCTCATGTCCCTCCTAGACCATCTGGCCTCATCCTGAGGCACTTTGTGTGGGCCCTTTGATATGAGATTCCATAATTTAGGATTAATGGAACTCAGGTGAATGCCAATGCCGCCCAACCAACTGCTGTAATTTGAACCATCAAATATCACGAGAGAAGACATTTAAACAAACAACTTTAGAACAGTAGTTGTTCGATGAGAGATCCAAGCAGCAGGACAGACACACACACAGATAAGAAACTTCACACGATGGCAGGAACCCCTTCAGATCGTTGGATCTGTTGAGCTAGGGAACCGCTCTAATACCAATTGTTGGGTTCGGTGCAGTATTCAGAGGGGGGGAATGAATATAACCCTTTAAAAAACTTTCGCCCAGATAAAATATGATGCTCACTAGAATTACTAGTTCGCAAACTAGATAAGCATAAAAGCTAATAATCAGTTGCAGAACCAAACAAGCATACAGTGAGATCACTAGGATGCTAACTAGGCTGAATTTGACAAGGAGTCGCTCAACTAGAATTTCGCTCTCTTGACAAATTAAAACATTCTAAGAAGACTAATTAACTCTTCTGCTCAACCAGAAGCCAAACGCTTAGAGCGCCCCTATGCAATCATCTAGCGGAAGCAAAAGCAGATAAACCAAACCACAATGCACAAGGGTTTTTAGGTGGTTCGGTCCTCCAGACCTACATCCACCCCACACTCAAACCGAGTGTGGCTTCCACTAGCTCACGCTAGAAACAACAGACTCAGTCTGCAACAGGTGCTGCCAAACAGCTTGACCAGGGGAACAGCCTCCCCTTTTCCTCCCAACCGGAGGGAACCACTAGTGACACCAGTCACTAGCAAACCAGAGACACACGGTCTCTCTTCCTCCGGATCCGGAGGGAACCCCCTGGACTTGAATCCACAAGCCCAGAACCGGAGATCAGATCTCCCTTCCTCCAAACCGGAGGGAACCCACAAGTAGTACCCAGCTACTTGCAACCGGAGATAGCAATCTCCCTTCTCCTGAACTAACAGGAGGAACCCCGACCTCACTACTGAGGATCGGAAGAACACTGATAACCAAATGAAACAGAAAAAATAAGAAACAAAAAATACACAGCGATCAGAAAGCTGTAAAGACAAATAACACAAATGTGGCTCGCATGGAGCTGCCTGGCCTGGATTTGATCCACGGTCCAGTAGTCAGATCTTCAGGTAAGCTTCTTTCTTCTTCTCCACGAGCTCTCTCGTTCACTCTCTATCTCTCTTTCTCTTTCTTCTGCTCTCCTAATCTCTCACTCTCTACTGCACTTCTTCTTCTTCACTCTTTCTTCTTTCTTCACAAGAGCTCTATCTCTCTCTCTTCTTCTCCTTCTGCTCTTCTTCTTTCTCTTTTCTTTTTCAATCTGGATCGTGGCTCTCTGTATGGACTCTTCTTCTCGCCAACTCGATCACCTTCATCTGTGGACGAAGGTCTCATATATATAGCAGCAGCAGCAGCATCAGCCACGACGTGTGACCTCCACATTTCCAGCCCTAATTATTCGGACCACGTGGCAGTCTCTCAGCAGGCTTCATTCCAGCCTCGGATCACGTGCCCTCCTTAAGCTTCACGATCAAAGCACCTGTAAAACAGAGTATCGGATAAGTCATCAATTTAAAGAACAACTCTGTATAGACTTATCAGAAGAACAGCGTTTTAGAAGAAACCTGAACGAGGTTAAAACGAAACAACACGAAGTAACAAATAGCAACGACACGGAGACAACACGAAGACACAATAGGGAAAACGACACGAAGTCAGTAAAGACTCGATGTACAACAGTAAGTAACACGAAGTAAAACACACAGACATAAACGATAACACGAGATGCAACTAGAGGACAGAGAGAAGCGACACGAGGTTCACACAGAAAATGACACGAGGTATACTGTGACAGAACAGACACAAAGAAGAGAACGACACAAGGTGGTGGCACAGAAAGCAACACGAGGTGCTGCAATGTTCTGCACGCAGTGGAACAAAAAATGACACGGAGTGAAAGCAACACAAAGACGAAACAGTAATTGACACGGGTTGAAATCAACACGAAGACAAAAACTGAAATCGACACGGAGTGAAAAACGACACGAAGACAAAAACAACACTAAGACGAAGTTGACACGGAGTGAAAACGACACGAGGTCACAAGACAAACGACACGAAGTCCAAAGGTGACAAAACAGATACTACAAAGAGAACGACACGAGGTAGATAGAACACAACATGAAGTAAAACGATAACGACACGAAGTGTCACTGTAACAACAAACACTACGAAGTTACGAATACAAAAAGCAACACGGAGACATAGAGAAGTAAAACCGACACGAAGTGTGGTTACAAAAATAAAAGGACACGAGGTATAGGAAGAACAACACGATCACGGAAATAACAAAGAGTTGACACGGAGTGTGGTCAAGGCGAGAAAGACACGAAGTCTAAAGAGAAAACAGCACGAAGACAAAAACATAAAAACTAACACGAAGACATAATTGTGAAAACACCACGAGGTGATAGACAGCAAGGAGAACGACACGAAGTGAAACGATACTTGAACCTAGACCGACGTAAAGATCCAGCGAAAAATGACTCGAAGACAGAAATACACAAGCACGACATGAACTAAGGATGACATGGGGACAACACAGTCACATAGGCTGCACGAAGTGAAAGACAACACGGCTATCTCGACACGTGATGAAATGGTGGAAGTAGAAGAACAACTCGAAGATGAAAACGACACGAGCTGAATATAACACGAAGGCGAAGACAGACACTGACACGAGGTGTGGACACGAAGCAAGAATGACGTGAGGTTCAGGGAAACCAACACGAAGACAGAAACAGTACGGACACACGAAGTATTACCTCTTAGCAGCTTTTTCTTGTAAAGCATGGAAATCAACACGAAGTGTTGTAAGCTCAGACGACACGAGATCTTTTCGTGTTAGTGAGGGGAAACAACACGAAAACTCAAGTACAGAGACAGCATGAAGACGATGTACAGTCTGATGTACAGACTTTGAAGAACAGTCTAATGTATAGACTTGCGCGAGTGAGCTACAGTGCCAAAGTGTAGACTTCACGCTGTACAGACTTGGAAGACCACTGTTGAATGTGTAGACTTGTAGTTTAACATGAAAGAAGGCCAGTGTACAGACTTGCTGTCCTCACAGCTGACGACTCCAGTGTATAGACTTGGAGGCCTGAAGGCGATGTGAGTAACAGTCCAATGTATGGACTTTGACTCTAAATGAGACTGACAGTGTATACACTTAGCCAATGCAATGCACTGTATGGACTTCCATGAGACGCTCAATGTGGACTTACTGCCAATCAATGTATAGACTCTGTAAATACATATGAAAGCTTTATGTAGCAGATAACAGTCTGAAACTTCAATTGCAATGATTCACAGTGATTAACATCAAACACCAATCATCAAAACCAAATCAATCATCAAAACCACAGCAATGAATGCTTTATGCATCAGTTTAACATGTAGCATGATTGAACATCTGATTAACTCACATCAACTAACAATCATCAAAAACCATCATCAAAACCACAGGGGCACAACATACGTGACTGGCACCCCCGCGTAGTCAATCAGTCAGTTAATTACCGGTTAATTAATTGGTTGATCGACGCGTGAATTAACCAAATAAATGCTAAAACAGATGATAACATCTCATCAGAAACAGTCTGGCACGCCCGGTGGGACCAGTGTCACCTTTCATCTCTTTGCCGAGATACTTGGGCTTCGAGGCCCTCCCAAAGGTTGCTAATTGTCGGCTTGTTGGTCTTTTCAGGCAAACGATGACGACAACAACTGGACTGACTGGTGTCGGCTTTGGCCCGTCAATTGTTGCTGATCATGCGCAAGGGTACCTGGCGGTGCCCATGGTATTTGGCAGCTTCCCTACCGCTGCTGGCTTCCCCAACTTTTTGGGGTTAGCCTTCGTAGATATGCTGGAGGTGGAACCCTCGGAGCCCGTCGAGGGAGCTGCAAAGGAGATGGAGCTTCTGAAGGCCCGAAGCTGCAACGACTCACCCAAGAGTCCAACTCTTGTTGCCAGTTGCCTGGTGCACCATGCCGTTCGTGGGGTCCGCCCCGATGCTGTCAACAAGAACTCTGGAGGACGTCAGCGCAAATAGCTCCGGAGGGGTACTACTGTTGTTACCGGAACCCTCTCGCAATCCGATAAATCTATGATGGTTGGTGGCATGCGCGTCTTCCTCAACGGACGCGACGCACGGATAGTCTCGGACCGGGTGGTCCCTTCCATCCCCGTCCGCAACTCATATCAAGCCCTCGCTGAAAGGAGGGCAGAAAGAGAAGAAGCCGGCCATTACGGCCAAGAGAAGTTGGCCCCCAGGCCAAGGAAATTTAAATAGGTGTGGGTCCCCAAGAGGGTCCAACCTGTTCATCAAGCTGCACGTGTCCGCCGCCGCCTTGCTCACGACGGAGCGGAAGGAAGGAGAGAAAGGGGCCTGGCCCCGAAAGAAGAAGAGGTGGTTGCAGACCCTCCGCACCGTGAAAGCTTCGGGCCTACGCCCGCCAAGCCAACGTCCCTGCTATGGGGTGAAGATTCCAGCAACTTGCCGACAGAGCTCGGCTAGCTTATACCCCTCCTGCGGGAGGTCGACAACTGTCCCCCGTGCTGCATCAAGAACGGGGTCGAGAAGAGATGACCAATTTGGTCAAGAACTATTTCCGAGGGCTAGGCAACCCCTCGCTTGGACAGCAGCGGTTGATGCAAGCAGCCTTTGCCAATGAAGAGTACTGCCCATCAATGGCAGATGAAGAAGATGTAGGAGAAAGAATGATGGTGTCGCCAGTCGACGACAATGGCCATGATTACAGCCTCGAGATTGATGCCGATGAAGCCGCTCGTAGGCGGGAAGAAACGAGAAGGACTTCTGTGTTCGAAAGGCTGACTTTCCCAGAGCAGGCTAAGACGAAGGTCCATCGACAGAGAAGAAGGATGTAGGTCTTCACCTGCAACATGACTGGCATATTCAGCCGATATGGGGGGCTTCCCGAAGACCCCCGCGAGTTGGCTCAATTGGCCGCAAGGCTGGGGCTGAATACTCGCAGAGTAGAAGCAGCAAGGGAGCTCCTAGCGACAGCTAAAGGAAAACAACCCCTGGGCTATCTCCAGTGGGATGATGAGGCTCCTATCTTAACCGCCAATGTGGTGACGGCGAAAGAAGAAGATGACGTCCTCCTCGACATCCTGCCCGAGGGTACGTCCGGGGAAGCAACATAAGCTATCCCTAGCACGACAACTATGGACCCATCGGTCCTGATGCTACTTTAAAGATATCGGCAAGAGATAGACTTGTTGAAGAAACATCTAATGGAGAAGACTAAATAGTCATCAGCTTCCAAGCCACCCGAAGTCCTGGGTGAATCATCCCGGGGAGCGGTTTGTCATGTCGACCCTCCGCCACTCTACACCTTGCCTCAGTCGTCAGAGCCGAGCATGGCGACGACTCAGCAGTGGCCACCACAGTCACAGCCGCTGATGCCGCCGGTGCTCCCTCAAGTGCACCATACACCCCCACTACTGCGTCTTCCACAGGCGACCGCTCTAGTCACCCCGTACTTGCAGCCGGCACACTTCTATCCGGACCCAGTTGACCCCACGGTTATGAACGGGATGATGGTGGAAAGGATGATCGAGCTGAAGCTGGCAAAAAGGAGTGAAGGTGACTACGTCGCATTTGATGCCTATCGGGTCCCATACCCGTAACGTCATGCTGCCAAGTGGCTTCCCCCAGGGATCAGCAAGTCGCCCAAGTTCGACAAGTTCAATGGGAACAAATCCCCGAAAGAACACGTCGCATATTATATGACCGTCATGGGTGATCTGGCCACCGATGAGTCATACTTGTTGAAGTTTTTCTTGTCCTCACTGACGGGGCTCGCATTTGAATGGTACTCTAGCCTCCCGGTCGGGTCGATCAGCGACTAGTCGGATATGCAGAGGAAGTTCAGGAAAAGATTTCATGTTATGGAGAGGGAGGTCACAGTGGCCGAACTCTATTCAACAAAACAGAGGGCAGATGACACAGCCCTCGACTATATTAAGAGGTGGAGGAACCTCGGGATGAGATGCAAGCGGCCCCCACATTAGGAGGACACTGTACAAATATGCAAACAGAACCTCAAGAGGGAGGTTCTGGAAAAGATGATAGGAATGGAAATACGATAATTTGACCGATTGAACAATGTCGTGGCCGAGGTGGAAGCCTTTCTAGCCAGACCTGTCCCTACATCAACTGCCAGCACAACCTAGAAGGGCAAGGCAGTGGAGCGGCGCCCGGTGCCTAAAGAAGCAAACGCTCTTGACATCAAGGCGTTCGAACAACAGAAAGGTAAAGGCAAGGAGGCGGTCGCCCCACCGCCTACAAAAGCCCCAGATGGCAAAGAAGGTCCCTCGCTGCGGGACAAGATGAAGAAAGCCTACTCCTTTCCGAAGGACAAGAGCCAGATTCTGTTCGACTGGGTAACGTAATATGGCATGGTCACCCTGCCAGAGCCAAAGAGGCCGGAGGACCTAAAGAGAAGAGATAGCCCAAGATTCTACCCCTACCACCAGATGCTGGGGCATCTAATCGAAGACTGCTATGTTTTCAAGGACATCATCGAAGGGATGGAGAAGAAAAATGAAATAGAATTGGGAGAGTACAAAGTGGACCCTTCTCAGCCATATGAAGCCCCTCTTAGAAGAACATGAGTCAACATGATCTCCCTATATCAGGCATTGCCTGAGGAGATCTCTGAAGCAAGTACGTAGAGCACTTATGAAACTCATTTCTTGGAGCCCGCGAAGGAACAGCAGGGATGGCAGTAGGCCCCTGCGAAGCACAAAAGGAAGAAAGCACCCCGCTCGAAAGTGGGGGATCATATCCGTGGTGTTACACCACGACCCGCTCCACCGGTGGCAGCACCTGCATGGACCACTCCACCTGCAGCCACCAGGATACCTACACAGAATCGGAGAAGACAAACTCGGCTGCCGGTGGTCAAGGAAACCAATCCTGGGGTCCACCGACTACAAAACCTCATTGAAGGGCTAGACGAGTACGTGCAGCCCGAATTGAAGCCTTTGCTGGTGCGTGACCATGTCCCATGGCAAGAACTGGAGCAGCTCTCACTTGAGCAAAAGGAGGAAGCTGAAGCAGCATCTGATAAGGAGGGCAGTCTGTTTTGGGGGCAGGCGCCTGTTGAAGCATGGAAGAGGAAGAAACAAAAGAAGAAGAAAGGAAAGGCCGCTAAGGCCTATAAAGTGCAGGTTGTCTCCTGTAATACTCTATCAGCACTCTTTAACCTACCTGGAGAGGAGGAAGAGGAGGAAATTTGCTTCACACCCCTTGCTGGGTGAGGCAAGGCCGAGGCCGCAACCGCTGCACATGCAACCCGGTCAGGCTAGAAATGGGGGCGCCAGCTGCCACCCAACCACAACATCATGTTCAGGAAAGAGCAGCCCTACAAAACACCTCCACCGGAGATCAAGGGAGTCCAGATCCCTCCTCGGCCAGGCCTATATAACAAGAGTGGGGGCAAGGCAGTCCCTTCATTTCTTGAATTCATGAAGATGTCTAAGGGGAAGAAGCCTTGCCAGGAGGCTAACCCTGCACTCGGGGATGTTCACCCGCAGCCAGCACGATCTGCCGAAGCTCCGAATGTAGATAGAGCTTGCCCAGCAGCAGCTGATGAAGAACACCAAGGATCCGGTGCTAGCCAGAAAGGCGCCGAGTCTGAGGCAGATGAAGCAGGTCTGTCAGGGGCCGCAACTCAAGACTCTCCCAAGCCTATGTGGGTTGAAGAGATGAAGCTTTCCAATGTCCGAGCTGGGAGCTGCATAATGAAGCTAGTCAAGAAGCTCCCTGCTAGATTTACAATCTGGGAGATCCTCTCTTTGAGTGAAGAGACTCGACTGGCGATCGTCACTGCTCTGCAGATGCCTGCCCGTTTTGAGACCTGCTTGGCTGAAGCAATGCTGGAGGCTAGCATGACCTTCACCCCAGAGGATATGCTGCTACCTACCATCAGCCACAATAGGCCACTGTACATGAAGGGGCACTATGGACACACTTTTTATTTAGGTCGTTTATTTATTTGGTTATTGGGTTTATTAAGTGCGTGGGCGTGCCAGTCACCTAAGTGACGATTTATTCGGGCTTCAAGGGAGCCCATGGTGCGCTCGATCTGACTAATCAGACGATTGTGTGGTTCGTGTCGGGACTGAGAACCCGCCGTACCATAAAGGCTATGACGTTAATTACATCTCCTCGGAGAGGGGAAAACCCTTGATTGATTGCCAGGAAAAGGGGCCCGATGGCCAAAAGTTCATAGTAATGAGAGCGAGAGCAAAAACTCGGATTACGTTTGAACGGACCCCGCATTGGGGCTTAAACGTTCATGGATGCATGCATGTCAGTCACTCACGGACCATTCCATGTACGGACGGAAGTCCGCATTAGTAGCATCGAAGACGACGATAAAACCGTGCAAATGTCTGCCGAAGACACGGCAAGCTTAATGCGGGTGCGGGATTGAATCCCAGTAGAAGCGGGTCAGATTAATGATCTATTGGCCCGAGATGGTTACATACTATGGCCATATCGGGGTCCCCGAGGTCCACGTCCGATGCCATGGGGCGTCAGTGATTTTCTTTTCACACACAGTCTGGGGAAATGAAGGTCCCAAGGTATGCGTGCATGTCGGTCACTGGTGGACCATTTCTTGTTCGAATGGAAGTCCGCATTTGTAGCGTAAGAGATGGTGGCAAACCGTACAAATGTCTGCCGTGGGTACGGAAAGTTTAATGCGGATGCGAGATTAGATCCCGGTATATATGTCAGTCACTAACAGACCATTCATTGTTCGGACAAGAGTCTGCATTTGAAGCATCGAAGGCAATGACAAAGACATACGGATGTCTGCCGTAGGTATGGCAAGTTTAATGTGGATGCGGGATTAGATCCCGGTAGAAGTGGGTCAAGTTGATGGACTATCGGCCCAAGAGGTGCACGGATCATGACCATGTCGGGGATTCCGAGGTCCACGTCCGATACCACGGGGCATCATTGCTTTTCTCTTCACGCACAGTCCGGGGGAGCGGTTTGTTAAGTGTGAAGCCCGAACTCGCCAACATACGCCCTCGCACGCGAATCAACCTGCGCGGTCAGGTCGCGGGGTTTAAGTGTGGGGCGCGCCAGATTAGTATCAAGAGGAGGGCGCGCCGGTTTAAGTGTGTAAAGAGGGGCGCACCGATTTAGGAGGGCATGGGGGGCATGCCGGTTTAGAAAGGCATGGGGGCGCGCCAGAATAGGTGGAGCAATGGAGCGCGCCGGAATAGGCTCAATGATGAATGGCACGCCAGATTAGGGCACTATTCATTCCAATACTTTGAAAGTGGTTTTGAGTGTAGAGTTAAACTGGCGCGAGGGGGGACCGCGCCGGATAAGCCCACGCCGGATTAAGGTCTGTGGGTTTTATTTCATTCTTGTTTGTTTTGTTTCTTCTTTCTTTCACCCGTGGGTTGATTTGTTGATTAGTTTGTTCGTCCAATTGATGGATTAGCTTTGTGGAGAGGATATTTAAGTATTTGATCATTTGTTAAGGTGAATTGGCATGATAATCCGAATGTTTTATTAGAAGTGTTTGTTGTGCAGGGTGGTTCAGTTTGTGTTTGATTTCAGGAGGGGGCTTTCTGAGTGGGGTTGATTTAGTCTGAAGAAGCTTCATTTATTCGTTCTTATGTGTTCTTGTTCTTTGTTCCTCTTGTTCTTGGCCCTGGCAAAAATCGGGCAGCACTTCCCCCGGACTGAAGCTTGCCAGAGAAAAATGGGGGAACGCCAAACGGATTGCTCTGGGGTGAACCTCACAATGCAGACCTCACGGCGGTCCGTTAACCCACATGTGAGTGTGGAAGAGCTCGAGGACTAGCCTTCAAGAACTCTCGCGACTCACGGGTAATAATTTCTCAAGGCGGGACGAATGTATGCCACAGGTGGGTTGTAAATGTTCATCCATCTGTGGGTTCCTTAGAAGGTCATGCCACGGAGAGGTAGACTTCTAAAGGCCCTTGGATGAGAAGAAAACCGAGATGAAGAGGGAGAGATCAAAGCGATAGAACACCACTCATGCCCACAAAGAAAGGCATTCTTTTTATTCATCCCCAAGGAAAAGGGGGAAAAGAGATACAGAAGGGGAGATTTACCCCAAAGCAAGGAAAACACATCAGAGAAAGAGGAAAGAAATACATCGGTGGGGGAGGGGGAACGGAGCACAAGCTCCTCCCCCCTCCGAGCTCACCTCTCTTCTCTCACGCTCAATCTCTCTTTTTTCTTCACCTCTCCGGCGTGAATGGATGGAGTTTTCTTCTCTTCGGGTGGCCTTCTCTTCTTTCTTCAGTCGCCCTCCGGGATTTCGAGACTCTCTCTTCTGCTTCTCTAGTGGAGCATGCCTTTTATAGAACGGACAGTGGGGGAGAGGATTCCTGGCACCTCTGCCACGTCTGCAAGGACATCGGGAGATAACCCATTGCGCTGGCTTCTGCTGGTTCGTGGAGTACACTGGCATTCGTCCGAAGATGGGACATTCGTAGATTTGTCGGGAGATATTCTGTTGCTTCCACCGTCGATGCATGCCTCGCCACTGCGCTGTCGAACGGAGGTGGAGACAGGGCTTGGGGCATTGAATTCCCTACTCTCTCGACTCTGCGCCCGAAGCTGACAGGAGAATAGAGTATCTTAGGATGGATGGGATGGCATTTGAGTTAAACCGGCGCGGTGTTGTGCGCGCCGGATTAACAACCTATAAAGGGGCACGCTGGTTTGCAGCCAAGAAGGGGGGCGCGTCGGTTTAAGGCTATTGGAAGGGGCGCGCCGGTTTAAGGCCCAAGCAAGGGCGCACCGGTTTAAGTGCAGGCCGCGCCGGTTTAGACTTCGTCTCGGCTTCGCGGCTATTCGGACGGACGCTTGTCCTCCCGTGTTGCTTTAGTTGTAATGCACTGCCGTCGGGGTGTTTAGTTCAGGGCCTCTGAATGTCGATTCGGAACTTTGAGTGATCTCCGGCGCGTGCCGAACATGTGTTCGAATTCTTGAGTTTCTTTTGATTCGGCCTTCGGCAATGCCGACTGGAGAGCCAGGGCAATCTCTTCAGCCCGAGGGGCTTCTTTATTGGGTGACGGAGCACCAGGGATATATTCATCCTGCTTGGATGAGGTATGGAGTTTATTCGGCCTTCCCGTCTTCGACTTGCTCTTGAGATGTCGAGACGTCCGTGCCGCAGGAACGTTCCTTTTCTTCTCCTTTTTTTTGACGTCCACAGGCACCTGAACGGAAGGGAGCTGAACAGAATTCTGGTCGATCCCGGTGCAGCTATCAATATTTTACCCTACAGAATCTACGAGAGGCACCACTTCAATGCGTATCTCGAGAAGGTCGGGGATATGCGTATCGTCGGCTTCAATAAAAAATGTGAAGTGTCGATGGGGGTGGCGGAGTTCACACTTACCCTGGCAGATTTCACTACGATGGTGTAATTCCATGTCATCGACTCCCGCACCTCGTACAAAGCATTGCTCGGTCGCCCATGGCTGCATGAAAATATGGTGGTGCCCTCCACGCTCCACCAATGTATCAAGTATAGTGTCCAGGGGAAGGAGAGAGAATATTTGTTGACGTCCACCCGTTTGAGGTATTTGAATGTCACTTGGAGGATGCCAACCTATATGCAGGACCTTCTCAGAAGACATCTGAAGCTAAGACCCCTGCGGGGGCATCAAGAGGCGCATCCGGAGACAATTGGTATCCACCACCGCCGCGCGGATATGTCAAGCCTAAGGTGGTCTCCCATATCACAGCATCCGGGGACATGGGCAGAATAGCACCCCCGGCATTATACCCCGAAGCTAATGAAGTGCAGGTCAGTCGGCAGCACGACCACATTGGAGTCCCGGACGGCCTCACCAAGCCAATTCCCGGCCTCGATGACCCCACTGTCGAGCCTTTTAAAACTTGGGAGGTGACACAGATAGATGGACCTAGCAGCTTGTTCTACACGGCTGAAGAGCACCCTACTCGGGAAGAAACAGACTGTTGCCTCCCCGAAGATATAAGCAATTCGTCAGTCCCCGTCAGGGGTCTGGCATTCACAACCAGCCGGATGACTAGGATGTTCCGAAAGCAACACATCCCCTCCGATCAATCTCATAAAATAAGGAAACTTTCCAAAAAATGTGGTATCCCGCAAGTCTGGATAAGGAACTCTGGTGCGTCTCTCAGCACCCGGGGTTGGGCTTCACCCTGGAAGAATACTACTATAGTGGGCGATACGAGGTGGACACCATCTCGGCCTTCTACCCTGCTAAAGATGGCCCACCGGGGGCAACCTTTGATGAATACCCAGCGGAAGCTAAATATGCTGACCCGGTTCAACCCAGAAATCAAGAAGCGGATGCCATAATTCCTTGCCGATGTTGGGAGCAGGTCTATCCCGGAGAGGCGGCCCTTCAAGCCAAGTTTGACATAGCTAGCAGCAGCGAGGCCGAAGATGTTGAAGAGGCAGGGATCTCTCCCTCCAGTGGAGTCCTACCAATGATGACCTTAGCACCTCTCGTGCCAATCGGTAAAGCCTCAGTCGATTCCGATCAAGAGGTATATGCTGCCGAGGAAGCGAATGCCATTTCTATCAAAGGTATAACTGCCCCGGAAGGCGAGACCTCCTCACCTTCTGCTATAGGACTGGTGATGTGACACACTAAGGGGGTTTGCAGCAAATGGAAAAAGTTCCTTGGACCTATTCGGCAAGCACAATCACAAAATAGCGAAGTTTCACGATCGGGACCGAACCGCCGTCGCACACACACGAACCCGGGTGACTCGGTGATGCTGAGTGGAGATGATGGATCAAGACCCTAGCTGGTAGAGTGCCAGTAGGGCTAGGGTTGCCCTCCCAAGGGTACAAAGCCCGCTCTTAAGGGGCTGGCCGGGTGCCAATTGGAGCACTAGGTCCCTCTCTCTCACAGCCCACGGTGACCGCTCGTAAGGGGAACACACGGGGCGGGCGCTCTCTCTCTTGCTCAACGGAGCAATTCCATGGATATTAGATGAACAAGTACTAAAAGAGGAGCAAAGTTCAGAGCTTACCCTGGTTGGTTTGAGGAAACCAACTCCGTTCGGAGACGAGGGCGAGCGGGGAAGTGTGGGTTCCCCGCACACTGCGGCGATGAAGCTTGAACCCTGTTTAAAAGTTACAATCACTACGCCTCACACAGGAGGGTGGACTTGGGATGGGGATTTCTGTATTACAAATCAAACACTACCTCCGCACAGGGAGGGGCGTTAAGCCAGCCAGGCGGGGAGGAAAGGTTTGCTCGAATCGCGACGTCGGGGCACCTTGCCGGTTCTGCCCGGTTCTGGGACAGCAAGACAAGGGGTCGGTGTAGTCACCTCTGTGAGCTCTCCCGGACTCGGAACTCGATGAGACTGGCGCCAATACGTCGCTGACAGACCCAGGTACGACTGTGAATTTTTGGGGGCGGGTCTGAAGTCGTCACCGGCAGGGGCGGACTCTGGAACAGGGTCCCTGCGAACTGGCTCGGACTGCACCCAGGTTGAAACAGCATATGGATGAAGCTTCCACGCCCTCTTCCGAAGTCCAAATGATGTGGGACCAGGTCATGCACGACCGTAGGCGAGTCTTCTTCAAGCATCAAGAAAGAACAGTGCCGGCGGAGGTCGGGGCAGAGCGCAGTGGTCCGAGAAGCGGGGAGGTGTTAGGGCAGACCCAGACTGACCTGAACAGCGTCCCGGCGGGAGATAATTTGGAACAAATGGCTCCAAGCTCCGAATGAGGCCCCGCTGGCTGCGTTGGACAGAGGGCAGATGGACCTTTTCTCTGGCCAAGCGGCGCACCAAGGTGAGCACGGGGGTGATCGCAGGAACCTCTGCAAGTCACTTCTGGTGGCAGGCTGGACTGGTTCTGCACAGTTGGCGAAGAATGGCTCTCCCGGGAAGCTCCAACCTCGGATTGAGACGAAACCAACTCGCCTGCGAAGACGACTGGAAGGGATTTCCGTCGATGTAGGCCATGCCCCCAGAAGCTCCGGGAAGTGGTCGCGGGCGGCACTGCAACAGGGGGGTCGACCTGTAGGTCTTCAGCTGCACACGGGTTTAAAGAGAAAATGGTTGAAAGGGGGGGTTTCTTTGGTGGAAGGGTAGGAGATATGGTTGCTTTGGGGGTGGGGAATGGTTGGGAGGTGGAAAGTGGAGGTGAGGGAGGAAGGTAGGGGCGGAGCTAGCAGGGGAGAGGGGGTGGGTGCGCAAGGGTCTAGGGGTTGGAGATGGTGCGAAATGGCTTGGGGAAATGGGGGGGGAATGGCCTTTGAATTGGGTGGAGGATTGAATGATAGTGTTGTTGTTAATGGATGCCTAGGGAAGGGGAGGGGTTACCTTGGGGAGGGGAATAGGTGCTTGGGAGAGGGGGATTCTCTCTTGGGAAGATGGAAGGTTGTATGGGGAAGGGGAAGGGGAAGGGTTGCTTGGGGAGTGGTGGGAGCAAATGGGGTTTATGAGTCTTGGGAGGTGAAGGGTTGTGTTTAATGGGGTGGGGCTGATGTGGCAAGTGGGGGAGGTGAAGGGGCAGGTTCACCCAAGGGAGAGAGAGAGAGGAGGAGAGAGAGAGGGGTTCGCCCCCTTTAGTGTGTGAGAGAGAAGAGAGAGCTAGAGAGAGAGAGAGGAGACAATGCTAGTAGATAACTTTACTCAATACTTCATTAGCCATCTCAAGTGGAGTTGGGGTCCTATTTATAGGGATCCCAACATTTACAAAAAGTCCCTCTGATAAGTGCAAAAAACAAATAAGCAAAGAGATGGGGGAAGGGGGAGGGCGCCCCTGGGCCAGGCCCACCTAAATGGGCCCATATGACACTCTAGCCCAACATGATGACACAAACTTAGGTCAATAATATGATAACCTAGGGACTTGACTCAAATAAAGGTAAATTACATCAAAATGACTCAACTGAAAGGAGAAAATACATCAAGAGAACCCACATAGCAAGCCCAAGTGTCGAGGTGGGCCCATCCAGTCGTGGAGTCGCATCCTACCCATCTCCGGGAGGGAGAGAGGTGTCGAGCCAGAGGGAATCATGGGTGATGTCCCCATCAACTCCCCCGGGCTGTGAAGAGCTCAACTCTGTCGAGAAATGGTCCACCAGACTGCGATAACGCTCCAGGAGGTCGGGGTCTAGCTGTTGAAGATCCTCCCTGCTCACCCACGAGTCATCCGAAGGGGGCCGGCCCTTCCACCTGACCAAGTATCGCTCGTATGCTTTGCTCCGAGTGACGGTGACCTGTTCATCCAATATCCGCTCTACTTGCTCACGTTGGCCCCTCTGGGCTGGTGGAACTTTCTCACGGGTGGTGGCTCTCTCAAGGGGTGGAACAAGCTCAATTTCCTCACTAGGTGTCACCGTGGGACCCCTGTATGGCACCAAGTCAGCCACATTGAATGTGGGACTTACTCCGTACTCCTCGGGGAGGTCCAACACGTAAGCGTTCGTGCCGATCCGCCTCAGAACCTGGAAGGGGCCTGATCCACGCGATCTCAGTTTGGAGACATTCCCAGGGAATAGTCTCTCAGTTCTCACCATCACATAATCACCTACACGAAATTCCTGGTGGCGTCGGTGGGAATCGGCCGATTTCTTATACACCTCATTGCTTTTGTTGATGTGTTTGCGGATTTCCTCATGCAATTCTTTCATGTGTTGGGCAAAAGACTCAGCACTAATAGACACTCTAGCATGTGTAGGCAAAGGAATGAGATCTGTAGGCTTTCTAGGCTTGTACCCATGCACGGCTTCAAAAGGGCTCATCCCTATAGACCTATTCACTGAGTTGTTGTATGCAAACTCTGCCTGGGGTAGAATAAGATCCCAATTCCCTAGGCGATCCTCAAC
This sequence comes from Amorphophallus konjac, assembly GCA_022559845.1. Lineage (NCBI taxonomy): Eukaryota > Viridiplantae > Streptophyta > Magnoliopsida > Alismatales > Araceae > Amorphophallus > Amorphophallus konjac. The sequence continues at coordinate 141,638,247 of CM040123.1, read as the reverse complement.
AAGACACCGAAGGAGATTCCCAAGACTCCGATTGACGACTTCGGTCTGGCCATCGGTTTGAGGGTGATAGGCTGTCGAAAACTTGAGAAGGGTCCCCATTAGGTGCCAGAGGGTCTTCCAGAAATAGCTGGTGAATTTGACATCCCTATCAGAAATGATGGTTTTAGGTAGGCCATGGAGGCGAGCTACTTCATCGAAGAATAGGTGGGCCACATGGGAGGCATCAGAGGTTTTTGAGCAGGGGATGAAGTGGGCCATTTTTGAAAATCTGTCCACTACGACAAAGATGGAATCATGCTTCTTCTGAGTTCTAGGTAGACCCAAGACAAAATCCATGCTTAAATCCTGCCAAGGACGATCAGGGACAGGGAGTGGGGTATATAGGCCAGTGTTTTGTTTTATCTGTTTGGCTGAGGCACATATGCGACATTGTCCCACAATTTTGGCTACATCCCTCTTGAGACTTGGCCAGTAGAACTGACCCTCAACCATAGCAATGGTCTTGTGCACTCCAAAATGTCCAGCCAGGCCTCCAGCATGCAACTCCCAGACTAGGAAATCCCGTAGGGATGTTCTCGGTATGCAAAGTCTATGGCCTTTGAAGATGAACCCGTCCTCTAGGATGAAACCTTGGTGTTCCCTAGGTGATTGGGTGGTCAGGGTGGTATGGATAGGCCCAAAATCCGGGCAATCAGGGTACTCATTCTTGACTCTCTCAAACCCTATGACTTCCACCCGAATGGTAGCCAACAAGGAGACCCTCCTACTGAGTGCATCTGCGGCACGATTCTCACTCCCAGCCTTATGCTTGATCACAAAAGTGTAGGACTAGATGTATTCGACCCAGCGGGCATGTCGGGCATTCAATTTCTGTTGGGAGTTGAGATATTTTAAGGCCTCGTGGTCAGAAAACATGACAAACTCTTTGGGCAAGAGATAATGCCTCCAATGTCGGAGGGATTGCACCACGGCATAAAATTCTTTGTCATAGGTGGAGTATTTTGCCCTGGCATCACACAATTTCTCACTAAAGTAGGCCACTGGGTGTCCCTCTTGGCTGAGGATCCCGCCAATCCCTACCCCGGAGGCATCACAAGTCACCTCAAAGACTTTGGAAAAGTCGGGGAGGCATAATACCGGGGCTTGGGTCATCCTTTCCTTGAGCTCTTGGAAGGCCCTAGAAGCAGACTTGGTCCACGCAAACGTCCCCTTTTTAAGGCAATCTGTGATGGGGGCTGTGACCATGCTGAACCCACGGATAAATCTCCGATAGAAGGTGGCCAACCCATGGAAACTCCGGACTTCATGGAGAGTGCGGGGCTCTGGCCAGTCAAGGATAGCTTGGACCTTTTCGGGGTCCATGGACACTCCCTCAGTGGAAACCACATATCCAAGGAAAGTAATGGATTTGGTCATGAAATGACATTTTCCCAAGTTGGCGAAGAGACTCTCTTTCCTAAGGGTAGTGCAGATCTGCCTAAGATGGCTGAGGTGGGCTTCCTTGGACTGGCTGTAGATAAGGATGTCATCAAAATAGACCACCAAGAAAACTCCAATGTAAGGTCTAAGGACCTCCGTCATAAGGCGCATAAAGGTGCTCGGGGCATTTGATAGCCCAAAAGGCATCACTAGCCATTCATAGAGTCCATCTTTGGTTTTAAAGGCTGTTTTCCATTCATCTCCTGACCTTATCCTAACCTGATGGTAGCCACTTTTAAGATCTATTTTGGAAAAAATGGTGGCTCCGGCTAGCATGTCGAGCATATCGTCAAGCCTAGGTATGGGGAACCTATATTTGACGGTAATCTTGTTGATGGCCCTGCTATCGATACACATTCGCCATGTCCCATCTTTCTTGGGTGTGAAAAGGGCCGGGACAGCACAAGGGCTTTTGCTAAGGCGGAGAAAGCCTTTCTTAATAAGTTCTTCCACTTGCCTCCTCAATTCTGCATGCTCTGTGGGGTTGAGGCGATAGTGGGGAAGGTTTGGGAGGGTGGCTCCTGGGACGAGGTCGATAGCATGTTGAACATCCCTCATGGGTGGCAATTGGTCAGGGAGCTCATCGGGGAACACATCCTTAAATTCTTCCAGGAGAGGGTGTATTTCCACGGGGTGGGGTTGGAGGGAGTTGACTCTCCAAGGCATATGACTACAGCACACAAGGGTGTTCCTTGGGTAACCTCCTCCTCCAATTCTCTTCTCGTGATGAGATGTAGACCCTTGGTTTTTCCAGTTGGCTTTTCTTGGGTAGGTTCTTGGGAAGCTGGTGGGGTTGGTGGGTGTGGGATCCCTGGGTTTTGTGGTGGTTTGGATTGTGGTGAAGGGAGAAGCCCCTTGGAGGGAGGTTCCTTTCGAGGTGGGGAGGGATTGAGGCGGATGGTTTTCCCCTCATGTTCAAAAGTGCATGTGTTAGGCTTTCCTAGGATGGTTGCATTGACGTCATAAATCCAGGGTCTTCCTAGAAGGATGCTCCCAACTTCCATGGGTATAATGTCACACCAAACTTGTCCTTGATAGGATGAGAAGGTGATGGGGACAAGGCAACAAGTGTTGACCGGGATGGAGTGATTGTTAATCCAAGAGACCCGGTATGGCTTGGGGTGGGGTGTGGTAGTAAGCCCAAGAAGCTTAACGGTGTCAGGAGACACGGCGTTGACACAACTCCCATTATCTAGGATCACTTTCCTAACATGGCTCCCCATCTTGAGGTAGGTGTGAAAAATGGAGGTCCTACGCCAATCTTCCTCTTGTGGTTTGGTGAGGGTGCACCTAATCACACCTAAGTGGGAGTCGGTGGGAGGAAGGTCGTGATCTAAGCTTGTTTCATAGAGTTGTTCCTCATACTCCTCTTCCCAACCTAGGGCAGCCTCATACTCCTCCACCATGCTCTCATGTTCTCCTTGGGACGGGGTAGGCCCTCCTTCAATGATAAGGCTGGACAATCCTTTGGATGGACATTGGGTGGCGATGTGGCCATAACCATGGCATCGAAAGCATTTTACCGAGCTACTCCCTAGGGTTGTTCCTTTGGGGGGTTCCTCTCTTCGGGGAGGAGGGTTGGGTGGAGTAGCCCTTGTAGGGGTGGGATTGGTTGGTTGAGGGTAAGTCCGAGTAGGAGTTCCCCCACTGGGGATAGGGGTCTTTAATAAGGGAGGAAGGTTGGGTCGGGGACCCGGACTCCTGACATCGGCCGTTCTAGGGGAGGCAAACCTAGGATTTCTAGAAAATCTCTCCACATCACAGGCTATTTGATAGGCTATTTCAAGGCTATGCACGTCCCTCATGAAGAGCTCCCGTTTGATGTGGGGTAGAAGACCGTTTCTAAATCGGGACAGAGTGACGGCCGGTTCCTCGACGACTCCACACCTTAGGAGATAGGAGTCAAATTTTTCAATGTACTCCTCCACAGTCTTCTCTTCCTGGGTAAGACTTTGCCACTCATCGAGGAGTAGTTGATTATAGGAATTGGGAAGGTATTTGCTCCTGAGTTGGATCTTCATGTCAAGCCAATTGTCAATGGGTTCTTCCCTCCTAATCCTCCTTTGGCTTTCTACCTTTAACCAATAGGTTTTGGCTAGTTTGAGAAGGTGCATCTTAGCCAACCTAACTTTCCTTTCCTCGGTCATTGGATACCAATCAAAGTATTGGTCCATGCCATGTTCCCACTCTTCATAGGCACTTGGGTTATGGGCCCCATCAAATTTTGGAGCCTCTACCTTAATCATCCTTAAGAGGAAATCGTCTGGATCCTCTCGGGGTCGCCTCTCATTGCGCCGAGGTTGTAGGGGCCTCTCATGCTCATGGTAAAAGTCATTCTCTAGGTCTTCCCTATCAAGTTCAGCTCATGGAGGGGGAGCTCTTTGGGCATGGTTTCTAGGTGGGACCCTAGCTTCCTCAAGTCTCTCCAGACGGATGGAAAAACCATCTAACCGTTCCATGATGGTATCAAGGACAGCATCAAACCGATCCATCGGATCTTGGGGTGCCTCCCTAGGGATGTCTTGGTTGCCTTGGGAATTGGAATTCATAGGGGGAGCCGAGGATGAGGGGTCGGCCCGATACAAGGCACCACTACGGGTAGACATGCACAACGAGGAGATGAACGACTCACAGGTGATGACAATGCAATGGCCTTAGGACCTAGGCTTGTAGAGACAAGTCTAAAACTTGCTCTGATACCACTTGATGTGACACACTAAGGGGGTTTGCAGCAAAGGGACAAAGATCCTTGGACCTATTCCGCAAGCACAATCACAAAATAGCGAAGTTTCACGATCGGGACCGAACCGCCGTCGCACACACACGAACCCGGGTGACTCGGTGATGCCGAGTGGAGATGATGGATCAAGACCCTAGCTGGTAGAGTGCCAGCAGGGCTAGGGTTTCCCTCCCAAGGGTACGAAGCCCACTCTTAAGGGGCTGGCCGGGTGCCAATTGGGGCACTAGGTCCCTCTCTCTCACAGCCCACGGTGACCGCTCGTAAGGGGAACACACGGGGCGGGCGCTCTCTCTCTTGCTCAACGGAGCAATTCCACAGATATTAGATGAACAAGTACTAAAAGAGGAGCAAAGTTCAGAGCTTATCCTGGTTGGTTTGAGGAAACCAACCCCGTTCGGAGACGAGGGCGAGCGGGGAAGTGTGGGTTCCCCGCACACTGCGGCGATGAAGCTTGAACCCTGTTTAAAAGTTACAATCACTACGCCTCACATAGGAGGGTGGACTTGGGATGGGGATTTCTGTATTACAAATCAAACACTACCTCCGCACAGGGAGGGGCGTTAAGCCAGCCAGGCGGGGAGGGGAGGTTTGCTCGAATCGCGACGTTGGGGAACCTTGCCGGTTCTGCCCAGTTCTGGGACAGCAAGACAGGGGGTCGGTGTAGTCACCGCTGTGAGCTCTCCCGGACTCGGAACTCGATGTAACTGGTGCCAATACATCGCTGACAGACCCAGGTAGGACTGTGAATTTTTGGGGGCGGGTCTGAAGTCGTCACCGGCAGGGGCGGACTCTGGAACAGGGTCATTGCGAACTGGCTCGGACTCCACCCAGGTTGAAACAGCAGATGGATGAGGCTGCCACGCCCTCTTCCGAAGTTCAAATGATGCGGGACTAGGTCGTGCACGACCGTGGGCGAGTCTTCTTCAAGCATCAAGAAAGAAAGGCACCGGCGGAGGTCGGGGCAGAGCGCAGTGGTCCGAGAAGCGGGGAGGTGTCGGGGCAGACCCAGACTGACCTGAACAGCGTCCCGACGGGAGATAATTTGGAACAAATGGCTCCGAGCTCCGAATGAGGCCCCGCTGGCTGCGTTGGACAGAGGGCAGGTGGACCTTTTCTCTGGCCAAGCGGCGCACCAAGGTGAGCACGGGGGTGATCGCAGGAACCTCTGCAAGTCACTTCTGGTGGTAGGCTGGACTGGTTCTGCACAGTTGGCGAAGAATGGCTCTCCCGGGCAGCTCCGACCTCGGATTGAGACGAAACCAACTCGCCTGCGAAGACGACTGGAAGGGATTTCCGTTGATGTAGGCCACGCCCCCAGAAGCTCCGGGAAGTGGTCGCGGGGGCACTGCAACAGGGTGGTCGACCTGTAGGGCTTCAGCTGCACACGGGTTTGAAGAGAAAAGGGTTGAAAGGGGGGGTTTCTTTGGTGGAAGGGTAGGAGATATGGTTGCTTTGGGGGTGGGGAATGGTTGGGAGGTGGAAAGTGGAGGTGAGAGAGGAAGGTAGGGGCGGAGATAGCAGGGGAGAGGGGGTGGGTGCGCAAGGGTCTAGGGGTTGGAGATGGTGCGAAATGGCTTGGGGAAATGGGGGGGAATGGCCTTTGAATTGGGTGGAGGATTGAATGATAGTGTTACTGGATGCCTAGGGAAGGGGAGGGGTTACCTTGGGGAGGGGAATAGGTGCTTGGGAGAGGGGGATTCTCTCTTGGGAAGATGGAAGGTTGTATGGGGAAGGGGAAGGGTTGCTTGGGGAGTGGTGGGAGCAAATGGGGTTTATGAGTCTTGGGAGGTGAAGGGTTGTGTTTAATGGGGTGGGGCTGATGTGGCAAGTGGGGGAGGTGAAGGGGCAGGTTCACCCAAGGGAGAGAGAGAGAGGAGGAGAGAGAGAGGGGTTCGCCCCCTTTAGTGTGAGAGAGAGAAGAGAGAGCTAGAGAGAGAGAGAGAGAGGAGACAATGCTAGTGGATAACTTTACTCAATACTTCATTAGCCATCTCAAGTGGAGTTGGGGTCCTATTTATAGGGATCCCAACATTTACAAAAAGTCCCTCTGATAAGTGCAAAAAACAAATAAGCAAAGAGATGGGGGAAGGGGGAGGGCGCCCCTGGGCCAGGCCCACCTAAATGGGCCCATATGACACTCTAGCCCAACATGATGACACAAACTTAGGTAAATAACATGATAACCTAGGGACTTGACTCAAACAAAGGTAAATTACATCAAAATGACTCAACTGAATAGAGAAAATACATCAAGAGAACCCACATAGCAAGCCCAAGTGTCGAGGTGGGCCTATCCAGTCGTGGAGCCGCATTCTACCCATCTCCGGGAGAGAGAGAGGTGTCGAGCCAGAGGGAATCATGGGTGATATCCCCATCAACTAGGAGTCCGCACCAGCCTGACAATAAACAACCACCAGTCTGTCACGGCTACAACCCCATCTACAGGGGCTGAGGCTGCTCTCTTGCCCTTAGAAACTGCAACGGCCATGGACATGCTGATAGAATAATCCGCACAGCTGCTACTGAATGAAGCAGAGGACTCCTTGGAGGCTCTGATGATGTCAAATGAGGAGATCAAGGTCCTCGGCCCCGAAGACGGCATTCCAAATTTCGTCGACCTCCAACCGGCACCTCCAGAGATAGAAGATGGAGGCCAAGCTACAGTCGACGAGCTGATAGAAGTCAATCTGGGAGATGAGATAGACCCTAGGCCTACCTTTCTCAGTGCCCAATTATCACCGGAAGAACGGGAGCTGTACATCCAACTGCTGCAAGAATACCGGGATTGCTTTGCCTGGACTTATAAAGAAATGCCAGGTCTGAGTCCTGCAGTCTCGCAACATGAGCTGGCGATCAGTCCTGAAGCCGAGCCGGTGAAGCAACCACCGCGGTGTATGAGGGCAAAGCTCATCACTCAAATATGTACAGAAGTCGACAAGCTCATTGACGTGGGATTCATCGAAGCAAATCAGTACACTACATGGCTGGCGAATATCGTCCCCATGAAGAAGAAGAATGGACAGATCCGGATATGTGTTGACTTTCGAGATCTAAATAAAGTCTGCCCCAAGGATGACTTTCCGGTGCCAATAACGGAAGTCATGATGGATGCTACAGTCGGACATGAGGCCCTGTCATTCATGGATGGCTCGTCCGGCTACAACCAAATATGGATCGTGAAACATGACCGGGTCCACACTGTCTTCCGAATCCCTAAAGGCATCTACCACTACAAGAGGATGTCGTTCGGACTGAAGAATGCTGGCGCAACTTATCAGCGCGCAATGACCAAAATATTTGATGAGTTGCTCTACCACAAGGTCGAGTGCTACATAGATGATATGGTGGTCAAGACCAGAAGAAAAGAAGAACATCTGCATGACCTCCGAATCATTTTTCAGAGGCTGAGGCAGTATGAATTAAAAATGAACCCTATGAAATGCGCGTTCGGAGTATCGAGCTGAAAATTCTTGGGTTTCATTATCAGATACCAGGGAATCGAGATAGACCCCGCAAAGATCAAAGCAATTCAGGAGCTACCTAAACCAAGGAACCTCTCCGAGCTGAGATCACTGCAGGGCCGCCTGGCTTATATCTGATGGCTCATTTCTAATTTGTCAGGGCAATGCCAGCCTTTCCACAAATTGATGATGAAGGATGTTCTCTTTTACTGGGATGAAGATTGCCAGACAGCCTTTGACAAGCTGAAAGACTATCTGAAGACTCCTCCAGTGCTGGGCGCACCGGTGAAAGGATGGCCGCTGATATTATATATAGCAGCCACACACAACTCTCTGGGGGCAATGTTGGCCCAGAATAATCAAGAAGGGAAAGAACAAGCCCTCTACTACCTCCGTCGGAGACTGGTCAGGACTGAGGAGAAATATACTTATATTGAGAAGACCTGTCTGGCACTGGTTTTCGCAGTCAAGAAGCTTCGACACTATATGTTGTCGTATGAAATCAGCCTGGTATCCAAGGAGGACCCGCTGAAATATATTATGTCCCAGCCAGCACTCAAAGGTCTCTTAGGCAAATGTGCGGTCATCCTTATGGAGTTTGATATCTCCTATGTACCGCGAAAGGCTGTCAAAGGCCAAGCTATTGCAGACTTCTTCACCGAGCACCCAGTGCCAGAAGACTGTCCGCTGGAACCGGAGCTTCCTGAAGATGAAACCCTAGAAGCCGCTCAAGTGCAGCCCTCTTTGTGGCAGCTATATTTCGATGGGGCCTCCAGAATTGACACCTCGGCCACTAGGTCAGCCAGAGTCAGAGCAGGGGTAGGCATAGTCCTGAAGTCTCCAGAAGGAGAAGTTGTGCATACATCTTACTCGATAAACAAGCCGTGCATGAATAATGAAGCAGAGTATGAAGCCCTAATAATCGGGTTGCAGATTGCACTATCCAAGGGGATTCAGATGCTGGAAGCATTCGGAGACTCCATGCTAGTTATAAAACAGCTGGAAGGAGAGTTCGATGTACGGAAGCAAGAGCTCCTCCCCTACCATCAACTGGCAACCCGCCTGATGTCAAGATTCTACTTCATCAGCATCAAGCATGTCAACCGAGGCCAGAACGCTCAGGCGGACGCCCTCGCTAAATTAGCTAGTTCTTTGGCAATCCCGCCAGATGCAAGCCTGAACACAACAGTGATCAACCACCGGCAGGTCCCCAGTGTGACAGAGGTCTTGGCCGACGAACAAGAGGATGAGGTTGTGGCCGTCGAAGAGGTTCAACAGCCCGATTGGCGAGAACATCTCCTACAGTGGTTTCATCACCAGTAGCTCCCAAGAGAGAGAGAATAGAGAATGAAACTCCTGAGGGTCAAAGAGTCTTACGAAATGAGAAATAGGGTTCCGAATAATGGCAGATGCACGGAGAAGGGTCCTACTTCGTTGCTTGTCTTCAGTAGAAGACGAGCAGGTGATGCAAGAAGTCCATGCGGGTTCAGCTGGAGCGCACCAGGCCGGCCCGAAGATGAAAATTGAGATAAAGAAATTGGGTTACTATTGGCCCATTATATTTGATGACTGCTGCAAGTTCACCAAGGCTTGTCAGAAATGTCAAGAGCATGCTAATGTGTCAAGAAGACCTCCAGTGCCACTACATCCTACCTTACCAAGCTGGCCATTTGCTCAGTGGGGCACGGACATGGTAGGGCCACTACCAGCATCTTCATCAGGGTGCAAATACATCTTAGCAGCCACAAATTACTTCTCCAGATGGGCAGAAGTAGTTGCGCTAAGAGATGTGACGGGAGAACTGGTTGCAAGATTCTTCCGGCAAAACATAATATTCTGGTTCGGAATTCCTAGCCGGATCATCTCTGACAACGGTAGCCATTTCAAAAAGAAGAAGTTTTATCGACTAGCTGACAAATACAAGATTGACTGGAGGACATCGTCCCCCTACAACCCTCAAGCCAATGGACTTGCAGAAGCCTTCAACAAAACACTATGCACGTTGCTGGCAAAGACTGTCAAGTCTAATAAAAAAGATTGGGAAGAAAAGATGTATGAGGCAGTCTGGGCCTATCGTACCATCTATAAAACCCTAACCAGCTGTTCGCCATTCTCCCTCATGTATGGGTCAGAGGCTGTGGTGCCGATTGAATTAGAAGTTCCCTCGCTGCGAGTCACCATCCAGCATGGACTAGTCAGCGGTGAACAAACTAATGCAGAAAGAAGATTGGAAGAGCTTGCCGAGCTCAAAGGAAAGCGCCTCCGTGCGCAACAAAATATTCAACTCTACCAAGCTCGCATGGCCCGTGCTTTCGATAAGCTGGTCAAAGGTCAATAATTCAAGAAAGGAGACCTGGTAATGGTCAAAAAAAGAGAAGTGATGGCCTCCAACCCCAAAGGGAAGTTGGTCAAAAACTGGGTTGGACCATACGTTGTCCACCGGGTATATGAAGGGGGTGCCTACATCCTTGTAGACCACAAAGGTGTCATACAGTTCTCTCCCCTCAATGGAAAGCATATAAAGCTGTATCACGCGGCGCAACCGACATCCCCTGAGTGATCGGAATACTTACCTTGGTCTAGTGGCACTCTCCCTTGACCGAGCTACCTTCATCTTGGTCTAGTGGCACTCCCACCTGACTGAGTTACCTTCATCTTGGTCTAGTGGCACTTCGCCCTGATCGAGCTACCTTCATCTTGGTCTAGTGGCACTCCGCCCTGACCGAGCTACCCTTATCTTGGTCTAGTGGCACTCCGCCATGATCGAGCTACCCTTGTCTTGGTCTAGTGGCACTTCGCCCTGACCGAGCTACCTTCATCTTGGTCTAGTGGCACTTCGCCCTGATCGAGCTACCTTCATCATGGTCTAGTGGCACTCCGCCCTGACTGAGCTACCTTCACCTCGGTCTAGTGGCACTCCGCCCTGATCGAGCTACTCTTATCTTGGTCTAGTGGCACTCCGCCCTGATCGAGCTACCTTCACCTCGGTCTTGTGGCACTCCGCCCTGATCGAGCTACCCTTATCTTGGTCTAGTGGCACTCCGCCCTGACCGAGCTACCTTCACCTCGGTCTAGTGACACTCCGCCCTGATCGAGCTACTCTTATCTTGGTCTAGTGGCACTCCCCCCTGACCGAGCTACCTTCATCTTGGTCTAGTGGCACTCCGCCCTGATCGAGCTACCTTCATCTTGGTCTAGTGGCACTCCTCCCTGACCGAGCTACCTTCACCTCGGTCTAGTGGCACTCCGCCCTGATCGAGCTACCCTTATCTTGGTCTAGTGGCACTCTGCCATGATCGAGCTACCTTCACCTTGGTCTAGTGGCACTCCTCCCTGATCGAGCTACCCTTATCTTGGTCTAGTGGCACTCCGCCCTGATCGAACTACCCTTACCTTGGTCTAGTGGCACTCCGCCCTAACCGAGCTACCTTCACTTTAATCTGGTGGCACTCCGCCCTGATCGAGCTACCCTTATCTTGGCCTAGTGGCACTCCCCCCTGACCGAGCTACCTTCATCTTGGTCTAGTGGCACTCCGCCCTGATCGAGCTACCTTCATCTTGGTCTAGTGGCACTCCGCCCTGACCGAGCTACCTTCATCTTGGTCTAGTGGCACTCTGCCCTAATCGAGCTACCTTCATCTTGGTCTAGTGGCACTCCGCCCTGACCAAGCTACCTTCACCTCGATCTAGTGGCACTCCGCCCTGATCAAGCTACCCTTATCTTGGTCTAGTGGCACTCCGCCCTGATCGAGCTACCTTCACCTTAGTCTAGTGGCACTCCGCCCTGATCGAGCTACCCTTATCTTGGTCTAGTGGCACTCCGCCCTGGTCGAGCTACCCTTATCTTGGTCTAGTGGCACTCCGCCCTAACCGAGCTACCTTCACCTTGGTCTAGTGGCACTCCACCCTGACCGAGCTACCTTCACCTTGGCCTAGTGGCACTCCGCCCTAACCGAGATATCTTCACCGTGGTCTAGTGGCACTCCGCCCTAACCGAGCTACCTTCACCTTGGTCCAGTGGCACTCCGCCCTGGCCGAGCCACCTTCACCTTGGTATAGCGGCACTCCGCCCTAACCAAACTTGCATAAAATCAACAACATTGCCATTACGGGCCCTACGCCCGAATCGGCACCAATCTATTCTTTGCGTCAGCATTGTTTCCTTGCTGACGAATAAACTTTTTTCTGGTGCAAGACTTCGTGTCCTAGCCAACCCTTATACAATATTGCCATTGGGGGCCTTACGCTCGAATCGGCGCAGATCTCTCCTTTCCGTCAGCATTGTTTCCTTGCTGACGAATAAACCTTTTTCTGGCGCAAGACTTCGTGTCCTAGCCAACCCTTATACAATATTGCCATTGCGGGCCTTACGCCCGAATCGGCGCAGATCTCTCCTTTGCGTCAGCATTGTTTCCTTGCTGACGAATAAACCTTTTTCTGGTGCAAGACTTCGTGTCCTAGCCAACCCTTATACAATATTGCCATTTCGGGCCTTACGCACGAATCGGCGCAAATCTCCCCTTTGCGTTAGCATTGTTTCCTTACTGACGAACAAACCCTTTTCTGGCGCAAGACTTTGTGTCCTAGCCAACCTTTATGCATCATTGCCATTACGGGCTTTACACCCGAATCGGCACAAATCTATCCCTTGCGTTGGCATTACCTTCTTGCTAATGAATAAACCCTTTTCCTCGGCGCAAGACTTCGTGTCCTAGCCGACCCTCTCAACGCCCTTCTGTTACATGAGTCCAAAAAAAAAGAGAAAAGAAAAATGGGGTTTAAAATAGAGATACCCCACCAGATTTGTTCCTGCATTCGGAACAAGGGCAAAAGTGGTTATAACCCGGCTGCGGTGAAAACCTGAAAGGGCGTTGTAGGCAAAATCGGGTACCCCGCCACGTGAAAACCAGAAGGGGCGCGTGGGCAAAAGTAAGAGGGGGTTGGCTTCGGTGAAAATCCGAAAGGGCGCTCAGGTCAGTAAAGTGGTAATCTAAAAAGTTCCTCTTTATTCTCCTCCTAATGAAACTCCCAAGGGACAATCATCAAAAGTCCCACCGGAGATCCCCTACTAAACCCATGTTCGACCCTCGTCATCATCGGCGAGATCGGTCGGCCTCAATCCTTTAACTCGGACCTTTCGTCCCCGTTAATGAACATACCCTTGCTTCGACATGTAGCCCATGTCGATGAACAAACCCATGTTCGACCCTCGTCATCATCGGCGAGATCGGTCGGCCTCTATCCTTTAACTCGGTCCTTTCGTCCCCATTAATGAACATACCCTTGCTTCGACATGTAGCCCATGTCGATGAACAAACTCATGTTCGACCCTCGTCATCATCGGCGAGACCGGTCGACGTCTATCCTTTAACTCGGACCTTTCGTCCCCGTTAATGAACATACCCTTGCTTCGACATGTAGCCCATGTCGACGAACGAACCCATGTTCGACCCTCGTCATCATCAGCGAGATCGGTCGAACTCTACCTTTAACTCAGACCTTTCATCCTTGTTAATAAACATACCCCTTGCTTCGACATGTAACCCATGTCGGTGAACAAACCCGTGCTCGAACCTCGTCATCATCGGCGAGACCGGTTGACCCCTTATCCCTTAACTTTGACCTCTCATCCTTGTTAAGAACTATATGGCCTTTGCTTCAGCATTTAACCAATGTCGACGAACTAAACCAGGGCCTGACTCTTGTCATCATCAACAAGGCCAGCCGGCATCCTAAGTAGACAAGTCATCCCATATTCTGGATTCTCCGTGGAATAAAAAAAAAGAAAGAAAGAAACAAAAATGGGGTTAAAAATAGAGATACCCCGCCGGCCTTGTTCCTAAACTAGGACAAGGGCAAAAATGGCTGTAACCCGGTTGCGGCGAAAACCCGAAAGGGCGTTGTAGGTAAAATCGGGTACCCCGCCACGTGAAAATCCGAAAGGACGCGTGGGCAAAAGCAAGAGGGGGCTGACTTCGGCGAAAACCCGAAAGGGTGCTTGAGTCAGTAATGTAAAAAGAAATTAAATAATAATAAAAGGATAAAAAAATAAAATGAAATAATGATGTAGTAACGAGGTTACCCTCGTTCATCATTCCACTTCCATCTACCCTTTTCGACCCTTGTCACCATCGGCAAGATCGGTCACTACCCCTTTCGGTCCTTGTCACCATCGGCAAGACCGGCCACTTTTTTGACCCTTGTCACCATCGGCAAGATCGGTCGCTACCCCTTTCGGTCCTTGTCACCATCGGCAAGATCGATCGTTACCCCTCTCGGTCCTTGTCACCATCGGCAAGATCGGCTACCTTTTTTACCCTTGTCACCATCGGCAAGATCGGTCGCTACCCTTTCGGTCCTTGTCACCATTGACAAGACCGACTACCTTTTTGACCCTTGTCACCATCGGCAAGATCGGTCGCTACCCTTTCGGTCCTTGTCACCATCGGCAAGACCGGCTACCTTTTCGACCCTTGTCACCATCGGCAAGATCGGTCGCTACCCTTTCGGTCCTTGTCATCATCGGCAAGATCGGCTACCTTTTTGACCCTTGTCACCATCGGCAAGATCGGTCGCTACCCTTTCGGTCCTTGTCACCATCGGCAAGACCGGCTACCTTTTCGACTCTTACCGATGATCGCTACCCTTTCGGTCCTTGTCACCATCGGTAAGACCGCCTACCTTTTCGACCCTTGTCACCATCGGCAAGATCGATCGCTACCCCTTTCGGTCCTTGTCACCATCGGCAAGACCGGCTACCTTTTTGACCCTTGTCACCATCGGCAAGATCGGTCGCTACCCTTACGGTCCTTGTCACCATCGGCAAGACCGGCTACCTTTTCGACCCTTGTCACCATCGGCAAGATCAGTCGCTACCTTTCGGTCCTTGTCACCATCGGCGAGCCCCGACCAACTATCCCTTAAACTTGGATCTTCCATCCTCGTTAATGGGCAAACTACCATTGTTTCGACATTTAGACCATGTCGATGAATAAACCGCACTCTCAGCTTTCGTCACCATCGGCGAACTTAGTGGGGCGCATCCGCCTACTCTACCCATGTCCCACCCTGGTCAAAGCTCGATTCCGGGAATAGTTAATCCGCGGTGGAGCGAACACCTCACCCCTTCGCTGAAGGAGTGAGCGCTCTCCTGCGCCAGTAACTTACATCCCTGGACTGAGCAAATCGACTGGAAGGAGAAAGAAAAGAAGAGAAAGAAAGAAGTCACGATTGAAGCAACAAATAAAGACATTTCATTGATATGAGGTGTCAGAATACATCCGTACACGGGGCATTCCCCGAGATACATGAGCTCCGAAGACAAAATGTCACGTCCCGAGCCTTTATGACAGCGAATGACTCGCTCGAGGAACGTGAACAGCCGGCATGGTAAGTCTCTTGCAAGCAAGAATAATCAGAGCGCAAGACAATCACACATAAATGCAATTGCACAATACTTTAATCAAAACTCCAACTTATTTCATTGATAATCAATATTTAAATACAATAACTTTCAACTTCTTCCAATCTATCAGACTCAAGAAATAGGAAAATTACAGAGACTCGATCTAAACAATATAGACTTTCCTAAGTCTTCACTCTCACATTGACAACACTTTCATTCACTCTCGGACCCGCTACTTGTATAGCCCGAATCAGAATTTGAATCACTTTCATTTCCAGAAAAGATTGGAAATAGGTAATGAGCACACTTGCCCAGTAGGTCTCTTCGCATCAACATGATTATCACTATTTAAGTAATTAGCATTTTAGCTCTAAAGAAATAAGGAAAAATCAAGCGAATGCGATAAATCATGCGATCAAATCAAAGTAACAAGACGATCATGTAAGATAGGATGAACACGTATAAACTAGCAAGAATGTAATAAGTATGATCAAGAATGTAGCATGGCCTTTCATGAACAAGAATGCACTTTCACTTTCATAATCATAAAGGTTACGCACGAGAACGTCAATCATGTAGCAATTCACTAGATTTTCACGAGTGCTCATGGATTTCACTTATTTATAAAGAAAGTACTCCCAACGCAATGCGACGCCAATAGCATCATACCCCATGGTTTATAATAGTATGTTTCCGGCAATCATCCGAGGGGACTAGTATAGAGCCCTTGGACACAATCAGCGCCCGAACTGCATCTTCACGTATAAATCAAGCTACTTCCATGAGTGTATCAATAACGTATGGCCAAGAATGTAATAAGTTCAACAAGTTCATGATAACAATAATTCAATTGAATGAATGCTTCAATTTCAGAATATGAGAGATCAAGAATGAATTAAGACAATGTTATGCTTATGGAAATAAATCGACAGCATAACGATCCATTTCATAACTTTCATTCATTATATAAAGTTTCTTGATGATAAGCCCTAGACCATTATCAAGCCATCCAGGAACTTAGAATATCAACCCTTGGGTCAAACCTCGGGTTAACTAGCTCACGCATTGTGACGGTCTTGTACTGGACCGTTACGTTCACGTGACGGTCAAAGACTGGGCCGTTGCACTAATGTGACGCTCCAGTATTGGGCCGTTACATTGGTTTGAATCAGAATAATAGAATAGACTCAGTAAAATGTGACGGTCGTATAGTGGGCCGTTAGATGCTCCTGACGGTCCAGTATAGGTCCGTTAAATTGCTGGAACCAGAAAACATCGATAGTGCTTTCTAATCAATTGGGTTTTAATGGTACAACCAACTCGGCGTCCTAGTGGGAATCCCAAGCTCGCAGAGAATTATGGAGGCCTTGCAACAAGATTTCCTAGTCCATAGGAAGGAATATCCAATAGAGAGGTCCTCATGTCCAAGAATAATGTTCCTATAGTGCAAAGTGAACTAATGGACAACATACCGGAATATGCACCATGTACTTAAAGAAATGACTCTATTGATAGAGAGGATGTGTAACAATAGGAAATCATGATAAAACTCCGTTAATACATCTTTGAAAAATCATGATTTAGATACAAAACTATAGAATTTTGGCACATGAAATTAACATAACTTAAAATAACTTAAGATACCTAAATTATGCAATTTCTATCATGAATCAATAAATAATCTTAAAGACATGAAATCAGGTCAAAACTTAAATAACTAGGCTTATTTATAAGTAAAATTGATTATTTTCCAATTCTATCTACAGTTCTCCTGACGGTCGAGAGTAGGTGTGTTACAGTGATTGTGATGGTTTATCAAGGGGCCGTTATAGTAGTGTAACGCTCCTGTTATGGTGCGTCAGAGACAACAGAGCAATTAAAATGTAACAGAGGGTGTGACGGCTTATTGTAAGGCAGTTACAGTGTTGTGACGGTCTAAGTATGATGCGTCAGAGTCCCTGCTAACAGTATAAAGAAATTAACAAACTATGATTTGAAACCATGTCATGTTTTGAAAAGATTTAACTACCCCAATCATGACAAAACGAAGTAAAGGTCATCTAGATGCATAGGTTGTAGTGAATTGACAAGATAATATCTTTGATCTTTGATTAGGGCTAAGGATATGTATGTATGCATGAACCCACTAAAACATGAAGTTCATAGTCTATAATGCATGAAATCAAACACAATCAGAGGGATTTTATCCCTAACAAGATGTTTTTGCCAATCATGAGATAACCTACTGCTTTACTGGGCTTTAAACTTCTAATTTGAGTCTGAAAGATGTGCCCTAGTTCTCCCTTTCCAGCGAGTTTCCAGCAACTTCACGATGCTCTAGCTCCTCAGCCTCGTGACCTAAGGATGTGAAATTTTGAGGGTAGGAAGATGAAACTAAGGTGAATAAAAAGTTCTAAAGGATCGAACTATAATTACCTCGTTTAGACGTCCTAATCTCTTGATCTTAAGGGGTCTTGCGTTCAGTTTCGTGGGTTGCTAAGGTCGAACCAGCAACTTGGAAGCTTCAATCTCCTTGGTTGGTTGATCTCCTAGCACGAAATTTGGAGAGCTATTAGTCTAATGTTTTATAAACAAAATCTTATAAAGAACTTACCCGAAATTGTGACTCCTTACCTTGTTTCTTCACGAGCCAAAAGTAAGGGTTGCTCAGTTCAGAACTAGGCTATATTTATAGGGTTTTGGCTAGGGTTTGAGGATTAGATCGATTCTAGAGTCCTTGTTAAAGCTTAGATCAACTTCTAAGAGTCCTTAACACCTCTATTAGTCTTCCCATCTCGATCCCTAAGAGATAAGCTAGTAAAAATCCAATCTTTTGGCTTGTTCTTCATTTCACGGAATTTACAGAGTGTAACGCATCAGGACTGGTGCGTTACATGCCTGTAGCGGTCGCCCGATAGACCGTTACACCAAACGTGTACAAAGTTTCAATTTATTAAAACTCTTTTATTCATTTATCCTTCTAATTATCTATATAAAAGAGTATTTATCTTTAAAATTCGTGGATTGGCTAAATAACCTTCTAGAATATGGGTCAAACTTAATGGGCTTGGTCTTTTAACCTTTTGGGTTTCAATTATCAAAGCTAGATTAATTACTTAACATAAATTGGGCCTTATAATGATTTATTTAATCCAATATTTATTTATTAATCCATTTTGGGTCTTTAAAATTTCTAGAAAATAATTAAATATACCAAAAATAATTTATAAAAATTCTGGGGTCTTACACAAAAAGGAGCGAAACTAAAAAAAAAAAAGAGAGAAGCGAGGGAAAGCTACTGCAGAGGACGCCGGAAAATGTCTTCCAACTCCAAGAGGCCCAGGGAAGGATACTGAGTCAGCTCTTGCAACCGAGATTCGGTAGCTATCAGCTGCGATAATTTTCCGTCCAGAGAGGCGAGTTGTCCTTCAGCTAGGTCAACTTCTTTTGCGGTCTGAACCTCCAGGCGCTCAGTCTCCAGCAATTAGGCTTCAGCCCTGGCAAGTTTCGCACGCAGTTCCATTATACGCACTGTGAGAAAGGACCGGCGGTCTGATGTAGTGATAGCAACATCTCTTAGTTGCCCCAGGGTCCCTCTCAACGAGGTGGCGGCAATTCGGCAATCAGCCTTCTCCAATTTTACAGCAGCCAGCTGATCGGATACCTCCCGCGTGAGGTACTCCCGCCTGTTGGCATGCTTCAGCAACATGGTAACCCGCGGGGTCCAATCATCCATTGGGCATCCGAATGCCAATAACGGGTAGGAGAGGTGTTCTATCAGACTCCTCAGCTGCGCATAAGTCAAGCCCGGGGATGCCGACATGGCTTGCTGAAGATTATCTAGAGACTGCCATACCATGTCACTAGAAAATTGTAAACCTATTGGTGAAGTTTCGGGAAGCTGAAAATCCACCTTGCTGTCCACCTCGGCCCAGATATCGTCGTTCGCCTCGGAGCACGCCGTTTTAACCCATCTACGCGCCGTTTTAACCCATCTACGCGCCGGATAGGCCGGCGCCGTTTCAACCTCCAAAGCAAAAGTGCGCGCCGCTTCAAGCAGTGCCGTTTTAACTACAAAGGCAAGGGCGTGCCATTTTAAACGACGCAGTTCAAGCATCTGACCGCGCCGGATTAACGTCCAACGCCGGAATTGGGTGCCGTTCCAAGCTTCCGTCACCAGAGGACACCAATCCGGACGAAGCTCATCCGTCGGCCCTGCTGCACTCGTGCCTCGCTTGCACCACCCACATCTGGGGGGCATTTGTTGGCACTCAAAATGTGATGAACGGTGATCGAGCCGTAAAGACGAATGACACGGCCCACTGAAGCGCATAAGCTGATGAAGAACAACCTACTGAAGACTTCTCAAGCTGCCAAAGCCTCGAGTCATCTGGAATGAACATCCGGGACTTCACCTCGGGAGAATCGAGATGAATCCACGACCAACCGGTAGTGCGACCAAGCCTGCCTAATGATTCAGCATCGACTCGGTCGTGCCGCTACCCTACACCGTCGCCCGACCAAGGACGATGGTCAACCTGGTGGCTCGCCACCTGAATGAAGACTCTCCTAAGGAGGAAGAACACCATCCGTCCTTCATAACAAGGAACCGGAGGCTCTGGCAGCGGAGGGTCCCGATCACCCCACACGGGTTCGACTTCTCGCTATATTGGGTCCGTTAGTGGCCGAATGATCACCAGTCAAGGCGAAATTGTCCCGGATGTCATATCATCCCACAAGGAAGCTCCAGACACGAGTCAAGCTGAGCCGGAAGCACAAATCATAGTGCCGAAGGCCGTGTCAGCAGGAAACCCGCGTGCTCAAGCCAAACACACACGGAGTTCGGATTGAGGTCCTACGCCGTATCGAGAGCTTCTTCAAAGCCCCGTCAAGGTTTTTCAAGGACCATGGCGAGAGGAAGAGTCAACGGTGGCTTTTGGAACCATCCCCAGACCCATCGGCTAACCCGCGTCGAGCGAACAAGCCGAATCGGCGCACCAAGGATCCCGGCGCCCCTTTATCCGGCGCCACCAAGTCCGGCGCGCCAGAAATCAATTTTGGGGGGTGTCTCCCCGGCGCCACTGAATCTGGCGCACCCTCCGTGGCGCCGGATTGGCTGGTGACTATATAAACATCCCTCGTTCGAAGAAAAGAAAAAGGAATCAGAGGAGAAATCAGAAAAAAAAAATCAGAATCAGAGAGAGATCGAGAGAAAAGGTGCCACCAATCAGAGCAAAGGGGCGAAGGATTTCTTTGGGAGAAAGCTCCTCCTCTGAGAGTCTCGTGTGGTCGCCATTATGCTCGGCCCAAGCTCCCGTCGCCTGAGAAGAGGGGTTTCTACTCTCTGCTTAGGTGGGTCGTCGTGGAGTCCCTCGCCGATCCCCCATTCATCTGTTTTCTTTCTCTCTGCTGTAATGTAAGTGAGAATGATATGAGCCTTTCTTCCTCCCCCTTTCTCACCATCTTTCTTTAATCTCTCTTCCTCTCTGCAACCTCCCCCGTGGGGGTGATGTAAGCGATGCCCAAGCGACAACGCCGGCATCGAATGCTACAGTTTGTTAAGGGTTCTTCGTGAATAAAAAATAGGTGTGCTTATGCTGATGGTGTATGATCGATGTCGTTTATCCTCTGTTCCCTTTACGCCACCTCTTCTACATCTCTTTGCGTTTTCTCTTTCTTGTCCATGGAACCGGCATCGTGCCTCGGTGTCAGCGCCGGAATGAGTAGTATGCCATCTCCTTCCCATCTGTGCATCTAACGGTTTGGTTGAACGAAAGGCCCCTCGGATTCATTTCCTCGGCGCCGTATATGCCCTCGTGATCCATGGGC
Source organism: Amorphophallus konjac (assembly GCA_022559845.1). NCBI lineage: Eukaryota > Viridiplantae > Streptophyta > Magnoliopsida > Alismatales > Araceae > Amorphophallus > Amorphophallus konjac. The sequence goes on along the minus strand of CM040123.1, from coordinate 141,617,333 downwards.
TACTGCAATCACCCCCCCCCCCCGGGGTTTTCTCTTCCGATCGAATGTTAAAAGTTTTCATCGTCGGAGGTTCATCTATATGTATGTCCCTTCAGCCCGTTTTGGGCCACCTTCTTTATCCACCCTATGTTCTCGACTATGAACAGAGGGAGATGAGGCCATCCCCACACTTCTCGTCACTATTTTCCCAACCGTCGCCTGATGAGTGTGTAACTAACCTGTTAACACTCACCTGCATGCATACATGTATATCCACGAGCATTGATATTAATCTGCTCATTGTGCAAGGTTTCTCCATCGTGCCGCTTTGCCATTTTATTAGTAAGATTCGGTGACCCGGGGAGGGGGGACATTCTCCTGTTTTCTCATCCTAATTGCTCGGTCTGTAGGAGTCCATTTGCCAATAATGGATCTCCGAAGGCCAATGAGTGCACAGAAATTGGGTTAATCCTAACACTTCAAATCCACAGCCCCTAGTGGGCCTTATGGTGGCCGTGAGACGGATGCCCCTCGTAGGCTGGCCCTCGGGGTTTTCCCTCTCTATCGGTCGTCCTGACTTGGAAGTGGTACCGACTCGGGTCACGTGCCCCTCATAAGCTAGCCCTCGGGGTCTTTGCTCCCACCGTGAGTCACGCTATCCTTCTACTTTCCACCCACGGACTCGGTGCCCCTAGTAGGGTCTGTCGGCCGCCGTTGCACCACCCGACTTTTAGGGGTTGCTCCGCCACGTGAGTACTCCCCGCTTCTCCCTGATAATCCTCCGGGATGGTGAGATGCTGCCGAAATTTCGGCTCGAACGAGTTTGACTCGGAACGATCGCCGCGCTCGAGTACGAACCTCGCGCGAGCCTATGACTTGACTTCCTGACGGCCCGGGGCTGATCCGATGAATGGCTGATTTAAGAAACTCCCAAAATCTTTTAAGAATTTGTTAATAAGTCCAAAAATAAATCAATAAAACTTCGGTTTCTGTGAAACAGGGCTAAACCGGCGCCGTCGACACTCGGCGGCCTTAAAACGGCGCGCCCTAAAACGGCGTGCCCTATTCCGGCGCGCTCTTTTCAACCCATCCCCTATACCTACGGCTGGTGGCACCGTTTTAACCTACACCTACATTTCCAGCGCCGTTTTAAGCTCTACACCTACACGTACCATGCCAGTTTCATTCCGAATCACGTCGTCGTGCCGTTTCAATCCTCCCCTAGCCTCTGGGGTGATTTCCAATGCTAATAACGGAACTGAATGAACCATGTGTTCGGTAAACTGAATAAACTGGTTTGTCTGAACCTGAATTAGTTAGTTTTATAACTTCATCATCAGATTTCAGTCTAAGCATTCATGTTGCATCATTGTATGCTTGAGTGCGCGGGCCCTCGGCATATCAAATGGCACTGACGGAAAGCCGGGCAATGCCCGACGGGAAGCTCTTGCCATGCGTGATGGCGGTCTTCGGACCTATGTCCTCCGCCACGTATTGAGGGTTTCACACTAATAAATCGTGCATGGTAGAGTACGATATCCTACAGGATCATCTGCACCCTTTGCATTCTTTATCCAGGCCTCAACATCCCATTATCTTGGCAATTAATCAAATGTTTTCCCTCCTCGCGGGGGATGTAATTAACGCCATGACCTTTATGGTATGGCAGACTGTTGGTCCCGACCGAATCTCACTCTCGCCGGACACGGGTCAGAATGAGGGCATAATAAACTCGTCACGTACGTGACTGGCACGCCAGCGTAGTCAATCAATCAGTTAATTACCGGTTAATTAATTGGTTGATCGACGTGTGAATAAACCAAATAAACGCTAAAACAGATGATAATAACCCATCGAAAATAATCCCAAAACATGCTTTTATTCCCCCAAAAATGGAAACCCACTCAAACTCGTGCTAATCGGCACGAATTCATGAGGGAATGACGGACAAGGGTAGAGAATCCATCCCCCTACCTCCACCGATGATCTCCCGCGCAGAAAATGCCATTTCCACACCAGAAACACCACACGAACCCACTACGACGCTTCAAATCCATGAATGGGATCGCGTCGCGCCACGCCCCGATCCACGCACCATCCACGCTCCTCGTCGCCTCCACGCCGTCTCCACATTATCCCGCGCCTCCTCTGTCAGCCATCGGAGTAAAGGGGAAGAGAAGAGAGAGAACGGTGGGGGAGAGAGTGAGAGAACGTGAGATGAGAGGGAGAGAGGGTCAGGGTTAAATAGAAAAAGAAAATAAATATTTGGAAAACATTGCTGGAACTCAAAATTTTAAAAAATCAAAAAAATGAGGAAAAAATTACCTCCGCGATCCTCGAAAAGAGCACAACGCACCTGCAGCGTCCCGAAGTCTGAAATATCAACGGTTCACCCTCCGCGGCGATCCGAAGATAAAACAGCCCGAAAAATCGATTCAAAGGCCAAACTCCACTCGGGACCCACAAAAGTGCTCTGAAAACTCTCGGATTCCGATCCAAAAGATCCAGGGTATTACATCCTCCCCTCCTTCAAGAAATTTCATCCTTGCAATTTGAGGAAACAAATAGTGAAGAACAACCCGACCAGCTGGCAACGCTCTCAAAGCTCCAACCAACCTTAAACTCACAACAACACAATCCGAGGAACACTGCTAGACAACAATCACAAGAAAAATCATCATGCTCCAGATCTCAAGACACACCGATCCACATAACAAGCATGGCATACAAAGGAACACAAGTCTGGCACCTCCAATCATGGCATCATCGCTACTGTCTCACATATCAAGGAGACACGACCCATGCCACAAAACTACCACCGAAGAAATCTCATACTCGACAGACAAATCAAGCATCAGCTCTCAACAAGCTGATCAACTCAAGCCCTTAACAAAGAACACAGTCATCTCAACTGACTGCCACTACCCATAGACTTCCGCGCCATAACATTATCAGATCTGGCAAGCAGAACGCCAATGACACCACTGGACCATTATCGCTGTCAAGTCGGTCCTCACTCAGACATTACATCTGATTCGAGTTTCATGCCAACTCTATCATCTCAAGACAGTACGGTAAAGCCAACTGACAAGATCTCATAATCCTCGGTCCACACAATTCCAAACTCAGACTCACAGGGAACGCCTCCCACGCTAGCCACAAGCATAGTCCATCATATAATATCATAATGGACACCTACCAATCCCCGGCTCCGCTCTCAACACAGAACCATGAGACACAACCATAAACTGGGTCACTTAAAGGGATCATCACAGCTGACCAACAAGGACCCATAATCAACATCGAAAATGCATCTTTAGGACCACGATTCCATCCCGAGAGCATAACTTCCAACGAAAGTAGAAAGGGTACTCATCCGGCACATCTGCCGACATATTTCCCCAATTCTCAAACCTGTCGGTGCTAACAACCACAATGCTTCAAGCAATGGCACATCAACCAACATCATCAAGGCTTACACAACCAAGACAAACTCACACTGAGGAAGCAATCATGTCGGTTGGTCACAATCTTCTGACCCTATGATCCTTGACCTGTGGGTTATGAGCCCACCACGCTTCCGTTGCGCACTCAACACAACGCGCATAGGCATCACAAAAGACTCAACATCTGCATCTGGGCACATCTCTCGGCACCATCGTAATTCACTAAACTATAATTCACCACGCCTCAAGCACTGATCATGCCGACTGTCGATCACAAGTTGCCACAACGGTTGAGCTAGCCACTGCCACATGCTCCTTACCAATAACTGTCTCTGATCCCAAAGTCAGAAACATGCCAACACTTATGAGGAGTGAAGAAAAATCATCAAGGACACCAAGCTCAAAGAACACAGACCCATCCTCAACTCTGGACTACACGGAATAACCATCTCTAAAGCTACCACCATGCAGACCATCATGACAAGAGCCTCAACACGAACCACAAAGAGCACCTGCCTCAACTTATCCTCTCGTCCCGAATCTACCAGCTGAACTTTCACATCTCAACAATCGCCTCGCATGGCACATCAAACACGGTGCACAATGGCCCCCAATTCCATAATCCGAGTACAAAACTAAGCCACCGCCAAATAATATCGAATCAGGTTCAGAACTAACACAGTCCGCTCGTAAGCAGACACGTAGAACTTAGGACTTACCAAGATAGCTCTTCCTGAGCTCACCTCAAAACGACGCCACAAGCCAAGATGAGAAAGTCAAGCTTGGATAATAATAGCTCACCAGGAAGGAAATCCTTAGCTCGCCCGAGCACTCTCTCGATCAGGGCATCCATTCCGCCACCTCAAGCCACAACCTTGGCAACTCAGGGGCTGGCTAAACCTCAAGTTGGGATGGCCAAAATGACCTTAATCTCCATTAGAGAACACGCACGGCCATTACATCATCAATAATTCCCATCAGCCACCTGATCATGCCACAGAAATCTCAAACGCTGCACCACAGACTCACGCTTGCTGGCAAACTCTGCCTAGTGCAGCACAACCGGGACCACCGCCTCGAAGAAAGATGACTCTCTATCACATTCCTCAGGTCCCACGCCAACATTCTGACGAAAGCAAGAGCACCTTCACAGTGCCAACACACCGCACTCAAGCTCTCACGCGAGAAGGAAAGTGGTAAATAAACACAAAATCTATGCCAGCTGCCAACTGTACTGGACCTTATGGACTCTGATCATTGTAATATCTCAAATTCCCATGTATTTCCACACACTCGCTCTGATACCAGCTGTAACGACTCAGAACCCGGATACCGAGCGAACCTGATACCACTTGGATCTTGAGAGGCCACCCATGAGAGGGAAAGCTTGGAAGGGTTAGAAAGGAGTGTGGAGATACATTGAAATTTCAAATAAGTGCAATAAACAACTATGATCAGGACTGTTAAATTAACATAAATAAAATTATATTTTCAATTAACAATTAACTATAGAGCTACTAACAGAGCCACTACAGAGTCCAGTCCAACAAACGTACAGTGAATAGTAAAAGGAAACGTACTGAAGCACTAGGTACGCTACATGCTCTGGCAAGGTAGCACTAAGAACTACCGCACTGCACCTCTGAACCACGAGGAGGAACCGCTACACCTGAAAAGATAGGGGTGAGCCTCATCTCATTGGCTCAGTAGGGGTCCCGCAGATCCCCACCACGAAACAACAACAGTAACAATAGTGCTAAACAATATAACAACAGTAGCAAGAGTAGCAACAGAAAGAGTCAGGGTAGTGCTCGTCAGCACTAGTCCACTGCCCTTAACCAACTGTGCACACACAGACCTACTGCGATAGGTCGGGTCCTCTAACTGGTTTTCCTCCCCAGCCGAACTCTGGCTGCTAAGGCAAGGAGGCCCTATGGTAACCAGCCTAAAAACCATCTCTGACGGGAAGACACACTACCACTCCTCAAGTAGGGTCAACAGCCGCCTATCGTACGAGGCTAGGACTAGTGGGGTTCACTCGACGTAGAGACTCTATAAAAGAAAGTACAAAAGTACAGACCGGCTACACGCGCACCTGTCACCAGTAGCTCGAAACACAAGGTAGCACAATGCCACCAGACGCAGGACAATCAACTAGACCTGCCAAAACAATGATCCTTGAGTCATAAAACTCATGTCAAGACCGTCGTACAATACGACAACATGCCATCAAATCAGCCTAGTCCCTGGGTCAAAACCATGATACAACATTATGGAAGTGGCACACAAAACATCCTGATCCATTTCATCAATCGAAAGTCCTCAGCCCCTTGGCCGCTCATCGGACTCACAATTTCGTATAACGAGAAAGCACGGAACACAAAGGGTCACCGAAGCCCTCAAACCACACTAGCACGTAAACGAAGGTAACATGATACCTCTGAGCGTCCAGAAACATAGTCTCGATTCCCACGGGACAACCGAGACACTCACGGGGTCAAAAGTGAGCCACTGGGTCATAACCGGGTCGACCAAAGACCAAAATAGCAAAACAGGGTGAAGCAAACCTGGTCGCGGTTGTCACCGGGCCGCTATCTACAAAAGAAACCAAGTCGCGGTCATGGCCAGACCACCATCACCAAACAGAACCAAGTAGGGGTCGAGGAAAGGCCGCCACCTGCAAGAAAGGAAGGTCGCGGTTAACAGAGAACCGCTACTTCCATACAATGGCCAAGTCGCGGTCGGAAGCAGACCGCCTTCTGCCACGAACGGGGTTACATAAACATAAAAGAGTGGCGTTGAAGCTTCACGAAGCGGAGTCGACACAGAAACAGTCACGATCGCAAGATGACCACGGCCATCAAGAAGTGGTTCGCAGAAGATCACCATCTAAAAGGGGTACAAGGTAGGCTGGTAACGGTTGGGCGATAACTGCTATCTCCATGTCGGGGTTATCAGCTGACCGCTATCATCAGGACAGTTTCCCTAGTCGCGGATCCACCCCAACCTCTACTTTCAGGTAGCGGTTGTCGCAAGATCGCGACCTCAACCGCCTTACCTATGCCACACGAAAAGAGAATGCGGTTCCAATCGGACCGCTACTACAACTGAGAGCAAAACCTAATTTCTGGAGAGCTACGACTTACTTCCGGTCTAAAAATCGTAGGATCACACAGAACTCGGTCGTTCCACTTCCCAATCCTCTCCAAACGAAGGGGAAACAATGACAAACACAATATAAACCTCCCACAAGTCGGAAGGGATCCATAAATCTATAAAATGGCAAAGAAAAGGGGGATTTCATCCAATTGCCATAAAACGTCTCACAAGCACGTTCGGCCTCAGACCAGCCTCAAATCGCCAGCAAATGGAACCAAATTAGTAGGAATCACATCCCGACATGCCGTAGAGCGGGAATCTAGCATTAGAATCGAGAAATATCGCCTGGAACAGGGAATTCATCTCAGATCCCAAAACATGCTTTTATTCCCCCAAAAATGGAAACCCGCTCAAACTCGTGCTAATCGGCACGAAATCATGAGGGAATGCAGGACAAGGGTAGATAATCTATCCACCTACGTCCACCGATGATTTCCTGCACCGAAAATGCCATTTCCACGTCGAAAACACTGCACGAACCCACGTCGACGCTTCGAATCCAAGAATGGGATCGCGCCGCGCCACGCCCCGATCCACACGTCATCCATGTTCCACGTCACCTCCATGCCATCTCCACATCATCCCGCACCTCCTCCATCGGCCGTCGGAGCAAAGGGGAAGAGAAGAGAGAGAATGGTGGCGGAGAGAGTGAGAGAACGTGAGATGAGAGGGAGAGAGGGTGAGGGTTAAATAGAAAAAAGAAATACAATATTCGAAAAATATTTCTGGAACTCAAAATTTCAATAAATCAAAAAAATGAGGAAAAATTACCTCCACGATCCTCGAAAAGAGCACAACGCACCTACAGTGTCCCAGAGTATGAAATATCAATGGTTCACCCTCCACTGCGATCCGAAGATAAAACAGCCTGAAAAATCGATTCGAAGGCCTAACTCCACTCGAGACCCATAAAAGTGCCCCGAAAACTCTAGGATTCCGATCCGAAAGATCTAGGATATTACACGCGGGTGCCAAAGGAAGGGGTAGTCAAAATAAAAATAGTAGTGGTCCCATCGTGATCACCAATTTCTGAATGTCACAAATAGATTAAAAAAAGAAAGAGAGAAATTAATTAAATAACTAAGGGAAATAAAGGGAAGGTGGGGGAAGGGAGCATGTAGATGCTAAAGGAGTGTGATTGCTAGAGGTGTTACCTCAAAATAGAAGGGAGTGATCACAAAAACCTTGTGAAGATGTGCGAGTTCAACTTTCTCGTTCAATCGGCCGATCGATGAAGATGGTTCTTACTTTGATTAGCCTTGAAAAAGATGAACAAACAAACAAAGAGAGAATTGGATTAGAAATCAAATAGTGTAATATCAGCTCTCAATGCAAAGAGAAAAAAAGAGCATGGAGAAAGACACACCTTGTGTGTTTTCTTTTAAACCCCTTAAAAGGTTAAGGGAAGGAAGGATGATGATAACTGCAAAGTAATAAAAATCCTAACAGTGGATGCTAGGGATGAATGAACGATGCAAATTAAACTAGGAGATTAAACTAAGAGAAGAGTGTAGAAAATGGAGGTGGTCCTCCATAATTCGAGGCCGAAGGATGCTTCCTTGCACAGCAGAGAGGAGGACGCAGTAGCTCCCTCTTCCAACGTAGGAACAAAGAAAGGGAAAGAAAGAGAGGGCTCGCGAGCCTCTCCTCCAAAGATTTCAAACTTCAACGCTCTGTTCTTTTCTTCTATGTTTATGCAACCGTGTAGAACAACCTCTCGTAACTTCCTTTTAAACTCTTGTGTAAATACCGTTCAAACTCTCAAAGGCATTCGTTCGTTCGTAACCTTAAACCAAGAGCTCTGATGGGCTATTTATAGAACAAAAATCCTCGTTCTAATGGGTTTTAGAACAAGGAAACAGGTCCACGACGTGGATCACCTTCCCTCAAAAGCCAAAGATCCAAATCCTACTCGAAAAAGCCATGCAGAGGAGGTTGCGATCGAACCGGACACGGAACAGAATTGGTGTCAGCGAAGCTGACGTTACTTAAATTAGCGCCCAGTGCCGACGTCGCAAATTCTTAAACAAAATGTGGAAATAAAAAGGTTTCCAAAATTAAAAACTAGAATTCGCGTCCAGGACCATGGCGTTAATTAATTAGCGCCTTCGCAGAGAGGTGCTGATTCTTTTGAAATACGAATGTAAAATTCAAACAGAAATCCAAAATAGTAGGGGAACTGGCATCCAAGATCTATACGTTAATTAATATGCGCCTCCGTAAAGAGGCATAAATTCCCTGAAATCCTAAATTTTAATTTGAATTAAAATTTGAGTAATTGAAGGAATTTACGCCATGCTCATTGACGTTAATGAATCTAAGTCGACTGAAAAGGAAGTCTATCGACCTAAGAACTGAGCACGCATCTCTCTGCGAAGGCGCAGACTCTCGAAATTGGCGTCTTGGCCCAAGATGTTAATTCTTTTTTCGAATAAGACCCAAAAATGAGAAGGAAAACACGTTAGGAAGGAATTAGCGTCTTTTTGCGAAGGGGCAGATTCTTGAAATTGGCATCCAGGTCACGGACGCAGTTGGGTCCCGTAGTGCAGGAAAACGGATCTAGACGGGGGGTGAATAGATCCCTCTATAAAAATTTGTCCAATTTAAAAGACGAACTCCCCACAATAGAAACTAACACAACGCCTAAACAATTAGGCATGGTGTAGATTTACCAAGAAGCAAATATATGGACATTAAGAATTAAAAGCGACTTGATGAGTTGAACTCAACTTAGCTCTTGGTGTGTGCAAATTAAATGTGTGTAGCAAGTTGATTAGCTTGAGTGTGTGATAGTGTCAAATTGAACCTGTGAATGGAGATAGAAGAAATGGACAATCACACAGGCATTCACATATGGACACGGTAATTTTTAAGGTGGTTCGAGACCACAACGGGCTCCCTACGTCCACCCCTCACTCAACTGAGTGAGGCTTCACTACTAAAAAACCAGCACAAGGATAAATACCAACACACACACGGACCCAAGCTCCAGCACACACACAGGACGACGCCTGCACACACACACAGGAGAAAACTCCCAACCACACACGAGGAACAATCCTCAAAGACAAGCACACGCTTCGGAGACGTAGCACCACATGGGGCCGAAGCCCAAAACAAGCATACACGCGGCAAAAATGTAGCCCACAGTCATACACACTACAGACCGCAGCAAACCGAACACCCTCAGATGTGCACACCGCACACTCCGACTACACACAATAATCGTCGTTGTTTATACAAATATATCTATAGAGATGACAGCAAATGACACATGATTTTCAGATATATCAATAGAAAATTTTGTAGGAATAGTTTCTCCCTTTAGATGGCTCCGCCCGATGCTTGAATAGCCGCGAGGATGATAGGATGACGATCTACACAGCACAATCCGTTTAAGACACAATCCGGATGAAGAACCATGGCTTCAGTATCATGGGGAAGCGAACTCCTCTCCTCTTTCTCTTCTTCTTCTTCTTCTCCAAGCTTTCTTTCAAGATTTCAGCATCATCTCGATCCTCTTTTCATTCTACTCCTCTTTCTCTTCTATCACGACCTCCAGAAATGTCTCCAAGTAGATCAAAACCCTTTCTCTTTTCTTGTTCTCTCCTTCTTTTTCTTTCTTCACCTGCAAGATAAGAAATGTAAGCTCATAGGGTTTCATTTCTCAAACTCAGAGTTCAGATATATATAAAGCTAAGAGAGGGCAAAAGACCAAGAAACCCCTTCTAGAACCCTCCAAAATGACTCTAATATGTCTATCAAGAACCCAGGGGCAAATGGGTAAGTTTAGAGGGTCAAACAAGTTGAAACAACCGGGTTTCGAATGGCCCAAAATCGCCCAGCCGAAAAGAGTCGACTCTTGGACTCGACTCTGCCCAGTCCAACAGGCAAGAGTCGACTCCAGGAGTCGACTCTCCCTGGCTGGCACTCTGGCCAGCGCCCAGGCCATGTAGGAGTCGACTCTTGGAGTCGACTCTTGCAGGCTAGGTGCTGCCAGTCCGCCAGGACAGAACCTCCACCAAAGGGTGTCAACTCTAGGAGTCGACCCCTACAAGAATGGGTAAGAAAAAGGCTTTTCCAACCTATTAAAAGCCCATTTTCACAACTAAAAAATAGAAGGATATTACCATGCATCCATGTGATATTCAAATTGACTACCATCAATATCTATCCTGCAAAAACAAGATAGATCATTAGATCTACATGGATATCAAAATCAAGGAGTTCAACCCTTTGAAACATGAATTCAACCATGATTGATATAAAAGAGTTAAACACATTATGAGCCTCAAAATCCATGAAGGAAATGCATGTAAACCATATGAGCAATTTGATCATTCTTCACAAGACTCAATCAAAACACGAGTTTGATCACAAACACTTTACAATCCATCCATGCAACATGTATGAGTACCATTTCAACCAATTTCCATCTCAAGTTATATGAATATCTCAACGATATTAGAAGCTCAAAAACACATGAAGAATATGCATTTTAGCACAAACCACACATGAATGATATGTCTTCCCAAAACGGAAGAGTTGAGCAGAGTGTGGCTCTGGAAACAGAACAAGTCGACTTGCCTTGCACGTAGGTCGACTTACATTGACAAAGCAGAAGGAAACTGCTTATTGGAAACAGATGTAAGTCGACTTACAAGTTCAGTAAGTTGACTTGAGTGACTTAACATCAGACAGAGGTTAGCAGACAATTCAAGATATCTGCAAACCTAATTGAAGCTATCTTCAAAGAAATCATTTTCATGCATTTCTTTCACATATGAGGTCAAGTGAAATAACCCAAGAGTGAAATAAACCATCTTTCATATATGAGGTTAAGTGAAATAACCCAAGAGTGAAATAAACCAAGCTCTTTAAACAAATTCACAAGACATGAAGCAAGTCATCTAAACTCTGAAACATAGCAACGATCATCAATGCACACACATACATAAAGTTTGGTTATCATCAAAATCACATGCAAATCACACAATAGACGATAATTCTAAAAATGTCTAGAAAAATAGAAAAATTATCTTATTGAATCAGTAATGAAGTCCACTTTGGGGCATTATGATGTGACATGGGATTTGCTTATCTTAGTGTCAATTTTGGTGTGTCTACAATGATTACACTTCCAAAAAACAAATAATACCAACAAAATATATGAATTAGAAATCAAGGTGTGTGTAGCATCAAATTCTCAATATGAAATAAACATGAAAGCATGAGTATGAACACACCTTGTTGGTGTTTGACCTTTAAACCCCTATCCAAAGGGTAGGTAAAAATGATGTGATGAAGAGGGAGGTGTGCAAGTGTTGCACAATAGGAAGATGTCAATATAATTGAGATGAAGAAAATGAAATAAGTGGGAGGAGTATGATGCATGCAATAAACAAGTTAACAAATAAGAGGGATGAGAAGAGAATTGGCTTATTGGTTTTTTCTCCAAGGAAGGAGCTCTAATGGATGTGGCTTTGAGCTTGGGAGACTCCTCCTTGGCACCTTAGTCCAGCAGCACTTCCCCCAAGATCAATAGTTCAGTCTTAAACACATCGGAGAGGGGGGTCCTATTTATAGAGTGAAAATTTGGAGGTTTAATTCCCTTAAAAATATAAAATCATGTTTTAATGAGATTTGGAGAGAGGAATTCATATGACATGTCTCCTCACAATCTTAGAAAGTCTTAGGAACCCTTTCCCAAGTGGAAAAGGAGGTTAAAATGAGGAAGGAAAGAGCCAATGCAGGAATTGGAATTCTGAAAGAATTGGCATCTGACCCAGTGGTCGCCAATTAATTAGCGTCCGGTAGGCAGTCGCCAATTAGAAATAATTTATGGAAGATTTTAAAAATTACCAAAATTAGAAATGAATTCACGTCCACATGGTCCGACGTGAATTAAGAATTTATACAAAATTTGGTAGGATTTAGTAGCTCAAACTATGGAAATGAAATCTGCGTCCATCATCCTGGACGCGACTTTAAATTAACGCCAGATGGGCAGACGCCATTTCAAGATTTTTTATGGAAAGTCAAAAATTACCAAAATTTGGAAAATGAATTCGCGTCCATTTGGACTGACGCGAATTCAGAATTTATATGATTTTTGGTAATAATTTAAAAGCTCAATATATGGAAAGGGAATTAGCATCCATGACGTGGATGCCAATTTAAAAATTGGTGACTTTGTAGAAGGACGTTGATTTAAAATTAATAGGAATTAGCCACAAATTGGTGAAGAAGAGCATCCGCGTCCACCGCCCCAGACGTGAATTAAAGAATTAGCGCCTTTTTATAAAGGCGTTAATTCAATATTAATACAATTTTGACATAAAATGGTGAAGAAAATGAATTCGTGTCTCCCTCCCAGGACGCCAATTTACAAATTCGCGCCTTTTCAGAAAGGTGTTAATTGAATATTAATACAAAATTTGCCACAAAATGTAAGGAAAAGAATTCACGGTGGCCACGTCGGAAGCCAATTTAAAAATTGGCGCATTTCCACAAAGGTATTAATTCAATATTAATATAAATTTTGGATAAAAGAATTGCTGTCTACTGTACTGACGTTAATTCAAATAATTGACGTCCACTAGGTCTGACTCTAATTCAAAAAGCTCCCGAAAAATTAGAGAAAAATCCTGAAAAAATCATAACAAATAGGAAAAAAAATGGGAAAGATATGAGAAAAGTTGGATAATCAAGAAAAGTGAGGAAAACCACCCAAACAAGTCGATTTGAGGGTCAATTTGGGACATTATAATGAGATAGGAGATGTAATCAAAATGATGTCAATTTTAGCGTGTCTACAGTTGTCTCGCCTTGGCATTTGCTTTGCAAGGGAGCGACATGTAGTGGAATAGAATAGAATGAAATGAAATAGAGTGTAATGAAGTGGAGTGAATGGAGTGAAGTGAGAGCGAACTGAAAAGTAGATGCCAAGGTGTGATGAGACACACAATCAACACCACCTGGTAAGAATTAGTTCCAAAATTCAAGATGAAACAATCTTGAGAAGTTCAATGAAATCAACAATTGTTTGGATGTAGGAAGGATAAGTGTGCACGCGAGCACGAAGGAAATAGATAAACTTCCAGCGTGGTGGAAGTACCCCGGGTCGTAAACCTGTTGGTTTTACCATTGGAGAGCGATTACCAGCCAATGTGGACGTGCTGCAGCTAAGGTGGATCTAAGGGAAGAGATTGAATAAGAGGGTAGAGATCCAAACAAAGGAGTTTTCAAAGAAACATCCCAAAACGACAACAAGGCGAGCTGAGGACTCAATTCAGAATGGAATATCTCGTATCTAGAGACTTAATAATCAATTGACTCTTGGAATCGAATTACTGGAGGGATTTTCTAAAGTTAATGCAAGCTCCTACATGAATGCATGCCGGGTGTTAAGAGAAAATTAGAACAAATTAAAATAAAAAATAATCAAGGATAATATTGTTAAGTTGCCCATACTGAGTCAAGACACCGATTTCGTAAGGTGATACTAAGCTGAAGTCCGTTTATCCGCGCATCAACTCATAAAATGGGAACCATCGTCCCCAGTCTTGGATGGCTCAATGGCCTATCCTTGCGACTAAGATTCCTCAGAAATTATCATTATTTTTTATGAAGGGGAACTTAAATTCTAGATTCATCAAAGCCACAAGGTCTTTGATATAATCTAATAGCGTAGATATCATATAGTAAAAATACATACAAGGAAGATGGTGAAGACAATAATCATGTTGGGAACTAGGAAATGAGAAATGCAGTCACCGTGGGACCTGGATGACGCCCGAACGATGGGACCAAAGAGCTTCTACATGCGCTAAAAAATTATTACCCAAGATATCATGGAATATAACAAGCAATGAAGCATAGCATGAAAAGCATAGCATGGATCATAGCACATATAGCATTAAAGCGTGAGGCATGCAAAGCATCCCGTAAAAAGCATCAAAGCATGAGACATGCAAAGCATCAAGGAATCACTGTTTGTTGTTAAATCATGAGGATGACAAACTTGGCCAATGGTTACGATTTGGAGTTGAATGATCAAGATTGAAATGGTGATGCCCAGAATGGTAGGAATAATCTGGTGAAATTAGCAGTGAATAACATTGTTTTGAGAACAAGAGGAATAATCAAAAATTGATGTAATTGAAAGAGAGGACTCATCCCATGTTCTTGGTCCTTATCGCAGAAGTTGCCTCTGTATGACACCATCTGAACAAACAGTTAGTGTAAATACAATGCGAATTTTTTTGGATTTTGAGAATATGTAAATTTTTATGGATTTTGAAAAATAATCATTTTTTATAGATTTTAAAAAAATATATCAAATTTTTTTTATGGATTTCAAATTTTTATAAGTTTTGGAAATGTTTTTTTTAAAGTTTGGAAGTATTCATTTTTTTGGATTTTTGAAATATTTATTTTTTTAGATTTTTGAAAGTATTCCATTTCTTTAGATTTTTGGTTTAGCCATTGCTAATTGTAATACCAAGGCAGTTTAAACCACTGGCTAGGGGTCCTTGTTCCTTCCCCTCTCGCTAAGCACTGCCCAAAGTAGGGCGTACATTGAAGGTGGCACCCTATAACCGACTGCCCTTTGCTAACGGTGCCCCTACTAAAGCCATACCTGAGAAACACTCTATAACGTTCGAGAATTTTCTAAGAAGTTTTTGGGATGAAAATATAATTACTAAGCAATTTAAAAGGCTATTAAGGGTTTATTTAATCCATTTAAAGGCCTTGTATCAACTAAAGGGCTAAGCCCAACTCAAATAGGCCCAAAGACCCAATTCCAAGACTTTTAGACCCAATGACATTAATAGAAGCATAAATTAGGTAATTTACAGATTTAAATGGATATATACATCAATTGGGGGAATAAAATGAGAGATAATAAGAAAATCCGAATTTTTCGAATTAAGCGCCGCCTGGCGGTCTATCGCGAGATTGCCAAGTACACGCTAGCGGTCCGGCTATGACAGCTAGGCAACCCCAGTTTCGTGAATCAAAGAAACGTGAAAAAACTTGGATCTTTGACGATCAAATCACCTTAGATCGAAGCTACCTGGCGTGGAAGACTCTCTAGAACTCTCTAGGGATTAACTCTACTCCAATTTAGGACTCTAGGTTTGATCTAATCCCGTAAACCCTAGGTGAACCCTACAAATAGACCCTAACTTCGACTCATGTGAACCTTAATGTTGGGTCGCATATTTCGAAGGTAAGGAGACATCTTCTCAGGTTGGTTATTTAGAACTTTATGTTCTTCTTAGTTTTATCTAACTACCCTCAAAAATTTTGTGCTAGAAGACCCAGCCGTTGGAGAGTTAGAGCATCTGAAAGTCACTGATTCGCAACAGACTGTACAAGAACCAGTGCGACGGACCAGTGAAGATCAGAAAAATAGAAACCCTAATCGAGGTATTTAGGAGTTGATCCTTTGGAAATTTATGTCCCCCTTCGTATCTTCTATCTTCCCTCCAATTTTCATGGATTTAGGTCAAGAGGATCGTGAGATAGAGGGACAGAAAGTTACTGGTTTGACACAGGACGTGTAGGAACTAGGGCCTACTTCCAGTCAGAAATTCGAAGTCTAGGGATCGAATCAAAGGTAGGTTATCTCATGAAAAGGCTACATTAACGTATTAAGAACAAAAGCCCTCTATTTCCTTCTATTTTCATTGATTGTACATGACGAATTTGACGTTTTACTATGACTGCGCATATAGGGTTAGCATAGCATGCATGAACCTTGCTCTTAATAAGAAATTGATAAATTTGGCTTATTTCACTCAAACCCATGTATCTCCACATTTTAATAAGGTTTTATTAGGCCTTATTTACATGTTGACATGTTTTATCATATATCTATCTACTTTAGATTAGCATGTAGTTTGGTTTTATTGTTGTTTACAGAAGACAGGAAGAAACAGTCCTCCTGAGACTGCCTCATTCCCTTTAGCGGCCCAATGATAGACCGCTAAAGCCCATAAAACGGTCCTCCAGAGACTGCTTTCATTTTCTGAGTTCTATATTATTGTTAACCCAAAACATAACGCAGAACAGTCCTTTTTATCATATGATAAGCCTAGCTAATTAGGTCTTACTCCTATTTTAAGTACTGTATTCATACACTTGGTTACATTAATTGTTCATCCTAGTAGATTTCATGTTCTTTATGCACTTTAGACTTATTTTAAACTTATGTTACTTTCATGCCAAAACTATATACTCTTGTATTAATATTAAATTTCATATGGTTCATAGACTTGTTTAGTTTTGATTTGATCGTTATTTTATCACGATCCCTTCTTATCTAGAGTTTTTTCTTAAATATATGGCACGTATTCCGGTACGATGTCATTAGATACACTTTGCACTTAAGCATACAATCTTAGACTTGTGATCCTCTCCGTTCGATATTCCTTCCACCGGACTAGGTGATCATGTTTCAAGGCCTCCATAAGACTCCGCGAGCCTGGGATTTTCACTAGGACGCCGAGCTGGTTGTACCCTCAAAACCCAATAGTCTAGAAAGCACTTTACCGATGTTTTGTGTGTATTGGACCATAGCGGCCCTCTGGAGACCGCCAGAGGTACCTAGCGGCCATTTACCTGACCGCCAAGGATGCTTAGCAGCCCTGCCTTGACCGCATGGTTTCAATTCATTCGTTTCATTGTCTCTGTTGCTAAACGGTCCAGTCATGACCACATAGACCCACATACGGTCCAGTAAACGACTACTATTTCCATAAACGGCCCCGATATGATCGTTTTATGTTTAAGCATTGATTAACCTAAGGTTTGACCCACGGGTTGATTTTCCTATGATCCTAGATTGTCTATGATTATCTAGAACCTAACATTTTGTTTCCAAAGCTACCTAATGACTATGGAAATTAAAGAATATGCCGTTATGCTGCCAATTTTTTTCATGGCATAACCTTGTACTAAATCAATGTTGAACTCTCATATTCTTAATTGAAGCATTCTTACCTTGATATTTGTTATCATGAAACTATAGTTTGAACTTGTTACATTATTGGCCATATTTATATTTCTCATGGAAGTAGCTTGATTGATAACTTGAAGATACAAGAGCGGGCATGGACAGTGTCCAAGGGCTCAACTCTAGTCCCCTCGGTAGATAGCCGGAAACATACTGTAAATCATGGGGTATGATGAACACTGGCGTGGCATTGTGCTGGGAGTACTTTTTTTTATAAACGGGTGAAGATCCACGAGGCAATCTTGTGAAATTACATGCTTGCTAGTACATTCTCGTTACATGACTTTCTAGTACATAGCCTTTATGGTTATGAAAAAGTACATTCTTGTTCATGAAAGGCCAAATTACATTCATGTAATATTCTTGCTTGATCATATTCTCAGTCTACATGAACTCTCATATCTCACCTTGATCGTATCTTGTTATTTGTGCTACTTTGGTTTTTCACGGGTTTCATCGTATTTTCATGATTTATCTAATACTCTAGAGCAAAATTTTTAATTACTTAAACTTGCCTTCATGTTGATACGAAGATCCTACTCGGCATGTGTGCTCGTTCCCTACTTTTCCAATCTTTTTCAGGAAATTCTAGCGGGTCGGATTCTGACTGTTCAAGTGATGGATCCGAGAGTGATTAAAGAAGGAGCGAAGCCTTAGATTGTCATTAGTGGATAGTCAAGAGTCACTATGTAATTTTCCATTTTATTGAGTCTAGTTAGTCAAAGAGTCGAGCGTCAACTTTATGTACTTTTGATTATTATTTAAATAAAGCAAAGATTTTATCCAAATATTGTGCATTCGTTTCTTATGTGTGAATGTGTTAGCGCTCTGATTGGATTACTTGCTTGAGACATACTAGCTGACTATTCACATTCCCGATTATTTCCGTTGCATAATCTCAGGGCGTGACACACTCGGTCTTGGAGGGAGAAGAGAAGAAAATTGGAGATAAGCCTGATATGAGTTAGGAAGATATCAGGTTTAACTTATTTTTATAGCACAACCCCTAGAGATTCAGTATGTTGCGCCGGGGCTTTTTGTCATATCATCGAACCTTGATTCTTACTTAGGCATGCATACGACCGGGTTCATAACGTCCAGCGAGGAAACTGTACTGCCCTCTTGCCATGCCATATTCTTTATTTTTTTCCATTTTTTTGATCATCATTTTGTTTCTTTTTGTCCTTTGGAGTTTGACAGATATTGCAATTGAAATTAAAATTGAGAATAAGGTCTTAATAGACTGTCCCTATTTGAGACTTCCTCTTGTCGGGGTGTGCTTAGGTTGTTTGTCTTTCCCAGAATACCACTACCCTCATATTTCAGCCGAGTAGAGAAAAGAAAAAGACCTTGTGCCCTCGAGAATGGCCCAAGTAGCGACGGTGTTTTCCAAGGGAGACGACTAAGGATGCCGTGAGGTGTGCGCAGTGCCCAGCTAAGGGTTGCCCTTAATGAGCGGGGAGGTAATGATGAGCTATTAACACGGGGTTCTCATAACCAAAGATGTTGCAAAAGTAAGCCTAAAGACTCATTTTTAGACATTAACTTAACGACCTAGGACTAGGCTTAGACTACCACTCTTAATCATGGTAAGAAGCACTTCATTTTAAAACTATGCGTGGACATGAATAAAGTAATGACATCATGTATCCTTACGCAAATGAGTTACCTTGCGACCTTATTGTAAGAGCAGCTGTCGGTGGTGATATTGATCAACATGGGATTTGTAGTCCTCATTTGGCAAATAAGAATATAAGAATCAAGGATTAGAAGTGGCTTAACACGAAGGAGTGGTGACTAGACCGGACTCAGATAATTAAGGAGAAATAGGAAAAGAGGTGAGGGCTAGAACTCCCTCACTAAGGCGTAGAAATCCTAATCACATGAAAGGTCTATAGAAGGAAAAGGGAAATTAGTAGGAGGAGTGAGGACTAAATGTAATGACCCAAGATCTGGATACCGGGAATAACCCAGTACCATTCGAATCCTGGCCCGCCACCCACGCGCCAGAGGGCTCAGAAGGGTTAGAAAGGAGTGTGGAGGTACATTGAAATATGAAATAAAGTAGGAACAACTATAATTAATAGTTTATATAACAGAAAAGAATTATATTTTCAATTAAAGAAATTAAACTAAAGAGTCTAGTCAAAATAAAAGTACAACATAGAGGAAAGGAAAGGTACTCAACGCCAAGTGAACACTCGGCCCGGTGAGCTGGCAACTACGAACCTCCGCGCTGCACCTCCGAACCTCGAGGAGGAACCACTACACCAAAAAAGATAGGGGTGAGCCTCATCTCATTGGCTCAGTAGGGGACCCGTGGAACCCTACCACAAAACAATGACAGTAAAGAACAGCGCTAACAAAATAAGAACAACAGCAGGAGTAGCAACGATAACACTAATGGCGAAAGGAACAATCGTAACACGGTAGCCGATGAAACCACGGCTCTAAAAGCTACTCCGAACGGTACGAAAGCACGTCCCGATCTCACCGTCGGGGGATCACCAAAGAAACAAAAAACCTGCTAAAAGAAATGCCACAACGGCTCTATCGTGAAGGCCCGCCCTCACAGGCGACGACCAACCAAAGGCCACACGGTCTAGGGGAAAAAGTCACGACCTCGCAGTCGTGAACCCTACATCGTCTAGGGAGAAAACCTCGGTAACCCTACCAGAAACCTTAGACCTTGACATCGGGAAAACACCTAGAAACCACTCAAAGAACCAAAATCTGTCTCGTGTGATAGGAGTACTGCCCACTAGAAGCAAGGCCGGATGCGTCCACTGACGACTTAGTCCGTGCCCCAGGTGTCTCCCTCGCCCCAGGTGAAACTGAGACAGTGTACTAGTAACCATAGGACAAGGGTCTAGTCGGGGTCGTGCTCGTCAGCACGCGTCCGAAGTCCCCGACCATGTGTGCACACACTGATTGACTGCACTATGTCAGGCCCTCTAGGTGATTTTCCTCCCAGCCCAGACTCAAGCCGCTACAGTGGGAGGCCGTATGGCAAACCAGCCTAAAAACCATTACTCTCGGGTCTAGCTCTACACCACCCCCAGGTGGGTAGGCATAGGCGTGCCTAGGCAAGCTACGACTAGTGGGAACGGTCACTCGAGAGAAAAGACTCTGGGAAGGAACCAACGAAATACTGTCAGGCTTCCCACGAGCCTGCCATACGTAGCTCGGAACACGAGTGGCACGATGCCACCGGACTTTGGATAGTCCACTAGACCTACTAACCCAACGGTCCTTGAGTCACGAGACTCGGGTCAAGACCATTGTATAGGATAGCTCTGTGTCGTCAATGTGTCCTACCCCTAGGGTCAGAAACTGTGGTCAAGAATAATTCATAAGGCCATGGTGACTCGATCAAGCGTAACACGGAAGCCCGGAATGCACAGGGTCACCCGGACCCTCAAAACCCATGGGCACGCTAATCGAGGTAACATGGTACCTCCAGACACCTAAAAATATGGTCACGGTACCCCCAGGGTGTCCGAGACATCCACGGGGCCATAGGTCGACCAATGGGTCACAACCGGGTCGACCGGGGCCAAGGACAGGCCAAAACCTTACATTTTGGTCGACCAAACCCCTGGGGTCGGTCTACCAGCCGCAGATGGGAGGTCGACCGGCCAACCCCCTGGGAGCCTGGCCCAGATTGGTCAACCGAATTGGGCTGTTCGGTCGACAAAACTGGCCTAGCCACCCTTCCGTGGCGAGTGCCATTCGGTTGACCGGGCCCAACTGGTCGGTTGACCGAAAATGGCAGAAAGCCCGTCGAACCCAGCCTAGGGGTTCGATTCTACGCCCCAATCACCCCCGGGTGATGGGGAAAACATGGGGAACCCATTCCCCAACCTCTGGTTCACCAAGAGGCGCCATTCAAACCCCAAAAACACAATCAAAATGATGAATCCGACGCTCACCCTAAAATCATGCTTTGAACCCCGGCGTGAACAAAAACCCACTCACGGCTCACCTTAGCCTACAAAACGTGGGTAAAGTAAAGTACAAGGGCCAGGGATACATCCCCCTACCTCCACCGAAGATTTTCCCACGCCGAGGATGCCGTTTCCACGTGAAACGGCTCACGAAACCAACGTCGGTGCCCCGAACTGCGAGCGAGGTCCAGGCCATGCCATGCCTCGTTCCTCATCCCATCCTCGCGTTCCTCGCCCTCACGCGGTCTCCGCCTCACCCTCCTCTTCCTCCGTCGGCTGCCCGGAGAAGTAGGGGAGAGAAAGAGAAGAGAGAGGGGGAGAATGAGAGAATGAGAGAAAGGGAAACTAAGAAACCTCCTAGCGTAATCCCTTTCCAAAGGCAAACTAAGAAACCCCCAGCCCCAGGCTGGGTCATAAGACTTACAGTTCATAGGCCATACGCATGGCCCACATGAAAATCGCTTTCCAAGAAAGCTAATGTCATGCGGGAATAACCCTCTACACTCATACCGATCCACGGTGACGTGATCAAGCATAACACGGAAGCCCGGAATGCACAGGGTCACCCGGACCCTATAAACTCATGGGCACGCTAATCGAGGTAACATGGTACCTCCAGACATAAACAATTATGGACACGATACCCCCGTGGTGTCCGAGACATCCACGGGGCCATAGGTCGACCAATGGGTCACAACCGGGTTGACCGGGGCCAAGGACAGGCCAAAACCCTGCATTTTGGTCGACCAAACCCCTGGCGTAGGTCGACCAACAGGGTCGGTCGACCAGCCGCAGATGGGCGGTCGATCGGCCAACCCCCTGGGAGCCTGGCCCAGATTGGTCGACCGAACTGGGCTGTTCGGTCGACAGAACTGGCCTAGCCACCCTTCCGTGGCGAGTGCCATTCGGTTGACCGGGCCCAACTGGTCGGTAGACCAAAAGTGGCAAAAAGCTCGTCGAACCCAGCCTAGGGGTTCGATTCTACTCCCCAATCACCCCCGGGTGCTGGGGAAAACATAGGGAACCCATTCCCCAGTCTCTAGACCACCAAGAGGCGCCATTCAAACCCCAAAAACACAATCAAAATGATGAATCCGACGCTCACCCTAAAAGCATGTTTTTAACCCCGGCGTGAACAAAAACCCACTCACGGCTCACCTTAGCCTACAAAACGTGGGTAAAGTAAAGTACAGGGGCCAGGGATCCATCCCCCTACCTCCACCGAAGATTTTCACACGCCGAGGATGCCGTTTCCACATGAAACGGCTCACGAAACCCACGCCGGTGCCCCAAACTCGTGAGCGTTGTCCAGGCCATGCCACGCCTCATTCCTCATCCCATCCTCGCGTTCTTCACCCTCATGCAGTCTCCGCCTCACCCTCCTCCGCCTCCGTCGGCCGCCATGAGAAGCAGGGGAGAGAAAGAGAAGAGAGAGGGGGAGAATGGGAGAATGAGAGAAAGTGAAACTAAGAAACCTCTTAGTGTAATCACTTTCCAAAGGGAAACTAAGAAACCTCCAGCCCCAAGCTGGGTCATAAGACTTATAGTTCATAGGCCATACGCATGGCCAACACGAAAACCACTTTCCAAGAAAGCTAACGTCATGCGAGAATAACCCTCCGCACTCATACTGATCCATAGTGACGCGATCAAGTGTAACACGGAAGCCCGGAATGCACAGGGTCACTCGGACCCTAAAAACCCATGGGCACGCTAATCAAGGTAACATGGTATCTCCGAACACCCAAAAATATGGTCACGGTACCCCCGGGGTGTCCAGGACATCCATGGGGCCATAGGTCGACCAATGGGTCAAGGCCGAGTCGATCGGGGCCAAGGATAGGCCAAAACCCTACATTTCGGTCGACAAACCCCTGGGGTCGGTCGACCAACAGGGTCGGTAGACCAGCCCTAGATGGGCGGTCAACCGGCCAACCCCGTGGGAGCCTGGCCCAGATTGGTCGACCGAACTGGGCAATTTGGTCGACCGAACTGGCCTGGCCACCCTTCCATGGCGAGTGCCATTCGGTCGACTGGGCCCAACCTACCAGTCTACCGAAAATGGCAGAAAGCCCGTCGAACCCAGCCTAAGGGTTCGATTCCACGCCCCAATCACCCCCGGGTGATGGGGAAAATATGGGGAACCCATTCCCCAGCCTCTAGACCACCAAGAGGTGCCATTCAAACCCCAAAAACACAATCAAAATGATGAATCCGACGCTCACCCTAAAATCATGCTTTTAACCCCGACGTGAACAAAAACCCACTCACAGCTCACCTAAGCCTAAAAAACATGGGTAAAGTAAAGTACAGGGGCCAGGGATCCATCCCCCTACCTCCACCGAAGATTTCCCGCGCCGAGGATGCCATTTCCACGCGAAACGGCTCACGAAACCCACGTCGGCGCCCCGAACTCGCGAGCAAGGTCCACGCCGTGCCACGCCTCGTTCCTCATCCCATCCTCGTGTTCCTCACCCTCATGCTATCTCCGCCTTGCCCTCCTCCGCCTCCGTCGGCCGCTCAGAGAAGAGGGGGAGAGAAAGAGAAGAGAGAGGGGGAGATTGAGAGAATGAGAGAAAGGGAGAGGGGTGGGGGGTTTAAATAGAAAATTGATTTGGGATTTAAAAATCTAAAAAATATTAAATTAGGGAAAAATCATTCCCATGATCTTTTGAAAATGCACGACGCTGTAGATCTATTTAAAATCCACTAAGAAATAATAAAAAGCAAATGCAATAAAATGTGGGAAAGGGGAAAAAGGGGCATACGTGGATGCAATTTTGGAGGGTGATCGCTAGAGACCGCGGGCCTCAAATGATATAATCAATAAATAAAGGAGGGGTTACGAAATAAATACCTTTAAGCGTGTGGGAGATGTGAGTGATTTCCTTCCCTTCCTATTGGCCGACCGATGGAGGGAGTCCTTTGATTACCCTTGCAAGAAACAAAGACAACAACCAATGAAAATAGAATTAGCAACCCAAGTGTAGTATCAAATCTCAAATATATATATATATATATATATATATATATATATATATATATATATATATATATATATATATATATAGTGAAAGCATAGACTGAGACACACCTGATTGGCGTTTTGGCGTAAACCCCTTATGCAAAGGGTGGGGATAAAATGATGCATGAGGGGATAAAAATAAAATGATAAAACATGTGCAAGCGTTGCACTTTGGAGTCTCAACGTGGATGAGAAATTGGATGAACATATGAATATAATGAATGCATGTGCTAATGCAATGAAAGAAATAGAAAAGAGAAGTAGAGAGGAAGTAATGGAGCCTGGGATGTTTTCTTGTTGGCGGCTGTGGCTTTTGAAGGAGCCTTCGGGAGAGAGTCTTCGTGGGGATGAAGCTTAAATGCGAGGAAACTCCTCCTTGAGCCAACGGCCGAGCAGCGTCTCCCACTGTAATTGAAGATCTCTTTCTCGACAGAGCCGCAGGGACTCTATTTATAGGTAAGATTGGAGTTTAAATCTAAATACAATTAGGATTATTGATTTTGGAAAGAGATAAACCTTGGAAAGAGTCCTCCCCTAATTTCAGAAAGTCATTAGAGTCCTTTCCAAAGTAAAAAGGGGCTCAAAATGGAGAAATAAAGGGTCCCGACAGAGTTCAAAAATCTGGAAGAAATGACGATCCCTCACACGGTCGTTATTTAAAATAACGATTTCCACAGTGTCGTGAATCAAAAAAAATAAAAAAAGGCAAAAAGAAATAACGTCCCTCGTTCGGGCGTCATTTGAATAGCGTCTAGGTGATGGACGTTATTTCCTGAGAATTCCCATCATTTTCAAAAAAGGCCATTTCTCATTCCTTATTATTTTTTTATCATTTTTTCGATAGACGTGCATCTAACTGTGCTGACTCCAATTCCTATTTTTTCATATTTTTTGACACCCGAAAGGCCACCAAAACAGCCATGAAAGAGGGCCAGAAATATATATTTAAATATTGATAAATTGAATGGACGCCTCCTTACGGAGACGTCATTTCCTCTTTTTTTATTTTTTATTTTCTTTAAAATTAAATGACGCCCCCCCTCTGCCGTTAATTCTTGAAAAATCTATAAAAATGGAGAAAAATACCCAAAAAATCTAGAAAAATAGGAAAAAGCAGAAAAAGCAGAAAAATGGAGAAATCCAAGAAAAAAGGGAAAAATCACTCAAACAAAGTCAATTTGAGGGTCAAATTGGGACATTATGAGGCAATATGAGATGTGCTCACAATAATGTTAATTTTAGCGTGTCTACAGCTGCCCCGCCTTGGCTTCTTCTTTGCAAGGGAATAGAGTGAACTGAAAAGTAGATGCCAAGGTGTGATGAGACACACGATCAATATCACCTGATGAGAATTAAATCAAAAGCTCAAGATGAAGCAATCTCAAGAAATTCAATGAAATCAACGATGTTTGGATAAAAGAGGGAGCAAATGTACACGCGGGCACGAAGGAGATAAAAGAAGACGATCAACTTCCAGCGTGGTGGAAGTACCCCAAGTCACAAACCTGTAGGTTTCGCCATTGGAGAGCGATTACCAGCCAATATGGACTTGCTGCAGCCAAGGCAGATCTAAGGAAAAAGAGAGTGAAAATAGAGGACAGAAACCCAAACAAAGAGCTTTCAAGAAAACGGCCCAAAACAGCGACAAGACAAACTGAGAATTCCATTCAGCAATGAATATCTCATATCTGGAAAGATTAAGATCAATTTGACTCTCAAAATCAGCTTATCAGAATGATTTTCCAACGTTGATTCAAAGTCTTACATGAATGCATGCTGGGTTAAAAAGGAAAATTAAAGCAAATGAAAATATAAGATAATCAAGGTTAATATTGCTAAACTGCCAAGACTGAGTCAAGAAACTGATTTCGTGAGCTGATACTGAGCCGAAGCCCATTTATCCGCGCATCAACTCGTAAAAGGGAACCATCGTCACTAGTCTTGGACGGCTCAACGGCCTATCCGTGTGACTAAGTCTCCTCTGGAATCATCATCATTTTTGATGAAGGGGAACTCAAATTCCAGATTTACCAAAGCCACAAGGTCCTTGATATAATCTAGTAGCATAGATAACATATAGTAAAATATATACATGGAAGATGGTGATAGCAATAAGCATGAGGGAACTGAGAAATGAGTTGCAAGTACCGTGGGACTTGGGTGATGATGCCCAATCGGTGGGACCAAAGAAAGCTTCTTTCCTACGCTCAAAAATTTTCATTAGCCAAGATATAAAGATGCATAAGGCAACGAAAGCAGTTCAAGCATGGAAGCATAATCGAAACATTCAACAACATTGCATAGCATTGAAAAGTATCATGGAAAACATCATATATAAAGCCGTAAAGCAGGAGAGCATTCCAAGTATTTTTGTTCAATATCGTCATGAGGATGACAATCTTGGCAAATCAGAAGATTTATGCATAAAAGATCAGGATGATGTCATAATGGTTGAGCAAAGCTAGCATGAATAGCCAGAGAAGCTGGCTCTTGAATGATTGGGGTAATGCGCAGAGCAGTAGAGATAATCAGATTGACGTGAATAATCAGAGTGATACCCCAAGTGACAGGGATGATCAGATTGACATGAATTGCTCAGAATGATGGAGAGATGATGATCGAAGTGCCCAGGGCGACATATCATGAGAATATTAGGAAGAATAAAAAGATTGATAACAATGAATGAAGAGGACTCATCCCGTGTTCTTGGTTCTTACAAAGGAATTGTCCCTACAAAAAATACCATTAGAAAAATACAATGCAATTTTTTTTGGATTTTTGGAGTATGCAAATTTTTAGGGGTTTTGAAAAGTATTCCAAATTTTTTATGGATTTTGAGAATATTTGAATTTTTATGGATTTTGAGAATATTCAATTTTGGATTTTGAAAATATTCAAAAAAAATTTGGATTTTAAAAATATAATTTTTTTTTGGGATTTTGAAAATATAATTTTTTTTTGGATTTTGAAAATATAATTTTTTTTTTGGATTTTGAAAATATAAATTTTTTAGATTTTTGAAAAATATTTAAACCTTTTTTTTGTGACAGTTGTGGGATGGTTAGACTCGGCCAAGGTGCACAGACCTGGGGACTGCACCGACCTTGTAATGGCTTAGACATAGGATGCACCGACCTTGGGGACTGCACCGACTTGGAGTGCTAAGGTGCTTAGCCTAAGACATTACACCGACCTGGAGTGCTAAGGTGCTTAGACTTGGATGGAATGGAGAATGCACAGACTTTGGGGTGTGGTTAGACTTATGGAGAATGCACAGACGTATGGGGTGTGGTTAGACTTTGGCTTGCACAGACATGGATGCTAAGACTTGGCAAATGCTTGGACTTTGGGAATGCTAAGACTTGGATGCTTGGACTTTGGAGGAATGCACAGACCTTGGCATTGGGATGCTAAGACTTTGCAATGCACAGACTTCGGGAAAGCCTTGGACTTAGATGCTAAGACTTTGGAGGAATCCACATACTTTGGGAATGCTAAGACATGGATGCTTAGGCTTTGGAGGAATGCACAGACTTTGGGAATGCTAAGACATGGATGCTTAAACTTTGGAGCAATGCACAGACTTTGGGAATGGGTTAGACTTTGGATGGAACATGCTTAGACTTATGATGAAACATGCTTAGACTTGGCCAAGGATGCTTAGACTTGGGAGATGGAACATGCTTAGACTTGGGATGAATATGCTTAGACTTGGAGATGGAACATGCTTAAACTTGGGATGAATATGCTTAGACTTATGAGATGGAACATGCTTAGACTTGGGAGATGGAA
Source organism: Amorphophallus konjac (assembly GCA_022559845.1). Lineage (NCBI taxonomy): Eukaryota > Viridiplantae > Streptophyta > Magnoliopsida > Alismatales > Araceae > Amorphophallus > Amorphophallus konjac. The sequence goes on along the minus strand of CM040123.1, from coordinate 141,588,962 downwards.
CATGCTTAGACTTGGCCAAGGATGCTTAGACTTGGGAGATGCTTGGACTTTGAAGTGGCTAGACCTTGGATGGATGCTTAGACATTGAATGGTTAGACTTTGGAAGATGGTTAGACTTTATGAACATGTGCATCGAAATGCATGTGAGCCAGCGGTGAAGAAATGCGAATGACGACCGGACAGTTACTGCTGATTACGAGAATGGCACCCTCACGAGTGGGCATTATTTGAAAATAGTTTTTTTGTTTTTTTTGAAAATGAAATATGCGAGCTTTTATGAGTTTTTGGAAAATATATGATTTTTTTAATTTTGTTTGAATTTTGACATAGACTTTGCTAATGCAGCATCGGAGGGATGTTTAAACCATTGGCTAGGGGTCCTCGTTGCTTCCCTTTTTGCTAAAAAATTACCCAAAGCCGGGCGTGCATTTAAAGGTGGTGCCCTACAGCCTACTGCCCATGGTTAACGGTGCCCCTACCAAGGCCATACCCGAGAAACATTGGGTCTTAGAGGGAGAAGAGAAGAACAATTGGAGATAAACTTTATGCAGGATGGGGGCTGTCGAGACTTGAATTCCTTCCAAGATATTACTCTTCAAAGAGATAGTCTGTTGCACCGAGGCTTTGTGCCTTTGATTTTTAGACCCATGACATGCATACGACCAGGGTTTTCCCTACAGGGACTTTGCCACTCTTGACATGCCTTTATTATAATTTGGCATTTATCAAAATTTTGATTTGATTTTCATAATAGCCCTTTTTTGGCTAGATGTATCATGAAAAGCTCACTTTGTTTTGGGTCAAGACTGCCCCTATTTGAGACTCCTCTCGTATTGGGGATTACCAAGGTTGGTTATCTCATCCGTCAACCTCTTGCTCCTGCACGCGGCCGAGTAAAGAAGAGCAAAGACTTTCACGCATTCTCATGACATGGCTAAAGTAGCAACGGTGTTTATCCAAAGGAGCTGGCTAAGGACGCCGTGAAGTGTGTGGAGTGCCCAGCTAAGGGTTTCCCTTAACAAGCGGGGAGAGAAAGTCGAACTCCCAGCACAGGGTTCTTACTAACCAAAGTGCTGCAAAAGCAAGCCTAATGACTCTTGTCTGAAATTTAATAAAGATAAGAAAAAAAACCTAGGATAAAGGCCTAAAATACCACTCTTAATCATGTTAAGAAGCTCTTCATTTTAAAACCGTGCATAGAGATGTTGAATGCAAACCTTATGCAAAATATTGCCTTGCAACCTTAGGAAACAGCAACCGCTGGAGGTGATCTTGATCATCATGAGATTTGTCCTCAAGTGACAGATAAAAGGATTGGAAGCCAAGGTTTGAAGTGGCTTAACAAGAAAGAGTGGTGTCCAGACCTGACTCAGACGAACAAGGATAAAAGGAAAAGAGGCGAGGGCTAGAACTCCCTCACTAAGGTGTGGAGACCCTGATCACATGAATGATCTACAGAATGAAAGGGAAATCAAGATGAGGAATGAGGGCTAAAGCCTCGGAAGCAGTGGGAGAACGGGCAGATGCCCACAGCGGTGGATGTGGAGGAAGTTGGGTCAGACCCGGGAATAGATGAAATTAAGAGAAGGAATTGATAAATCAAGAGAGGAGGATCTGGAGAGTCCGGAGGCAGTGAAGGAGGAAAATCATGGTTGGAGGAAGAATCTGGAGGTTCTGAAGGAGGAAAATCCCGAGGGACGCGATGCCCTAGGAAAAGGTATGGAAAAAGGTGATTAAAAGGGAAGAAAAGAACAAAGGATGAGATGTCATGGAGAAGTAGGAAGATGAATCGGAAGGAATAGACAAGGTCTGAAGGCTCTGGAGAAAGACAAAGCGGAGGGATGTGATGCCCTAGGAAGAGTGGATGAAAAGGGATAGGAGGGTCCGGAGGTTCCGAAGGGATAGCGAAAGAAGGGACGCAATGCCCTAGGAAGAGTGATAAAAAATCCGGAAGTTCTGGAGGAGAAGAATTGGGAGGGATGTGATGCCCTAGGAAAAGAGGATCGGAAGGAAGATATGATAGAGGTTCCGGAGGAAGAAAATAGAAAGGGGCGTGATGCCCTGGGAAGGATAAAGAGTAAGATAGAAAATCTGGAAGTTCCGGGAGAGGAAGGTGTAAAAGGGCGCGATGCCTTGGAAGGACGAAAGAGAAATCCGGAGGATCCGGATATGGAGGTGTGGAGGGGCGCGATGCCGTAAAAGGGAGGTCTGGAGGTTCCGGAGGAGGCAAGTACCGAGGAACGCGATGCCCAAGGGGAATCAGTGAGAAGATCGAAGGATCTAGACATGTGGGTGTATTGGGGCGCGATGCCCAGAGAGGGAGGTCCGGACGTTCCGAAGGAGGCAAGTACCGAGGGACGTGATGCCCAAGGAGGAAAGATAAGTCCAAAAGTTCCGGAGGAAGAAGACACCATGGGACGCGATGCCCAGGGAGGAAAGATAAGTTCGGAAGTTTCGGAGGTGGAAGATGTGGAAGTTCCGGAGGTTCCGAAAGGTGGGGAAGATACGGGTTCAGAAACCTGGGAAAGAAGAAATGCATGTGAATGCAATGTGATGGATGTAAGGGATGCATGAAATGCATGATATGCAAAGAATGCAGAGAATGCATGGAATGAGAGGGTAAGATCTTCCTCCTCACCCATGGAGTGGCCCGTAGAGAGAAAAATGTGGGTGGAACAGAATAAGGAGTGAATGAATTGGTGGAAAGCCCTTTAGCGAAAGGATGCCCACCCCTCCATGGCAAAGAGAGTGCCCGGCCCGACGGCTCACAGGATAAACTCTCATTAAAGGGATATGTTATAGTGATGTAAGAGGAAGAAAGCCCCTTAGGAAATCATATAATAATGGAGCGAGGGGTAACGAGAGCATTGAAAGAATGTTGCCCAATGAGCAAAATGAATTGAATAACGGGCCGACTCGACATCAACTTATAAGAGTGTTTCTCGGTGAGCGTCCTTGGAGACTTCTCGAACGTGCCCGGTACAAGAACATGAATTGGCATTCGACAAATAAAATTTTGAACCTTGATGGGCGTAGCCGTGGCAAAATCCTTCCTGCTTGCAGGCTCTTGTTCATCGTCCATGGCACAAACATTTAGAGAGATGTACCCCTTTCGAGTGGTAGAGAAAAGTGAGGTGGAGGCGGGGGGCTTAATAGATGATGGAGAATCGAACACGTTGAACCTCTCCTCTTGCTCAAAAGTGAAAAAAGTTGGCTCGAGTGCAAAAAGGGGTAAATCCTGCTCAAGACTAGCCACGTGTTTGGGTAAAGGGTTAGGTTTAAGTGGTGGAGAAGGCATAGCTGGGTTAGGGGTAATGGACGGCCGAGATGGCGAACAAGGAGAAGGTATAATGGGAGGCTCGGCGGAGATTAGTGCAGTGGAGATTAGTGGAGATTCGGCGGAAGGTGTAAAAGATAAAGGTTTGGTGCGGAGGAAGCGCCAGATGGGACGAGAAGGATTAGGGATAGGATGAGACTCATGACGCGGTGGTGTGGGTGGTTGTAGTATCGACCCGTCATCGTAACACAAAGAGGTCTCAAAAATAATGGTTGGATCAGGGACGGTGGCATCGTCCTGAGCATGGGGTTCTTCTGGCGGCAGTGGAGGAAGGGGAAAGCGAAGAAAGCTCGACAGGGGCGCGCCTCGAGGGACTTCATCTTGTCGTGCCATCTCCAAATCTTTATCATCATAAACATCAAGTGGACTCCGTGGTGGAGGCGTAGTAATGGGTGGTGGAGGAGCGTGATGTGGAGGATTAAGTAAAAATAGAGGTGGAGGATCATCATGTTGTGGAGAATTTTATGGAGGTAAATGCGAAGGTGAAGGTGGAGGTCCATATGGATAAGTGGGGTGGATGAGTGGAGGGTGAACGGCGTCCACTTGATTTTTGATATCTTGCTCATACGTGTCATTGATGCCATTATCTCTCTTCTCCTTCCAATCTTTTTCCATCTTAGTGATGTTATTTATGAAATCATGAAGAGGATTGACTGGAGAAGGAGGAGGAGCAGTGGGCCGCGGGCTTGTGACCTTCTTAAGTTGATCCTCCATGGAAGTAATTTTGTCAAGGAGAGCTTGTTGGAGGGGTGTAACTTGAACATTAGAGGGTTGGCATGATTGCCTTGGAGGGGCGGCACATGAGGGCCGTGGAGGAGGGTTAATGGGCCGACCCATAAAAGGATCTGGATGGGTCGGGTTGCAAGGAACGCGTGGGCCTTGGGGCCGTGGAGGAGGAGGAATAGAAGGAGGCTGGTGATGGATTGCTCGAGGAAGAATATGTGCAGAAGGGGGTGGATGGACTCCTCGAACGGGAGTGCGAATAAGAGAGGGAGGATGGTGATGGGCCATCTGGGTATGAATGAAAAGAGGTGGGTGATGGGCCACCTGGGTATGAATGAAAGGAGGTAGGTGATGGGCCACCCATGTGGGATTTGAGGGAGGATGAGAAGAAGATGTGCCCTCAACAATAGCCTTAAGGGATTGGATTTATTGAGGAGTGAGATGATCTAATGCACGGATGACTTGGGAAACCTTCTCATCATTGGGAGGAGATGGTCCCGAGGGAGTAGTGGCGTGCAATGAATGCGAGGGACTATGAGATTAGAAATTGCCCATGGGTCGGGCAATACCATAAAAGTGAGGATGCGGTCCCTTAGAAGTATCGTGGTGAGACTTATAAGCTTAAGGATTATAAGATATGCTAGGTTTATCATCCTCATGAATACATGATTGATTAGACATGGTGGTTTTGTTATCAAGATTAAACATCATGCAAGCAAACAATTCAACCAATCAAAGCAATGTTGCAAAGATATTAATTAAGTTGGGATGTTTATACTTGCTTTTGTTTTGACTTAAACCATGGTGAATTAGGTGTTTTTTGATAAATATGATATAAGTCACACAAGGTAGGAATCTAGTTTCAATATAGTCAACTCCAGTGCCAACTAGGTCAATTTTCACCATAAATATGCCAACTAAACCCGGGGAACTTCAAGGTACAACCTGCCCGACGTCCGTGAGGGAATCCACGGGTGCGGGGACTTATGGAGGTTTGGTTTAGGAATTTCCGATCCAAAGAGACATAATGCTCAATGGGGGGTCCTTCCTTCACCAAGGGGGTGTAAGATCTCCTAAAAAATGTAGAGAGGGGAGGTCTCCCAAGCCAATGCAAGTGCTAATGCGAAAAGAAGAAAAAGAATCACACAGGATACGATGATGTAAATATGATGAAGAGGGAAAACAAAAATAGAACAAAAATGAAAATGCACTAATACCAATAGGTAAACAATGGATGCAATATGACCTGTGGGATGCAATGAACAAATGAAGACAAAATAGACTAATGCAAACAAATGAACGAGTGCAAATGCAAGCAAGACGTGAATAGCAATATACAATAGACAATGCAAACCAACAAGGAAAATGCAAGAACGTGATATGCCACAAATGCATCAGGGAAATCCCTGAATATGAATATGATGATGCAACCTGTGTAACAGGAAATACTAGATATGCAATAATTATAACAAGAAATGTAGCAATGAGCTATATCTAATATGCAACAGATGAATGCAAATGGGTATGGCATGCAATAGAGGATGCACATGGATATGCAACAGGGAGTGCTTGGGATATGACTATGCATACAGTATGCGACAATTGAGCGCTCACAAGGAATTAGCCTCTGCTTTGGTGGGCGCTCATTCAATGAGTGTCCACAGTGGTGGACACCATTTTTTTTGGTTAACAGTATGACAGAAGTGGAAACTTAAATAGAATCTATCAAATTGATCACTCACATTGGTGCATGTACCCGTGATGCAGGATGAAAAGAGTGCTACGTAGAGCACTAATGAGGTCGCACCGTGGGTGCAAGAAGGGAAATAGCACATGTGGGTGCCCAATGGAAAAGGGCAATCTTAAGAAAAACACAAGGATGTCCTACCGTGATTGCCAATTTGTAGATCTATTTAAAATCCACTAAGAAATAATAAAAAGCATATGCAATAAAATGTGGGAAAGGGGAAAAAGGGGCATACGTGGATGCAATTTTGGAGGGTGATCGCTAGAGACCGCGGGCCTCAAATGATATAATCAACAAATAAAGGAGGGATCACGAAACAAATACCTTTAAGCGTGTGGGAGATGTGAGTGATTTCCTTCCCTTCCTACCGGCCGGCCGATGGAGGGCGTCCTTCTTTGATTACCCTTGCAAGAAACAAAGACAATAACCAATGAAAATGGAATTGGCAACCCAAGTGTAGTATCAAATCTCAAATATATGTATATATATATATATATAGTGAAAGCATAGACTGAGACACACCTGATTGGCGTTTTGGCCTAAACCCCTTATGCAAAGGGTGGGGATAAAATGATGCATGAGGGGATAAAAATAAAATGATAAAACATGTGCAAGCGTTGCACTGTGGAGCCTCAATGTGGTTGAGAAATTGGATGAACATATGAATATAATGAATGCATGCACTAATGCAATGAAATAAATAGAAAGGAGAAGCAGAGAGGAAGTAATGGAGCCCGGGATGTTTTCTTGTTGGCAGCTGTGGCTTTTGAAGGAGCGTTCGGGAGAGAGTCTCCGTGGGGATGAAGCTTTAAACGCGAGGAAACTCCTCCTTGAGCCAATGGCCGAGCAGCGTCTCCCCCTGTAATTGAAGATCTCTTTCTCGATAGAGCCGCAGGGACTCTATTTATTGAGAAGATTGGAGTTTAAATCCAAATACAATTAGGATTATTGATTTTGGAAAGAGATAAACCTTGGAAAGAGTCCTCCCCTAATTTCAGAAAGTCATTAGAGTCCTTTCCGAAGTGAAAAGGGGCTTAAAATAGAGAATGAAGGGTCCCGATAGAGTTCAGAAATCAGGAGGAAATGACGACCCCTCACACGGTCGTTATTTAAAATAACGACTTTCACAGTGTCGTGAATCAAAAAAATAAAAAAAAAGGCAAAAAGAAATAACGCCCCTCTTTTGGACGTCATTTGAATAGTGTCCAGGTGATGGGCGTTATTTCCAGAGAATTCCCATCATTTTCAAAAAAAGGTTATTTCTCATTTCTTATTATTTTTTATCATTTTTTCGATGGACGTGCATCTAATTGTGCTGACTCTAATTCCTATTTTTTCGTATTTTTCTTACACCCGGAAGGCCACCAAAACACCCCTGAAAGAGGGCCAGAAATATATATTAAAATATTGATCAATTGAATGGACGCCTCCTTACGGAGGCGTCATTTCCTCTTTTTTATTTTTTATTTTCTTTAAAATCAAATGATGCCCCCCTCTGCCATTAATTCTTAAAAAATCCGTAGAAATGGAGAAAAATACCCAAAAAAATCCAAAAAATAGGAAAAAATAAGAAAAGGGAGAAATCCAAAAAAAATGAGAAAATCACTTAAACAAAGTCAATTTGAGGGTCAAATTGGGACATTATGAGGTAATATGAGATGTGCTCACAGTAATGTTAACTTTAGCGTGTCTACAAATGCACCTGCAACGTTCCGTAGTCCGACCACACGTCGGTTCACCCTACACAGGGTTCCAAAGGCACAACAGCTGAAAACCCGAGTAAATCACAAAACATATTCCGGGACTCACAAAGGCGCTCCGAAACTCACGGATCCTAATCGAAAAAAAAATCCGGGGTGTTATAGTCCTCGCCTCCTTAGAGAAATTTCATCCTCAAAATTTGAGACAACCACCAAGGCATAGGGGATGAACAACACACCCAGCTGGCAACGCTCCCAGAGCTCTAGCCAACAACCTCGACTCTCGTGAAAGCACTGATCCTGAGGGACATGGCCAGACTATTATCACGAATAGAAATATCTCGCTCACAACCCAATACACACCGATCCTTAGAGCGAGCAGTACACACAAGGGCACAAGTCTGTCATCACCTCAGCCACAACAAAGATCCAACCATGGCATCGCTGCCACCATTTCACTCACCGAGGAGACGCCACCCTCGTTACGAAAACCTGCCACCGATCAAATCCCATGTTCGGTAGACCAATCGAACATCAGCTTCTCTACCTGCTGACTAATCTCACGCCTTGCACAAGGGACAATCAACACCGAGCTTCCACCAGCTCCCACAGTCATCTCAACTGACTGCCACGAATCCGTCGGCTCTACGCCATGAACCATCTCATACCTGGCAAGCTGAATGCCAATAACGGCACTGGACTAGCTCCGGTCCGAACATAAACCTTCGGCAAATCCTAGACCCAATCCAGAAGAAGGCACATCTTAAAATCCGCAACCCAAGGCCACGCTTGCACACGACTTTCACCATTCTTGACTCACTACAACCGGCATCTTCTGTCTGTGAAAGACCATTCGCCGGTCACCAGCTACTCGCCAACGGGGAACCTTCACTTGCTCAACTTCCTCAAGCCCGATCAACACATTCCAAATCTTGACAGGTCATCCGTTGACTCATACACTGGCGATTACCACATCTCGATCCGATCCTTACTCGGACACCGCATCCGATTCCTGATCCTCATGCCAACTCTACCCTCTCAGGGGAGCACGACAAAACCAAATGTCAGGATTCCACAATCCTCGGTCCACAATAGCTCTAGACTCAGACTTACAGGGAAATCCGCCCATGCTGGTCACAGACCAAGGCTCTCTGTTCCATGACATCCCTCCAGGGACTCCATACACAGGCATCGTCCATGACACAGTCTCATCCCATCTTCATCACAATTATTCCAAATGGACACCTACCAAATCCTCGGCTCCGCTCTCACCACAAAGCCACAGAACACAACCTGAACAATTCACGACATATATATATCGAATAGAAAAGTGCCATATGCTACCACAGCAACCTGGTCGATGACGCAGCGACCAATGCACACGGATCTCCAACCATCACAGATCCTTACCACATCTGACCACCCGACTAGCCTCACCAGCCGCTCACAGCTACCAACTGGGACCCATAAACACTTCTCGGAGATCACATCTCGGGAACCACGATTCCATCTCGAGGACACAGCTTCCAACACATGAACATGGTACTCATGCGACAAACGTGCCGTCATATTTCCCCAATTCTCCATCCTGTCGGTGCCATAAGCCACAATGCCTCAAGCAACAACACGAGAATCGACATGGCTCACATAGCCAGGAACAAACTCATACGGAGGAACCAATCCTCTGGTGCTCTATACATTCTCAGGAATCTGCCCGTAGTACCCATTACTACGATCCTGGACCTGTGGGTTATGGGCCCACTAGGCTTCCGCTGCGCACTCTGATCCACGTGCATAATCATCACAACGACTCGGGATCCGCCATCCGGACAATCCTCAACTCGGCTGGCTAACTTCGAAAAATAGGGTGAGGAAAGCTCAATTACCTGTAACCTAGGGCATATATTCTATCTCTTGATCTGGCAATCCTCCAACTCCGCAGGCTCCGATCCACCACGCATCTGGAAGTACAACACCAGCCACAAGTCTTCACAAGCACCGCCCAGCTGACACTCATCCTTCCGAAATAATGCCAACACCCTTACACACCAAGGGAATATGCATCGCTTCTCACGGGCAGCCATACTGCCAAAACATAAAATAGGTCTCGCATGGATTTCATGGCACATAGAGGAGGCCAACCAATCCGAACGCACGATGCAGGACGACGAACTTAGCAAAAGTGCCATCTCTCCGACCAAGGAGAAACCAACATACCTCTTATAAATTGGGAGGTCTCCAAGCTTGACCTGACCTCGAACCTCGTGCATGTTGGGAACCACACCTTCCAACACCAGAAAACCATCAATTCCATCAGGTCAGCTTCCTCTGACAACACTCGCCAAGTGTCCCATCAGAGCACACTCACAACATCTCTGGATGCACCGTCATTGCAATTCCCTGAATTGCAACTCACCATGCCTCGAGCACTAGCTCAGCTGATCGCTAGCCACACACTGCCACAACGGTTGAGCTAGCTGCTGCCACACGCTCCCTACCTATGCTTGCCTCTGATCTCGGAACCATTAATACACCAAAACGCTTATCGAGGAGTGAAGAAAACCACAAGAGAGGCCAGGGTCAATGGCCGTTACACCTCTAGTCACCGGACATTATTCCTTTGAATCTGTCCTTACGTTAACCAAGCCATTCCTGATTCTCGGATCCTCAAAAATATCCATCTCTTTAGTTTCTGCCGCGCGGACCACCACACCAAGAGCCACAGCACGAACCATGATCGACACCTGCCTACGCTCTTCCTTGAGTCCTGAATCTATCGCGGAACCATCACATCTCACCTGCTGGCTCACATGGCGTATCCAAGGTGGCCTAATGGCCCCAAATTCCATAATTTGTTCCACAAACCAAGCCACCGCCGCACAATCTTGAACCAAATCTAGGACTAACACAGCCCATTTATGCACAAACACTTGATTTAGATCTCATTGGGACAACTCTGCCCAATCCTACCTCGAAATTCGCAAAATGATCAGGACTGGCACGTCATCTCTGACGCCACAGAGCATGACGAGAAAATCAGGCTTGACAATTAGCAGCTCATCAGGAAGATCCTCCGCTCGTCTGAGCACTTCTCTCGATCAGAGCACCCGCTCTGCCACCTCAAACCATGATCTTGAGGCCTCAGGGGTTGACAAAACCTCAAGCCGAGGTGGCCAACACGACATTAACTCTCTCAGAGCACACTCATAGCCACCGAACCATGAGCAATCCTCGCCAGCCACCTGACCTCGATGCAGATTCCTCGAATGCAGCACCGCAACATCACACCTGTCGACAAACTCTGCCTAACGCAGCACGACCGGGGCCACCACCAATGGGGAAGGAAGCTCTCTATCTCATTCCTCAGGCCTCACACCGGCACTCCAACGAAAACCAAAACCACCTTCACAGCGCCAACGCCGTGCACTCTAGCTCTCGCGCGAGAAACAAAGCAGTAAACAAACACAAAACCCTTTGCCAACTGCCGAATGTACTGGACATTATGGACTCTGATCACTGCAATATCTCAAATTCCCATGTACATCCACAACCTCTGCTCTGATACCATATGTAACGACCCAAGTTCTGGATACCGAGAATAACCCGATACCATTCGAATCCTGGCTCGCCACCCACGAGCCGGAGGGCTCGGAAGAGTTAGAAAGGAGTGTGGAGGTACATTGAAATATGAAATAAAGCAGGAACAACTATAATTACCATTTATATAACAGAAAAGAATTACATTTTAGATTAAAGAAATTAAACTACAGAGTCCAGTATAAATAAAAGTACAGTCTACAGGAAAAGATGTTGGGCATATGTGTAACATGTTTAATTATATTATTTTGATGATGTCTGACTATGACTCATTGATGGGTCTAACTTGCACTTGATAACGTCAATATTCATACATTTTAGGTCATTGTAAGTAAAGTGTAAGAAATCAAGAATGGCACGTAAATCTAGATAATTGGCAGCACAAAAATCATGGCTAAATTCAAGGTACAAAAATTCAAGAGCAAGAACCTTCCAAGTTGAAAGAGAAACTCAAGATACATGGTTGCACAGAAATTGAGGCAACTGGATGTGCAAAAATCAAGGTAGATGATAATACTGATAGGTGCACGGAAATCAAGGCAACTGGTTGCACAGAAATCAAGTCATCTACAACTCAGAGGAAGAGTGTCACCATGCTCCCTTGAGACCTCAAATGCTCTCCTGAGGCCTTGGATGCTCTCCAGTGACTACATATGCTCCCGCAAAGGCTTGAGTATGCTTGCTCTGAACACTGGTCATGCATGCTCCCCTGAGAACTCCAATGCTCTCCTGAGGTCGTGGATGCTCCCCAGTAACTGCATATGCTCCCACAAAGGCTTGAGTATGCTTGCTCTGAACACTGGTCATGCATGCTCTCCTGACACCTCAAATGCTCTTCTGAGGCCGTGGATGCACCCCAGTGACTGCATATGCTCCCGCAAAGGCTTGAGTATGCTTGCTATGAACACTGGTCATGCATGCTCCCCTGAGACATCAAATGCTCTCTTGAGCCCATTGATGCTCCCCAGTGAACGCATGTGACCTCCCCGAAAAGGTGGATGCACGTTGTTGAAGGTCTGTGCACATGTGCAAGTGAAGGTCGGTGCATGCCTGCTTTCATGGCAGCAAGGTCAGTGCATGTTTTGCCTTCAACGCTACAAGGTCTGTGTACATGTGAACTACAAGGTATGTGCACGTTGTTGAACTAAGGTCGGTGCACATGTCATCAGGTCGGTGCACATGTCCATTTCAGTTCAGAAGGTCGGTGCACATGTTGAAGACTTGCAACCAAGGTCGGTGCACATACTGAAGACTTAGGCATAAGGTCGGTGCACATGCTGAAGACTTAGGCATAAGGTCGGTGCATGATAAATGCTGTATTTTATATCATAAGTTGTATCACATTCATCATCTTTGTGCATTAAATGAATAAAGTTGTGCTACATTAAGTAGTTAATTTCATTCTCACCATTATTTGAGTATGCATGCATTTTATCATCTTTTTGAGTCAAAATGATCATGTGAGAAATATTCAAGAAAATGCACACTCATTTGAAATTCATTTTTGGTTGAAATATATTGATTTTTTGAATTTTTTGAATTTTTAAGAAATAGCGATCGATTTGTCAGACGCCAATTTGGAAAATATTTTTAGAAAATAAGAAATAACGATTGACTGAACGGGCGCCAATTTATTTTGCTGATAAAGAAAATAAAGAAATGAAGAAATCACGACTAAGTAAAGAGGTGCAGATTCATTTATGAAAATAGAAAAAAGGAAAAGGTTAGAAAATAGAAAATCCATTTCTTGGGAAAACAATGAACGACTGCGCATGTGGTCGCTATTTCCTCTGTATGGAAAATCAGAAAGAAAATCGAGGAAAATGAAAAAGAATAAGCACTTGTTTGAGCAGTGGCTATTTCATGGATTTATGAAAAATAAAAAATGAAAAAAGAAGAATAAGCGACTTCTTGGAAAGTCGCCATTTCTTGATTTATAAAAAGAGAGAAAAATATCAAAAAAGGGGCAATAAGGATTGAGCGACCGCGTGAGCAGTCGCCATTTTAATTTACGCCCAGTACCCAGTCGCCATTTTGAGAAGAGTTTGAACAGAAATGGAGTTCACCCAATCATTGTTATCTTCTATTATTTGAGCCTATTTTCGCTTGTTTGAGGAAAGGAGGGCTCTATCTATGACAAGCTACCTCCTTTGATCAACCTCTGCTCCTGAAAATTCGGATTTGAAGCTAATCCCAAAGGCCATGGTCGTGGATTCTCTGGTACACTATATAAAGTGCCATGGGCGACCGAGGGGAGGAGTTTGCATGTTAGATAGTTAGCCACCAGTTTTCAAAGCTTATTTTCATGCTCTTCTATTCTTTGTTTCAAATTGCTTTCTTCTTCAAAGTTGTGTGTTTTTAATTCTTATACAATTTCTTCTTCTTCCTCTTCCTCTTATTCTTCTCCGTTTTCAAGTTATTCTTTCTTCTTCAAAGCACTATTCTTCCGTTTTACTGTTCATCCTCTATTTTTCACAGTTCTTCTCTCTTAGTTTTCTCCCTCTTCTGATCCTCTTTTCCTCTTGCTGTCTTCACAAAAGTTGTTCGTTTTTAATTTTTATTCAACTTCTTCTTATACCTATTCTTCCAAATCTTTCTCGTTTTAAAGTTATAATCAGTTTTCAAAAGTTTAATTTTTTAGGCCTTTTCACTGTTCATCCACGCACCACTCTCTATTCTACCACATTTTTAACCCTTATCCTCTCATCTTCTGCTTCTGAGTTCTTCGTCAATATTCTTCGTCTCTTTGCCCTCTACAACTTTCCTTTCTTCCACTTCTTCTAAATTTCTTTAGTTGTTAAGTTATTATCTTTATGATCTCCCTCTATTTTTTATTTTATTTTCCCTGTGTTTTTATTTATCTCTCAACTGTAGCTCTCACTTTCCTTTCTATATTCCCTCTCTTTTCAAAAACTCACACACATAGCATATATATTTGGTTTTTAAAGCTTTCTTCCACCTATCTATCTCCCTCTTCCATATTTCTTCCCACATCCCAAGGCGGATCTTCTTCCTTTAGTCCTCTCGACGGCGTCTACTTCCACGGCGTGGTGAAATTCCAAGGCTCGGCACGGCAAGGAGACGGCGGCACTTTTCATCCTCTTGACCCCAATTTCTTCTTTCACTCTTTTATTTTCAGTCAAGTTGTAATCTTTATTTTCATATATTTGTACTTGTCACCTTTCATAACAATAAAGTTCAGATTTTTGGAAATTATTCTTCTTAGTTTTCCCCTCACTTTCCAATTTCTATCCTTAACCCTCTCATATTCTTTACTTAGTTTATTTTCATGTAATTTTATTTTCTTTAGCTTAATCTCACTCAAAAGTTTGGATCTTCTCAAATATAAGGATTTTGCACCATGTTCAATTGAAAATATTTCTTCTCCGTGGGATCGACCCATATTCACCACTTTACTTGAATTTCAATATTTTAAGTGAGTGAGTTCGGTTATTTTTAAATTGTGGCACGGCTTTTTCAATGACGAGTTTGTGGCTATCAATTTTTAACGCCGTTGCCAGGGAGGAAATAATTTTTAATGGTTGGAAATTCTTGTGTTTGATTTGTTTATAGTTTTCTCATTTTTCTATTTTTATTTTGCAGAAAAAATAAAAAAAATCAGGAAATTCTCAGAAATTCAGACCTATAAATTCTCAGAAAATAATCTGTCATAGAAAGCGTCACTGAAGCCTGAAACTGTAGCAGAAATTCAAAAATTACAAGAAATTCAAACGTCGCTAAAGGTCAGTAAATGTAGGAAAATATCTCATTTTTGAAAAATTTTGAAAAATTCTAAAAAAAATCTAAAAAATTCTTAAAAATCCAAAAAAATCAGAAATCCAAAAAACACCAAAAAGATGATCTTAGGTATTATTTTGCAGTAGTTTTGCATATTGTTTAGTATTTTTAGTTGTTAGTTATCTTTTACTCATATGACTTTCTTTTAAAAAAATTGAAAAATAATTTCTCTGAAAAAAAAATCAGAAAATAGAAAAAAAACTCATCATGTCATCATGCTCTCATCTTAGTTGCATTATTTTCATGCATTGTATATTTTAGTTGACTTTTTACCTACTTGCATCATTATTTGAAAAAAAAATATTTCTTTCCTCTCATATCTTTCCCCTTCTCAAGGGCAAGTTAGGATCCCTTACACCCTTCTTGGAATTGGAAAGACCCTCCATTGAGCATTCCATCTCTTTGGATTGGAAATTCCTTTTTCAAGACCTCCATAAGTCCTCGCACCCTTGGATTCCCTCACGGACGACGGGCCGGTTGTATCAAGAAGTACCTTGAAGGTATGTTGCCATTAGAAGGTTTCACATAAAAAAAAAAGAGCGTTAGAATTTAGTATTATTTTAGAACATTGGTGTCTATGGCTAGAGGTTTTGTGGTAAATGCCCAAGTAAGATTATGGTTATTAATTAGGACCCTACGAAAATAGGGGGAGCCTCCCACAACTCCACCTCTTACCTCGCCTGTTAACCAATTTAGTAGTGAGTATCAATTCTTCTTTTCAAAAAAATAAAAAATAAAAAAATATCATCATTTTACATTCATATAGTGGTTGATTCATTGCATTATTTCCAAACTCATTTGCATAATTTTTTCCTGAAAAGAAAAAACAATCATTTTCACATACATAATTCATATAGTTAGTGTTGCATTTGTATTATTTTGAAAAAAAATCTAAAAAATAAATAATTCTTTTTGGGCCATTTTTCATTGCATGCAAGGTAGGAGATCCCTACACCCACATTTGTTAGGGCCCATTAGTGAGATTGAGAGGTTAGTGCATTCTAGAAATCATCTACAATCTAACCTCATGTAGAACCATAATCAAGTGCAACAAGTTGCTCCTAAGCAGATGAAGGACTATTTCATGCCTAATCAATATCAACTGTCCTTCTATGTCCAAGCACCTCAGAACCAAGCGGTTCAATATGAAATCAACTCAAATACCATCCAAATGTTACCATCTTTCTATGGCAATACCAATGAAAATCCATATAAACATCTTGATGAATTTCTCCAGATATGCTCAACGGTCAAAATCTAAAATTTTTCAGATGATGCTCTAAAATTGACTCTCTTTCCTTTTTCCCTCAAAGGCAAAGCCAAATATTGGTTAGGTGCCTTGGGTAGATCCATTGATACATGGGCTGAAATACAAAAGAATTTTTGAAAAAAAAAAATTATCCCATAGGGCGAACCAATACCATGAGGAGAGCCATAACTGGATTCACACAAAACATTGGAGAACAAATTCATGAGGCATGAGATAGGTTGAAAAATTTACTAAGGAAATGCCCCTACCATGGATTATCAAGATGGCAAATTATCCAGGCATTTTATGAGGGTTTGATAGAAAACTATAGACATATGGTGGATGCTTCATGTGGGGGAGCATTTATGAGTAAGAGCGAGGATGAGGTCTATGATTTATTCGAGATGCTTAGTAAAAATTCCATTAGTCATGTCTCACTCTCATCTTATGAGCGAATGATGGGGCCATCTAAGAGGTCATGGCTATATGAAGTTAAGAACCAAGGGGAATTTGAGAACAAGGTGGATATTAATGTCATAACTCAAAAATTGAATAAAGTGGATTTATTGGCTCAAAAAATGGAGAAGGTTGATTTGGTAGCTCAGAAGTTAGATCAGTTACTATCTAGGCAGGAACCTTCTTTCTCTTTTGCTCCTCAACCTGAACCGTTCTCAGCTCCCAACCATGAGGAAATCTATGCTTTATGTTCTAGCCCTAATCATGCTGTCATTGATTGCCCTACGGCGGCCCGGCTTCCCCGTTCATCCAAGAACAAATCTTTGCTGCTCAGGGTGTGTCCAAACCTGCTTTTGATCCTTATTGTAACACCTATAATCCAGGTTGGAGAAACCACCCTAACTTTTCTTGGAAAAACATCCATCTGTTGAACATGCTTATGCATCAAGAAAAAGAAGGAATGTCTCATGTTACTATTGTGGCAATTTTGGCCATGATATGTACGAATGCTCTCTAATGCAATCTGATGATAATGAGGCAATAAAGTCACAACTAAAAGTTGTTGATGATTTTAAAATTCTTGAAAAACCAAAGAAGAAAAACCTCCATGTTCATTGCTATTACTGTGGTCTACATGGCCATGTTATGGAGGACTGTTTCATGAAGAAAGATGATGATGAATGGTTTGCCAACAAGAATTTTTCATGTTATTATTGTGGTGAACAAGGACACATGATGGATAATTGTTTCTTAATGAAAAATGATGAGAAATTGTCCATGAAAAGAATATCTTTCTACTGCTATTATTGTGGTGAGAATGGTCATTCTATGGATGATTGTTCCACAATGAAAATCGATGATGAGTGGTATGAAAGGAAAAATAAGAAAAATACATTTGTTCATGCTAGGACTAACCCCTCGGGACCCAAGATGGTTTGGGTACCCAAACATCCAACTTGAGAATCTGTTTTGCAGGGGTACCTTAAGGTCGAAGCAATTAATAAATATTGGGATCTCAAGGTGAGGAACAAAAATGATTTGTTTTTAAACTTTGTCTCACTTGGTTCTCTTTAAAAAATCTGAAAAAGGTAAAATTTATATTTTGAGAAAAATGCTTCCAACTTGGTTCACTGGTTATGGTATCTTTTGAAAATCTTGAGAATTTTTGAGTTCCATGTCAGAATGACTTGATCACTTCTATTTTCACTCCATGTGAATAAATTCTATCTTCAAATACTTTACTCTTCCCATAAAGTGTTTTCACACTTATAATCAACTCTTGTAAATAAAATTTGGTTTGAATGCTTCTCATTGTGCATAGAGTTTTCAAACTCTTACTTACTTTTTGTAAATAATCACTCACTTGTGCATACATAGATCACATGCTTAAGTTGCATAAAACATGCTGCACATATCATATACATCCTCACTTGCATACATTTGCACTTGCTTGCATACATTTGCATATTCCTCATATTCGTGTGCTTGATTGCTATGATTTTTCGGTATATAAAATGGTGTTTGTGGAAGGTTGGATTATGTCTAGCCGGAAGCTTTCACTATGCGTGATGGTGGTCTTCGACCTATGTTCCCTGCCGCGTACCGAAAATCACTTTGTTTGAATAGTTTGCTATATCCTTGCTTGAATGCATGTATATAATTTTAGAACACAATTCCTTGCAAATCTTCAAAGACCTCACCTCCTTTCTATATAAAATGCAGTGATTTTAATCATTTGTGAAAACTGACATATACAAAGGAGGATGATTCATTTCAACTGTGCATACATTTAGGGGGAGTCATAACTGTGTATAGGTAAATTCATCTTCTACATCCAAAGCAATTACCCATACATTATTCCAAAATGATGCATATGACTTTGATTGATAAGGATTTCAGAAATTCTTTTTAACACTTCATGGGAAACAAATTTCTACATGAAAATTGAGAGAATCGTGAGGAAAAAGCTGCCTACCCCGCATGCTTAAATAAGTGGTATGTCTAACTGAGTAGTCGAGAATCCCCACTGAAATAAATGAGGAAACTCGCGTCGAAAGGTGAAACAAAATCCACTTTTTGTGATGAATCCTAGTAAGCCGGGAAACCCCATTGAGACACATGAGGTGACTCGCGCCGAACAGTGAAATCCAATAAAAGAAAAACAAAAAGGGGTTGAGCGAAGCTACCAATAGTCGAGGATCAAAATGGAAGTGTAGGAAGGAAATAACCCTCTAGTGTTTTCTAGAAACTCTGCTAATATCCATATAAACTTGAAGTTCATTGCTCATTTACATAAATTTCAATTGAGTATTTTTGTGATGATTGTATATCTTAAATTTGTTCTTATCATGGCTTATGTAGTACCTTGCATATATAAATGCACTACCTTTTTTGATTATGGTTCATATCTCACATTTTGATTTTGAATGAACTGTTCTTTTGCTATCCCCTTACCCCATTAAGGGGGAGCTATAGTACTATATGTGTGCTTAACTCCAATGCATGCTTGCTTGTTTGCTTGCTTGCATACTTCATTTCACATTTAAGTTTGCATAGATGCATCTTTAGGTTACATAATCCCATTGTCTGTTGGCTTTTGTTCTTGACAATTGGGGGAGAATAATGTGCTTTTTAGCATTATACACTATGTGCATAGCTAGGTTTTATTTCTGCATATAGGTTAGTTAAATCACACACTTGTGAAAAATTAGTTTTACATATAATGAAAAATTCAAAATTCAAAAAAATTGACCATTTTGCATTGAATTCACATACCTGTTGATTGTATGTCAAATTCCAAACCTTTGCGCGGTTCATAGTTCATACTCATCCCTTTACGGGAAGTTAATTGCTGGGTTCGTGTGCTCATTTTTTTTTCTTTTTTCAATTCATACTTACCCTTGCGTCCCCCACTTTTTGATAATGTCAAAGGGGGAGAGAGAGTTTGGTGGCCACAATATATTGTCATCATCAAAAAGGGGGAGATTGTTGGGTTACGTGCACCCCTCCTTGTCTTTGACAATGGTTTTGATGATTCTAACATATTGTGTGTTTTATGCTTAATGGCATTTCGATGACAAACAAACTCAAACAAACTAACACGATGATCTTTTGCATTGCAGGATTGGAATCAAATGATGAATATCATTTTGGGAGTCAAATGGCTAATGGACAAGCTTCTTGCTATCCACAACTGATTTCTGTTTTACATGCCTCTCATGGATATTGATGTATTTGGTTTGAATAAGTTTCATGCATAGCAAATACATGGTCTTTGAGTGAAAGACATTATTATGGTGCTTGATAGATAGAATATTGCATTTGATAATTGTATGAGGAAATCATGTTCCTAAGTAGATTTTTCACGTGTGTTTCATATGACTTTACCATGGTTCAAACATGTATATTCCTCTTGAGTATGAGTTAAGTTCAAACTGGTTTTGATTATGCTTAGATTGGAAATGATTCATTGCTTATTCTCTTAATTGAGTTAAGTTGCTAATTGAGGAGTTAATGTTTTCAAAGGTCTTTATGCATGTCTTGAGGAGGTGTTAAAGATGAAAATGTGTTCAAAGCATTTATGTGCCTCATGCTTATGCTGTCATTTTCATATTTCATGTCATTTGGGTTTTGGTCGCAAAACTAGCTCATTATGCTAATGCATGACCCAAATATTTTGATCTCGATCTAACCATGTGTTTATTCATTGTTTCAGGTTAAAATATCATGGTTGATCATCATGGGACTTTGGTAACATCTAAACATTTATTTCCCCATGTTTTAACTGAGGTTTTTAAAGTGGCTTCTAGATGAACATGCTTTCTCTAAATCTTGTGTAAATAAGTTTGTTTGATGCATGCATTTGTTGAAAACATGTATGAATTGGTGATTCAAACTTTGGCAAAAGATTTGGATTGATTTCATGGAGATATCTTTATGTTTGGTTTGAACTACTTTTATAACTCATGTTGACTCATGCGTGCTGTGCATGAGTTTTTACATATTGACTCATGCGTGCTGTGCATGAGTTTTTGGAGCCTTCAGGTGGATCATATTCATAGTGTTTTGATTGGGGTCAAAATCCCTTTTTCATGCACTTGACTTATATTGACTGCATTTCAAGTGGGAAGTTTGCTCTTATTGTGAAAATGATGTGTTTAATGCTTACATTTGTTGAACGAGGTCTAAAAATGCTAACATCTTATTTTCAATGCATAGTCATTTGATTTACATGTTGAATGAGGAGGAATGATTTTTGGTTGGACATAAATTGATGTCATTCGGGTTTAGAATGAGTTCTCTTACAAAATCATCATGACGATTTAGTTACATGCAAACCAATTTATTTAACTTGCTCTTAATCATTTAATTTCATGTTAAATGGTTGAATTCATTGGCTTGCATGTTTAGGTCATTAGATGACCTTTTGAAATCTCTTTTTCATGTCTCAAGGCAAGTGGGTCGACCCCCCTCACTAGATGGGTCGACCCCTGTACAGAAAATGGCCAAATAGGCTTCTGGAACAAAGTGGGTCGACCCCCCTCACAAAGTGGGTCGACCCCTGTAAACCAGTTTGCAAAAATTGATTCTGGAGCAAAGTGGGACGTCCTACTTTGCTAGATGGGACGTCCCATCTACTATTCACGCATCCGTGCGTGAAAGTCGTGGGCCACCGTAGCCCATCCAAATGGACTCCGATTGGGGTGAAATTTTACCCTAATACCCTTGGGTTACTAATAAACATATTAGGGTGGTTTTGTTAGGGTTTTGCAAGGGTATTGTGGTATTTTGCTCAACTTATCCTTATGATATATATAACATGCGAATTTGGAAGAAAAGAGGAGAGAAACTCTTACGTGCTAATATTTCCTTGTTGTCTTGTAGGAAAAGAAAGAGAGAAAGGAGTGGAGCTGAAGAAAAACGTGGATATCATCTACATCCAGGAGGAGTTTGCAATTGTGATAGAAGGAAGAAAGGAGCAGAACGAAAAGATGAACGCGTGGACGTTCTCATCGTCGACATCCGGCTACCCTCCGACTTGGGGATAAGAGAAGATCTTCTACAACCTCCCTCTACTCATGGAGATTTATTGTTGCATCTTGTTTCCATCCTTTTGAGTCATCCAGTTCCGGTTTACAAGGGTTTCCATCCCTTTTTGTTGAGCATAGATTTATATCTTTTGCGGTCATTGTATATCCTTTTATTTTATCAATCTCGGAATATCATAGTGTGTGGGCGGAGCTGCGTCTCCGTGTGTTGGGCTTTATTGTGGGGAAAGTTTCCCTATGGTTTGTTATGTGTTGTCGGAGCTGCGTCTCCTTGTGGATTTAGTGTCCGGGGCGTGCTCCCCGATTCGATGTGTGGGTGTGTGTGCTGCGGTGGCAGCGTGTTGGGGATTTTCCCCGTGTGTGGATATTACTGCGGAAGCAGCGTGTGTGTGTGGTTGGGGTTAGTCCCCGTGTTGCTACGAAAGTAGCGTGTAGTGAAGCCTCACCCGATTGGGTGAGGGGTGGACGTAGGGAGCCCTCGTGGTCCCGAACCACCTAAAAATCTCCGTGTCCTTTGTGAATGCCTGTGCGATTGTCTTTTTCTTCTATCTCCCTTCACAGGTTAATTTAATAGATTTTTACTCACTACACCACTGCACACTGCTACTTCTGTTTTCTGTGTTAGGCATAATTTTATCTAACGGTTGCATTGTGATTACGAGTGAGATCGGAAAGATCGAGAGAACCTATTAATTCTCATGTTTGTTTAGGCTAATCAAACAGTTGATTTTAATTCCACCGTGGTCAGTTAAGAGAATTTTTTAAATCCGCCATCAAGGTCAAGGGGACAATTCAACCCCCCTTCTTGTCCGCCATCCAGTCTGGGCCAACAATTGGTATCAGAGCCCAGTCTCTGATTTTTTATTCAGCGGACCTCACGGTCTAGGAGAAACGATCTTTTTATGATGGCTAATCTGAACTTTGTTCCTGTCTTTGATGGTTTTAATTATATATCTTGGATTGGAAAATTTACTATTTGGATTTCTGGTATTGATCCAAAACTCATGAAATTAATCTCTCATGGTCCACATGTCTTACCCAAAAATGAACTAAGGTGGACTGATGAACATAGGAAAATGAATTCTGATAATCTTTTTATTTTGAATGCTCTTAAAGCTGTAATTGACTCTAACAAATTTCCGTTTGTTCTTGATTGTAGCTCGATCAAAGAAATCATGGATCAACTGATCAAGGTTCATGAAGGAGGCTAGAAGATGCTTGCATGATGGCTAATAGCAAGGAGGATCATTCAAGCTTAGAGTCTAAGGAGGTAAGCTCTGACTCTGAACTTGATGAAATCTCATTTGAAGAATTCTTGGAAGCATATGATGAACTATCGAGTAAGTACAAGAGATTGAAATCTGAAAATAAGAATTTGAAAAAGAAAATTGAAAGCTGTCACGTTGATAATTCTTCATGTGAAAAATGCATTGAGTTTGAAAAGCTAGTTGAGTCACTTGTCTATGAGGTGGACAATCATAAAGAAACCATTTAATGTTTAACAACTGAAAACAAATCTTTAAAGACTGAAATTTTGGAACTTCAACAAATAAAAGAAGACAATGAAAAGCTGAAAATATTGAATTTCGCTATATCTGAAAAACTGCTTCTTTTGGAAAATGGAAAAGCTACTTTGAATGCTGAATCTGAAAAGTTGAAAGAACTAAGAAAGGAAATTGAAAGCCTCAAGAACATAAATGATAAATTTTAATGTGATAAAGCCTTGAACAAAATTGTTGGTGAAAATGTGAGTTTTCAAATGAGTGAACTTGAACACACCTCTATGAACACAAATTCATTTGAAAAACTCCAAAATGAAAATAGTGCTTTATTGTTTCAAATTTCATTGCTTGAAAGTAAATTGAAAAGTCTTGAAAAAGTTGAAAAAGGTAAATGTGTGATTTCTGATGATTGTGATAATTCGCATGGTCTTGAACAAGAAATTGAAAGTCACAAAGTTATCAATTCCTTGTTGAATGAGAAAATTGCATCTTGTGAAGAAGAATTGGCTAGTTCTGAAATCCATATTATGTCTTTGCAAAATGAAATCAAAGTTTTGACTGAATCATTGTCCGTGCATGATAAAGAAAATCAAAATCAGAAAATTGTTGATCATCGCTCTTGTATGCATGAAAAACATCCATCTGTTGAACATGCTTATGCATCAAGAAAAAGAAGGAATGTCTCATGTTACTATTGCGGCAATTTTGGCCATGATATGTACGAATGCTCTCTAATGCAATCTGATGATAATGAGGCAATAAAGTCACAACTAAAAGTTGTTGATGATTTTAAAATTCCTGAAAAACCAAAGAAGAAAAACCTCCATGTTCATTGCTATTACTGTGGTCTACATGGCCATGTTATGGAGGACTGTTTCATGAAGAAAGATGATGATGAATGGTTTGCCAACAAGAATTTTTCATGTTATTATTGTGGTGAACAAGGACACATGATGGATAATTGTTTCTTAATGAAAAATGATGAGAAATTGTCCATGAAAAGAATATCTTTCTACTGCTATTATTGTGGTGAGAATGGTCATTCTATGGATGATTGTTCCACAATGAAAATCGATGATGAGTGGTATGAAAGAAAAAATAAGAAAAATACATTTGTTCATGCTAGGACTAACCCCTCGGGACCCAAGATGGTTTGGGTACCCAAACATCCAACTTGAGAATCTGTTTTGCAGGGGTACCTTGAGGTCGAAGAAATTAATAAATATTGGGATCTCAACGTGAGGAACAAAAATGATTTGTTTTTAAACTTTGTCTCATTTGGTTCTCTTTAAAAAATCTGAAAAAGGTAAAATTTATGTTTTGAGAAAAATGCTTCCAACTTGGTTCACTGGTTATGGTATCTTTTGGAAATCTTGAGAATTTTTGAGTTCCATGTCAGAATGACTTGATCACTTCTATTTTCACTCCATGTGAATAAATTCTGTCTTCAAATGCTTTACTCTTCTCATAAAGTGTTTTCACACTTATAACCAACTCTTGTAAATAAAATTTGGTTTGAATGCTTCTCATTGTGCATAGAGTTTTCAAACTCTTACTTACTTTTTGTAAATAATCACTCACTTGTGCATACATAGATCACATGCTTAAGTTGCATAAAACATGATGCACATATCATATACATCCTCACTTGCATACATTTGCACTTGCTTGCATACATTTGCATATTCCTCATATTCGTGTGCTTGATTGCTATGATTTTTCGGTATATAAAATGGTGTTTGTGGAAGGTTGGATTATGTCTAGCCGGAAGCTTTCACTATGCGTGATGGTGGTCTTCGGACCTATGTTCCCCGCCGCGTACCGAAAATCACTTTGTTTGAATAGTTTGCTATATCCTTGCTTGAATGCATGTATATAATTTTAGAACACAATTCCTTGCAAATCTTCTAAGACCTCACCTCCTTGCTATATAAAATGCAGTGATTTTAATCATTTTTGAAAGGTGACATATACAAAGGAGGATGATTCATTTCAACTGTGCATACATTTAGGGGGAGTCATAACTGTGTATAGGCAAATTCATCTTCTACATCTAACGCAATTACCCATACATTATTCCAAAATGATGCATATGACTTTGATTGATAAGGATTTCAGAAATTCTTTTTAACACTTCATGGGAAACAAATTTCTACATGAAAATTGAGAAAATCGTGAGGAAAAAGCTGCCTACCCCACATGCTTAAATAAGTGGTATGTCTAACTGAGTAGCCGGGAATCCCCACTGAAATAAATGAAGAAACTCCCATCGAAAGGTGAAACAAAATCTACATTTAGTGATGAATCCTAGTAAGCCGGGAAACCCCATTGAGACACATGAGGTGACTCGCGCCGAACAGTGAAATCCAATAAAAGAAAAACAAAAAGGGGTTGAGCAAAGCTACCAATAGTCGAGGATCAAAATGGAAGTGTAGGAAGGAAATAACCCTCTAGTGTTTTCTAGAAACTCTGCTAATATCCATATAAACTTGAAGTTCATTGCTCATTTACATAAATTTCAATTGGGTATTTTTGTGATGATTGTATATCTTAAATTTGTTCTTATCATGGCTTATGTAGTACCTTGCATATATAAATGCACTACCTTTTTTGATTATGGTTCATATCTCACATTTTGATTTTGAATGAACTGTTCTTTTGCTATCCCCTTACCCCATTAAGGGGGAGCTATAGTACTGTATGTGTGCTTAACTCCAATGCATGCTTGTTTGTTTGCTTGCTTGCATACTTCATTTCACATTTACGTTTGCATAGATGCATCTTTAGGTTACATAATCCCATTGTCTGTTGGCTTTTGTTCTTGACAATTGGGGGAGAATAATGTGCTTTTTAGCATTATACACTGTGTGCATAGCTAGGTTTTATTTCTGCATATAGGTTAGTTAAATTACACACTTGTGAAAAATTAGTTTTACATATAATGAAAAATTCAAAATTCAAAAAAATTGACCATTTTGCATTGAATTCACATACCTGTTGATTGTATGTCAAATTCCAAACCTTTGCGCGGTTCATAGTTCATACTCTTCCCTTCACGGGAAGTTAATTGCTGGGTTCGTGTGCTCTTTTTTTTTTCCTTTTTCAATTCATACTTACCCTTGCGTCCCCCACTTTTTGATAATGTCAAAGGGAGAGAGAGAGTTTGGTGGCCACAATATATTATCATCATCAAAAAGGGGGAGATTGTTGGGTTACGTGCACCCCTCCTTGTCTTTGACAATGGTTTTGATGATTCTAACATATTGTGTGTTTTATGCTTAATGGCATTTCGATGACAAACAAACTCAAACAAACTAACACGATGATCTTTTGCATTGCAGGATTGGAATCAAATGATGAATATCATTTTGGGAGTCAAATGGCTAATGGACAAGCTTCTTGCTATCCACAACTGATTTCTGTTTTACATGCCTCTCATGGATATTGATGTATTTGGTTTGAATAAGTTTCATGCATAGCAAATACATGGTCTTTGAGTGAAAGACATTATTATGGTGCTTGATAGATAGCATATTGCATTTGATAATTGTATGAGAAAATCATGTTCCTAAGTAGATTTTTCACATGTGTTTCATATGACTTTACCATGGTTCAAACATGTATATTCCTCTTGAGTATGAGTTAAGTTCAAACTGGTTTTGATTGTGCTTAGATTGGAAATGATTCATTGCTTATTCTCTTAATTGAGTTAAGTTGCTAATTGAGGAGTTAATGTTTTCAAAGTTCTTTATGCATGTCTTGAGGAGGCGTTAAAGATGAAAATGTGTTCAAAGCATTTATGTGCCTCATGCTTATGCTGTCATTTTCATATTTCATGTCATTTGGGTTTTGGTCGCAAAACTAGCTCATTATGCTAATGCATGACCCAAATATTTTGATCTCGATCTAACCATGTGTTTATTCATTGTTTCAGGTTAAAATATCATGGTTGATCATCATGGGACTTTGGTAACATCTAAACATTTATTTCCCCATGTTTTAACTGAGGTTTTTGAAGTGGCTTCTAGATGAACATGCTTTCTTTAAATCTTGTGTAAACAAGTTTGTTTGATGCATGCATTTGTTGAAAACATGTATGAATTGGTGATTTAAACTTTGGCAAAAGATTTGGATTGATTTCATGGAGATATCTTTATGTTTGGTTTGAACTACTTTTATAACTCATGTTGACTCATGCGTGCTGTGCATGAGTTTTTACATATTGACTCATGCGTGCTGTGCATGAGTTTTTGGAGCCTTCAGGTGGATCATATTCATAGTGTTTTGATTGGGCTCAAAATCCCTTTTTCATGCACTTGACTTATATTGACTGCATTTCAAGTGGGAAGTTTGCTCTTATTGTGAAAATGATGTGTTTAATGCTTACATTTGTTGGACGAGGTCTAAAAATGCTAACATCTTGTTTTCAATGCATAGTAATTTGATTTACATGTTGAATGAGGAGGAATGATTTTTGGTTGGACATAAATTGATGTCATTCGGGTTTAGAATGAGTTCTCTTACAAAATCATCATGACGATTTAGTTACATGCAAACCAATTTATTTAACTTGCTCTTAATCATTTAATTTCATGTTAAATGGTTGAATTCATTGGCTTGCATGTTTAGGTCATTAGATGACCTTTTGAAATCTCTTTTTCATGTTTCAAGGCAAGTGGGTCGACCCCCCTCACTAGATGGGTCGACCCCTGTGCAGAAAATGGCCAAATAGGCTTCTGGAACAAAGTGGGTCGACCCCCCTCACAAAGTGGGTCGACCCCTGTAAACCAGTTTGCAAAAATTGATTCTGGAGCAAAGTGGGACGTCCCACTTTGCTAGATGGGACGTCCCATCTACTGTTCACGCATCCGTGCGTGAAAGTCGTGGGCCACCGTAGCCCATCCAAATGGACTCCGATTGGGGTGAAATTTTACCCTAATACCCTTGGGTTACTAATAAACATATTAGGGTGGTTTTGTTAGGGTTTTGAAAGGGTATTGTGGTCTTTTGCTCAACTTATCCTTATGATATATATAACATGCGAATTTGGAAGAAAAGAGTAGAGAAACTCTTACGTGCTAATATTTCCTTGTTGTCTTGTAGGAAAAGAAAGAGAGAAAGGAGTGGAGCTGAAGAAAAACGTGGATATCATCTACATCCAGGAGGAGTTTGCAATTGTGATAGAAGGAAGAAAGGAGCGGAACGAAAAGATGAACGCGTGGACATTCTCATCGTCGACATCCGGCTACCCTTTGACTTGGGGATAAGAGAAGATCTTCTACAACCTCCCTCTACTCATGGAGATTTATTGTTGCATCTTGTTTCCATCCTTTTGAGTCATCCAGTTCCGGTTTACAAGGGTTTCCATCCCTTTTTGTTGAGCATAGATTTATATCTTTTGCGGTCATTGTATATCCTTTTATTTTATCAATCTCGGAATATCATAGT
The DNA here is from genome assembly GCA_022559845.1 of Amorphophallus konjac. Lineage (NCBI taxonomy): Eukaryota > Viridiplantae > Streptophyta > Magnoliopsida > Alismatales > Araceae > Amorphophallus > Amorphophallus konjac. The sequence continues at coordinate 141,560,357 of CM040123.1, read as the reverse complement.
GTGTGGGCGGAGCTGCGTCTCCGTGTGTTGGGCTTTATTATGGGGAAAGTTTCCCTGTAGTTGGTTATGTGTTGTCGGAGCTGCGTCTCCTTGTGGATTTAGTGTCTGGGGCGTGCTCCCCGATTCGGTGTGTGGGTGTGTGTGCTGCGGTGGCAGCGTGTTGGGGATTTTCCCCGTGTGTGGATATTGCTGCGGAAGCAGCGTGTGTGTGTGGTTGGGGTTCGTCCCCGTGTTGCTACGAAAGTAGCGTGTAGTGAAGCCTCACCCGGTTGGGTGAGGGGTGGACGTAGGGAGCCCTCGTGGTCCCGAACCACCTAAAAATCTCCGTGTCCTTTGTGAATGCCTATGCGATTGTCTTTTTCTTCTATCTCCCTTCACAGGTTAATTTAATAGACTTTTACTCACTACACCACTGCACACTGCTACTTCTGTTTTCTGTGTTAGGCATAATTTTATCTAACGGTTGCATTGTGATTACGAGTGAGATCGGAAAGATCGAGAGAACCTGTTAATTCTCATGTTTGTTTAGGCTAATCAAACAGTTGATTTTAATTCCACCGTGGTCAGTTAAGAGAATTTTTTAAATCCGCCATCAAGGTCAAGGGGACAATTCAACCCCCCTTCTTGTCCGCCATCCAGTCTGGGCCAACAAGTCAGAAGATTCTAGATGATCCATATCAGGCTAAGGATGTTGGTAGTAGTTCGGGCCAAGAAGCCCATGTGGAGAGTGATAGTGAGGATGAGGAGCCGGTGATTATGAAAGAGAAAAAGAAGCTGGAGGAGGGAGAAAAGAAGCTGGATAAAGAAAAATCAAAAGTTGATGACGGAAGTCTCCAAGAGTATATTCCTAAGATCCCTTTTCTCGATGCTCTAATGTCAAAGGCTCAAAAGAAAAAGTCGGTCCAATAAGAAGAATTAGTGGAATTGTTTAAACATGTGAATATCAATATTCCACTTTTGGACGCAATCAAGCATGTGCCGGCATATGCAAAGTTTTTAAATGAGCTATGTACTCCGAAGAGGGAGCCAAAGGCGATAACTCAAAAGATCCGCCTATCTGAAGATGTTAATGATGTGGTGATGAATCACTTACCTAAAAAGTTGAAGGACCTCGGAGCTCCTCTCATTTCATGTGATATAGGTGGAGTTATATTAGATAAGACATTACTAGACTTAGGTGCTAGCGTAAATCTTTTACCCACCTTTATATATGAACAATTTAATCTAGGGGAGTTGAAGTCCACATCGATAATCCTTCAGCTGGCGGATCGATATGTGAAAACTTCCAGGGGTCTATTAGAAGATGTAATTGTAAAAGTACATGAGTGCTATTTCCCGGTGGATTTTCTCATTTTGGATATGGCCTCGTCCCAGGAATTAAACCATACTCCAATTATTTTGGGACGACGGTTTCTAGTTACGGCAAAGGCCAATATAAACCATGCCACGGGAATGATGGATATATCATTCGGAGGTGAGAAAGTTTCTTTGAATGTGTTTAGAGCATCCCAATATCTGGAACAAGATGAGGAATGCAATGCTATTGATATTTTTGAGGAAGTGATCGATGAAAATCCGGATGAAGTGAAGGATACCTTAGAAGAGGGTAGCATGCTGCAGGATTCCTTATTCTCTACCACACCCTACTCTCAGATAGAGCCACTCCCTCCATTGTAAGCTGAACCCGTTCTTCCATATTTGGATCAGTCACCCGTTCTTGAATTAAAATCTCTGGCAAATTCTTTGAAATATGCTTATCTAGGCCCCGACCACACCTTGCCCGTAATCATTGCTTCCAATCTCACTGTTGCTCAGGAGTCTCAGCTTTGAGAAGTCCTTCAGGAGCACAAGGGGGCGATAGGTTGGTCTGTGGCAGATTAAAAGGGTATTAGTCCAGATGTATGCATGCATTATATCTATTTGGAGGACAATGCCAAGCCAAGCAGAGAGATGCAGCGCTGGCTGAATCCAAACATGAAGGAGGTAGTGAAGAAAGAAGTAGTGAAGTGGCTGGATGCCGGGATTATATATCCCATTTCGGATAGCAAATGGGTCAGCCCTACGCAAGTTGTTCCTAAGAAGTTAGGGCTGACAGTTGTTACCAATGAAAAAGGATAAGTGCCCATGCAATTACAAACGGGGTGGAGAGTTTGTATTGACTATAGAAAATTGAATTCCATGACTAAGAAAGATCATTTCCCACTCCCGTTTGTGGATCAAATTCTGGAGAGGCTGGCTAGACAGAAATATTTTTGCTTTTTGGATGGTTATTTCGGGTACAATCAAGTTGCTATACACCCGGAGGATCAAGAGAAGACAACATTTACGTGCCCCTATGGCACGTTTGCTTTTAGAAGAATGCCGTTTGGGCTATGCAATGCCCCAGCCACCTTTCAGCGATGCATGATGTCTATATTTTCTAAAATGGTGGGTGAATTTCTAGAAGTTTTCATGGATGATTTCTATGTGTTTGGTACTTCCTTTGAGAATTGATTAGAAAATCTAACGCAAGTGCTAAAGAGGTGCATTGAATCAAATCTTGTGTTAAGCTGGGAGAAGAGACATTTTATGGTTAGAGAAGGAATAAGTTTAGGCCATGTGGTTTCAGAGAGAGGGATAGAGGTTGATAAGACTAAGGTTGATTTGATTTCTAATCTTTCTCCTCCTTCTTCTGTTAAACAAATTTGATCTTTTCTTGGCCATGCGGGATTCTATCGCAGATTCATCAAAAAAATTTCCACCATCGCTCGTCCTCTCACTCAGTTGCTAGCTAAGGACTCTCCCTTTCAATTTGATGATTCCTGTCTTAAGGCATTTAATTCCTTGAAAGCGGCCTTAACTCAAGCCCCAATTCTGCAATCTCCAAATTGGTCGCTACCTTTTGAAATCATGTGTGATGCCTCAGACTATGCTATTGGAGCTGTCCCAGGTCAAAGGATAGATAAGAAGCCCGTGGTGATCTATTATGCGAGCCGCACCCTCGCCGATGCACAATTGAATTACACCACCACGGAGAAGGAATTACTGGCTGTTGTTTTTGCCTTTAAAAAATTTCGATCATATTTGTTAGGGGCTAAGGTTATTATTTATTCCGATCACTCAGCTTTGGAGTACTTACTTTCCAAGAAAGATGCTAAACCCCGTCTCATTCGATGGATTTTATTGCTGCAAGAATTTGATTTGGAAATTAGAGATAAGAAGGGGTTAGAAAATGTTGTAGCTTATCATCTATCCAGGATAGTGATACCTGAGAGTGCACCTATGTCTGATTCCCTCCGTGATGAATAAATCCTTTCCATCTCTCAGACCTTAACTCCCTGGTATGCTCACATAGTCAATTACCTGGCGGTAGGACAAATTCCGAGAGGGTGGTCTAGGCAGAAGAAGGATCAATTTTTTGCAAAGGTTAAGCACTATTTTTGGGAGGACCCGGAGCTATTTCACATGGGTCCAGATCAGATTATAAGACGATGTGTCCCCGAGGAAGAGCAACAATCTGTTTTGAACTTTTATCATAATCTAGCTTGTGGGGGACACTTTTCTAGAAAGAAAACTACGGTGAAAGTGCTACAAAGTGGATTTTATTTGCCCACGTTGTTTAAAGATGCATATGAATTTTCAAAAACATGTTTGAGATGTCAAACAGTGGGTAATAATTCAAAAAGGGATATGATGCCGCTCAATCCCATTCTGGTAGTTGAAATTTTTGATGGTTGGGGAATATATTTTATGGGACTATTTCCACCTTCATTTGGCAATGAATATATTTTTGTGGTGGTGGACTATGTATCAAAATGGATTGAAGTTGTTGCTACTAGGACCAATGATCATAAGGTGGTGATGAAGTTTGTCAAGAAAAACATATTTTCTAGATTTGGTTGTCTTAGAGCTATCATTAGTGATGGGGGTTCTCACTTCACGAATTCTCAATTCTGAGCTTTACTTCAAAAATTTGGCATAACTCACAAGCTCGCTACCCACTATCATCCCCAAACCAGTGGCCAGGTTGAAGTGTCCAATAGGAAAATCCAAACCATTTTACATAAAATAGTTAGGCTGGATAGGAAAGACTGGTCCGAGAGACTAGATGATGTATTATGGGCCTAAAGAATTGCATATAAAACTCCCATTGACATGTCACCTTACCGTCTCATTTTTGAAAAAGCATGCCACTTACCTGTAGGGCTAGAGCATAGAGCATATTGGGCCATCAAACAAGTCAATTTTGATCTAACTCAAGCTGGTGCCCAAAGAGCTCTACAACTTAATGAACTGGAGGAACTAAGAAACGAAGCCTACGAGAATGCAAAGATTCACAAAGCTAAAACCAAGGCATTCCACGATAAGCATATTCATAGGAAAACCTTTTCTGTTAATTAAAAGGTTTGGCTTTTCAATTCGAGGCTACGCTTGTTCCCTGGTAAGCTGAAATCCAGATGGGATGGACCGTTTATTATTGTTAAGGTTTTTGACCATGGTGTTGTAAAAATTTTGAATACTAAAAATGGTCATATTTTCACTGTTAACGGTCAAAGATTAAAACCTTACTTGGAAAGTGAGCAGCTGTTAAAAGAGTCTATTATTTTGAATGATCCGGAGTAAAATCATTGTGAGTTTTCATGCGTCTGGCTGAAGACGGAAAATTTAGCGCTTCTGGGAGGCAACCCAAGGTTTTTGTTATTTGATATTTTTTGTTTGAGTGTGTTTCAGTAGACAGGTCAAAGCCAAGGAGAAGAAGCAGTCGCCATCTATTAATGGAGTTTTCATTCCGCATATCAGGTTGTCTCTTTCCTACTCAGAAGAATTTGTTGTTACATTGTTCTACTACTTTCAATTGTATATGCCATTGAGGACAATGTCTATCAAGTTGGGAGGGAGAGAAAAATTTCATGATGCATATAGTACAACCTGACATAAGTTTCTGCATAAGGTTCTGCATAAAAATGAATAGATGAAAGCCCCAAAATGAGTTTTGTTGATTCATGCTTTTATTGAAAGTGATTCTGGAATAGAAAAGGCTGAAGAAAAGGATGATAGAAAACTTATTTCAATCTAGCTATGAAAAATTGATATAAGAATCTCTTTAAAGTTCATGTGCACTTTAGAAAAATGAAATTCACTCTGCACACTAATGAAACAAGCAGGGCAAGTACTCTGATATTTTGGGTATTGTGTCTGATATTCTACACTTCTCAAAGAAAAAGATCTTTTTATAAGCTTTCTGCCAAGTTATCTGTTAAATTAGTGCAAAAAATATATTGTTGAAAAAAAAAGAAGAGAAAAACATCATGAAAAATACCCCTAGTCTTAGTAACCGGGCCTACTTCACCTAAGACGTGTTGAGGTTCACGTCAAAAGGAAAAGGGAACCTTGATCTGGAAAACTGGGCTTGCTTCTCCTAAGGTAAGAGTCGAGGTTCATGTTAAACAGTGAAGGGTAGTGCAGCATCATGTGTGTAGAAAAATATATAAAAAGATCCTGGAGAGGGGAAATTTAACCGCCCGCACAGAGAGGCCAAACGAGGTCTGACCCGACCCAACGAGGCCTAACTCCTAGAAGTGGTGGCCCCCGGGCCCACTTAATATAAGCCTAATAACTCACTCGGATCAAGCGCTTCCTAGGCGACCTTCGGGTTGGGAAGTCCGAGCATCAGTTCGATCAGGGAAAGCTCCTTTAGAGCCCAGTATTCCCTGCCCAAACCGTGCACTTATCGCTCGGGAGGCACCTTCTGGGCTAGCACCTCACCTTCGGGTTGGGAAGTCCGAGCATCAGTTCGATCGGGAAAGCTCCTTTGGAGCCCAGTATTCCCTGCCCAAACCGTGCACTTATTGCTCGGGAGGCACCTTCTGGGCTAGCACCTCACGCTCGGGCCAACTGATGGAAGCTTATCCGTACAGCCGTTACGAGTCCTTTAAAAGCTGGGAGCTCAAAGGGGTAAGGGAGACCAAGAGTCCGCGTGGTATAAAGAGCCCGCAAGGAGGGCGTAACCCCCCCTGAAACTCCGCAGCTTACAGAGACCATGCACTCAACGAGCTATTATTTAAACCGAAGAGCCCTGTTGCGGAGGATGTAAGAAGCCAGAAACCCTGAGCACGAACCACTTCACCTCTTGGTGGAGAGGGATCTCGTGCCCTCATCTTCCTCCTCACCCTTCCCTTCACACCAGTGCTCTACTACATTTGCTAACTTAAGCATCGGAGGGTTCTCCCCGGGGATCCATCCCTGGGCACCTCTGACATGTTTCCCTTCTTGCAGTTCATTCTTCAAGCGTATGTGGACATCCCCTTCCCCGCTCAGGAGTAGCACGAGATCACCCCTCTTCATTTGGCGCCATCTGTGGGAAACATACAAAGAGCCATCATGGTGCGAAGGAGTTCTGGTAGAGAACTGCCAGCGACAAGGGAAAGGCCCTGGCGACGGAAGATCACCTTCCTTCCCCACGGAGAATTCCCCGTCGATCAGCCACGCCAATGAAATACCTCCGTCAGTGGCAGGGGAACAGCTTCCCGACGGGAGTACCGACGCCCTCCAAACCCTCAACGCAAAACTGGATGTCCTCGTGGATCTCATAAGGGCCCAGGCGGCCAGGGAGGAGAAGTCACATCTCCCCCAGAAGAGCCCCCCTCGCGGAGATGCCACCCAGCAAATCGCTGGAGGCCGTTTTTCCCTTCGGGGGCGGTGGCTCATCCGTAACCTGTCAGGAGGACCATCGCAAGCCCCTCCCCTGGAGCAGGAAGACTCCTCCACCCCGAGGAGGGAGAAGTCAGGAGCACACCGACCGTTCCTGGAGACAGAGGACCGCGAGGAGCGTCGGGACAGCATGCAAGTGCACCCCCCCCCAGCCCCTCAAGCCAACGACAACCAGGGCTGTCTCTCCGGCTACGAGACTTTGAGAGGCGTTTCGCAGAGCAAGAGCGCGCCCTCCGCGCCTTGCAGAAGACCTCTCCCGTGGAGGACGAGGAGCGATCCCCGTTCTCTGATTATATCTTGAAGGCAGAGATTTCCCCCAGGATCTCCCTTCCAACCTTCAAATCGTATGACGGCCAGGGAGACCCGGCCGATCACTACGACAGCTTTGAAGCCCTGATGACCTTGCATGGGGCATCTGACGTGATCAAGTGCCCTAGCCCCTGGTAGCATCCATAGCTTCAAGCAATTCGGACGAGTGTTCAAGGAAAGCTTCGCCGGTAGCGGTCCACCCCGGTCAGTGGAGGGATTACTGGCCCTCAAGCAAGAACATGGGGAGAAGTTGTGGGCGTATATCAACCGATTTAAATCGGAAGTCCTGCGCATCCCCCGCCTGGATGTTGCCTCAGCCATCACCGCACTAACCAGGGGTACCCGCGATGAGAACCTACGGCGTGAGCTAGTGCTTCATCCCCCCACCTCCCTCTCCGAGCTAGTGACCCAGGCCCTACGCCACGCAGAGTGCGAGGAAGTCCTCAGTGCCTGCCGAGGCACGACAGGCTCGGGTCGGGAGGGGGACAAGAAGCGACCGTCCGAGCAAGGGACGGGACAAGGAATGATGCGGAACCAAGACAGAGATCGCATGGAGCCGTCCCAAAAATACGAGCGGTATACCCCCCTTACCGCTCCCATCTATGAAATCTACGAAGACATCAAAGGCTTGGGTCTCCTCCACCAGCCCGAGCCTATGAAGGCCAAGCACCACAATCACCGCAAGCATTGCCTGTTCCACACTGATTATGGGCATCACACCAGCGATTGCCATCAACTCCAAGATGAGATCGAGCGCCTCGTCCGCCAGGGACACCTATCTCAATACTTGTCCGGGCAGAAGGAAGATCGAGGCGCCCCCAAAGAAATTGACAATGCCCCTCGTGGGGTCCACATCAATGTCATCGCTGGCGGCACGGCGTCAGGAGGAGATAGCAACCGAGGAAGAAAGCGTCATGCCGAGCGGGCGAGCCGGGCCTCGGGCGAGCCCCCTAAGGCCCCGCAGGCGAGCGAACCACAGGCCCTGGTATTCTCTGACCAGGACCTGGAAGGGTTAACCACCCCGCATGACGACGCTCTCATTGTATTGGCTACAATAAACCATTGTAACGTAGACAGGATCTTAATTGACAATGGTAGTGCCCATGATGTATTATCCTACGAATGTTTCCTCAAAATGATAGAGAGTCCATCTAAACGCTGCCCGATCTGAACCCCCCTCTGTGGGTTCAACGGCCAGGCAACTTATCCTGAGGGAGCCCTGAGCCTGCCAGTTACTATCGGCACCCCACCCAAAACCGTTAAGATTATGGTGGACTTCATCGTGATTAAGGGAATGATGGCCTATAACGCCATCTTTGGCCGAGGTATCCTCAGTCGAATGAAAGCGGTGCCCTCTACCTTTCACCAAAAAATGAAGTTCCCCACCAAGCATGGTGTGGGGGAGGTCCGGGATAACCAGGCATTGGCTAGACGGTGCTATATAATCTCGGTCAAAGCCACGAGGCCGGAAGGGAAAGACAAAGGGGTAATGGGAGCCGAGGAGGGGCCAGCAACATCTGAGCCTGGTGGCAAGTTGCTAACGGTCTTCCTCAACGGTGACCCGACCCTAGGAGTTAAGATCGGAGCCGATCTACCATCTGAGGAATAAGAAAAATATAAGGATTTCCTTGCCCAGTACATCTGAGTCTTTGCATGGTCGGACGAGCACCTTCCCAGGATCCCGGGAGACGTGGTGATGCACAAGCTCAACCTTGACCCAACGGTGAAGCCCGTCCAGCAACGCATGAGAAAGCATGCCCCAGATAAGCAAGTAGTCATCAAAGAGCAAGTCACCAAGGGGCAAAAGACTGGTCTCTTCCATCCAGTCCTGTACCCTACGTGGCTCTCCAACGTCATCCTGGTACCGAAGGCTTTGGGAAAATGCTGAATGTGCGTAGACTTCACCGACCTCTACATGGCTACCCCGAAGGATTGCTACCCGCTGCCAAGCATCGATCAACTGGTTGACTCAACCTCTAGCAACGAGTTGCTCAACTTCCTGGACGTCTACTCTGGTTACCATCAGATCAGGATGGACTCTGAGGACAGCGAGAAGACCGCCTTCATCACCAACTTCGGCGTACACTGCTACAACCGAATGCCGTTCGGGTTGAAGAACACTGGAGCGACATATCAGAGACTGATCAACCACGTCTTTGAGGGACAGCTCGGTCGGAACGTCGAGGCCTACATTGATGATATGCTCGTCAAGACGCCGAAGGCCGAAGACCATCTCGTCGACTTAGCTGAGACCTTTGACACCCTCGTGAGGTGCAATATGAAGCTCAAACCCGCTAAATGCGCCTTCGGGGTTAGATCCGGGAAGTTCCTAGGCTTCATGGTAACTCAGCGTGGGATTGAGGCCAACCCCGACAAGGTTCAGGCCATCCTAAACATGCGGCCACCCACCTGCATCAAGGACGTCCAACGCCTTACGGGGCGCATTGTTGCGCTCAATCGCTTCCTGTCCCTGGCGGTCGAACGATGCCTACCCTTCTTCAAGTTATTGAGGAGACCCAAAATGGCATCTGCTACGTTCGCCTGGGACGAGGAGTGTCAGAAGGCGTTCGCCAAACTCAAGGAATTCTTGGCTTCACCCTCGGTATTGTCCAAGCCGGTCCCTGGTGAAGCTCTACACCTTTACCTCTCGGTGACCCCTTCCACAGTAAGCTCGGTCCTAGTCAGGAACGACGCGGGGGTTGAGAGACCGGTCTACTATACCAACAAGGGGCTTAATGCAGCTAAAAGAAGGTACCCCGCAACCGAGAAACTCGTGCCAGCGTTGGTTACCTCAGCCAAGCACCTCCGACCCTACTTTCAAGGGCACTCCATCGTCGTATTGACCGGCGAACCCCTGAAGAAGATCCTCTTTCACCCTGAAGCCTCGGGACGCCTCGTCAAATGGGCCATCATGCTCGGGGCCTATGATATCTCGTACCGCCCCCACTCGGCCATCAAAGGACAGGCCCTCGCGGACTTCATCGCCGAAAGCACGGTCCCGATTGAAGAAGCACTTCCACCTACGCCCGGACCCACTTGGGACCTGTTCATCGACGGGTCCTCCAACTCAACCGGATGTGGTGTTGGTATCCTTCTCAAGTCCCCCGAAGGAGCGGAGCTGCAATACGCCTTGAAATTAAATTTCCTGGCATCCAACAATGCCTCCGAGTACGAAGCCCTTATCTCAGGGGCCAGGATGGCTCGACGACTGGGAGCCGAGCGAGTCAGGATCCACACCGACTCCCAATTGGTCGCTAGCCAGGTCAACGGTGATTATGAAGCTCGGGAAGGACAAATGATTAAGTATCTCCAGATGGTCAAGAGGATGGCCTGACTCTTCCAAAGCTTTGAGGTAGTCCAGATAGCCCGGGAGGAAAACTCCCGAGCGGAAGCCCTCTCTCGCGTAGCCTCCTCCCTCTACCCCGAAGGTACTCGGTCGGTTTTCCTTTAAGAGCTCGAGCGACCGAGGAACGAATCCGAGCTTATGACCATTGACCCAACACCCCCGAGCGACTGGCGGACTCCCTACATATCCTGGCTATGTCATTCTCAAGAACCCCCCGATCCTCGGGAGGCTCAAAAACTTAAGTACCAAGCTCGGCGCTTCGTCATGTTGGACGATGCCTTGTACCGCAGATCTTTCTCCGGTCCCCTCCTCAAGTGCATCCGCGCCGACGAAGCCAGCTGAGCGGTTCAAGAAGTACACGAAGGCATCTGCGGTGTGCACCAAGGAGGAAGATCGCTCGCCAGGATCTTACTTCGGCAAGGTTACTGGTGGCCCACTCTCCAGTGCGACTGCACGACCTATGTACAGAAGTGCGACCGATGTCAGCGCTTTGACCATCTGATCCACCAGCCTGTCGCAGAGCTCATCACCCTTGCCGAACCCTACCCCATCGCTCGGTGGGGGATCGATATTTTGGGGCCATTCCCCATGGCTCAGGCTCAGAAGAAGTACGTCATCATCGCCAATGACTATTTCACCAAATGGATCGAGGCCGAGGCCACCACCAGGATCACCGAATCAGTCGTATGGAGTTTCGTTTGGAAGTTGATCATTTGTCGTTACGGTGTCCCCCGAGTGATCGTGAGTGATAATGGTCGGCAATTTGATTCTCATTACTTCAGAGACAGATGTGCCGACCTAAACATTCGCAATCACTTCACTTCGGTAGCCCACCCTTAGGCCAACGGACTCGTCGAGAATGCCAACAAAACTATCTTAAAAGGCATCAAAACCAGGCTCCGCAATGCCAAGGGAAGCTGGCTCGAGAAATTACCGAACGTACTATGGTCGCATGGAACTACTCCAAGAACGGCCACCGGTGAAACACCTTTTCAGCTGGTGTATGGCGCGGAAGCCATGATTCCATTGGAGATCGGCAATCCCTCTCTCCGAGTCGTCCACTTCAAACCTGAGGTGAACGAGTAGAAACTGCTAGAAAATCTCGACCTAGTGGATGAGATCCAAGAGATTGCAAACATCTGAGCAATGGAATATCGACGGTGCATCACTCGATACTACACCTCTAAAGTCTGAGACATGCAGTTCCAGCCAGAAGACTTCGTCCTGAGAAAGGTCGAGGCCTCTCGACCACTGGAAGCGGCGGGGAAGCTAGCCCCTGACTGGGAAGGTCCCTACCGAGTGGTCGAGACGCTCGGGAAAGGAGCATATCGATTGTCTACCATGGAAGGAACACCTATCCCTCGGACGTGGAACGCGACAACGTTGCGAAAGTTCTATTTTTGAGCTTTTTCAACAACATGTAAGCAACAAATGGTGAAACTTTTCCTTCCATTAATGATTTTCATACAGATACAGTCGATGCATTACATGCCAAAAAAAAAATTTACATCCACTGGTACTATGACACTAGCAGACCGCTCGGCCAACTCGGTAAGCACTCCTGCGTCCAGCCACTGACTCTTGTTGTGCCCCTATGATTTTGATGATAGCAAACATTATTAGTCACATCTTTGCATTAGGCAGACTCAAGTCGGTGCACTTTCTGTGTCCGTCTTATACTGCGTCTCTTGAGGCCTAGGTCAGTGCATGTGTCCGTCTCATCTTGCATCTCATTTTGCGTCTCATGCACATACCAGGGTCCGTGCTAGTTTTCGTCTCACGCAGTTCAACGCATGTGCTACTCAGTCGCAGGTCAGTGCAATCTTTTCATCTAGCACAAGCACGGTCGGTGCAACCCTTGCATCGGTGCAATTTTTGCATCATGCTCGTCTTGTTCACATGAGTTTCTAAGTCAGTGCATTCGTTGCATGTGGTGAGTCGGTGCAATAACCGTAGTCGCACGCATTCGAGTCGGTGCAATATTTGCACCATGCACATAGAGTCTGTGCATTCCTTCTTGAGCTAGTCAGTGCATTGGTTGCCATTACACATAGCTAAGCCAGTGCAACGCCTCTCGTGGAAAGTCATCGAGTCGGTGCAATACTTGCACCGAGCACATTATGTATGTGCAACTCTCATCTTAGCACTGTCACAGTCTAACCAAGGCCACTCACGGGATGACTAGGTTTGTGCAACACTTGCACATTGCATGTATATAGTCAGTGCATCCGTAGGCCTCGTGTTAAAATTCAACCCTCATCTGCTTGTGCTTTAATGTTCAGTCTGTGCATGTGTGTGTGAACACCACATTGAGTCAATGCATTCCAATTCTGTCAGAATATCTACTCTGTGCAATCTCTTTACATCTCATATAACTGTCTGTAGGTGACTTTATGTCTGATGCCTTTGCAGGTGCCTTTTTGTGAAGATTAAGAATGGCACGTGATCCAAGATTAGAGGAGGTGCCAGGATCATGGCACATGTAAAGCAGTAAGTTGGGATGCTGCCACGTGACCAAGGTGTTTGGGCGGGAATCGTGGAGGGCACACGCCCTAGCTCTCTACTGTTACTATAAATAAGAAGCTTCTCCTTCAAGAGAAGACTGATCGTGCCAGAAGAGCAGATTGCATTATTGAGAGCTGAAGCAGAGAGAGCTAGAGCCTGTACGATCCAGAGAGAAAAGAAGACAGAGAGAGTAGAAAAGAAGGAGAGTTCTAAGAGAAGTGTTTTGAGAGAATTGAGAGAGAAAGGTTGTCCTTCGGTCTCCAGGTTCAGAACCGGAGCTGAATTCGCTCAGTGTTGAGCTATATTCCTTCATGGATTCTTGTTTCTTCACTTGTTTCTTTTTCATTTTAAAAACTCTTTTTCAAGCTGTTTGTCAGCGGAGCAAGCTGTGACGCTCAACGGTTGTAGAGGTGTGGTATCCTCTGGACGGGTAAAGCTGTAAGCCCCAGCGGTTGAAGAGGTATGGTATCCTCTGGTCAGCGTAAGCTGTAAGGCCCAGCGGTTTGTAGGGTTTTTACACCGAAACTGTGGATCAGCGGAAGCTGTGTATCAGCAGTTAAGCCACACTCTAGTTTGAGTGTGGAGTGGACGTAGATCTCGAGTTTGAGATCGAACCACCTTCAAATTCTACTGTCCACTGTGCAAATGATTGTGGTTTGCATTTGTCATTTATCTTTGTTCATCGCTCAGTAGATGAATGCTTAGGATTGCATGAGAGCCGATCTGTTCGACTTGTTTCATTCTGGTTGTGATTAAGTGCCTTCCAGTCATCCTACAGCAGTTTGATTATTTTCCGTAACAGTTTCTGCTGTGGTAAAGTTTTAGTGAGTGATCGATCTATTCACCCCCCTCTAGATCGTCTATAAATACTCTATCTATAGGCATCAGAGCGTCCATCTACTCTATCACTTGGTATCAAAGCCTAACTCTTCTACAGGGATCAACGTCCTGAAGAGTCAACGGCCATGGTCGCTAAAGGAATGACGGCTGAGGGACACTCCACTACCAAGCCCCCATACTTTGATGGATCCAACTATGCATACTCGAAGAATCATATGCAAGTATTTCTGAGGGCGAAAGACTATGATATTTGGAAGGTTGTTAGCAAAGGCCTGTTCGAGTTACATCTGAACGAGGAAGTCTGGACGAGAGAGGAGATCAGGAAATCCACCCTCAATTGGAGCGCCATCAACGCCATTCAGTGCGCACTCCATCCCTCCGAGTTCTCCCGAGTTTCATCATGCACCACTGCAAAGGAGATGTGGGATAAGTTGGAGGTTATCTATGAGGGAACCTCTTAAGTAAGGGAGACCAAGGCAAACTTGCTGGTATCAGAGTACAAAGCCTTTCGAATGAAGCCCAGTGAGACCATCACAGAAATGTATGTGCGCCTCACGATCATTACCAATGGTCTCAGGAGTCTGGGAAAGAATTATTCGGATTATGAAATTGTAAGGAAGATTCTTCGGTCCCTGACTCCAGTATGGCATACAAAAGCTACAGTTATTGAGGAGTCAAGGGATCTGCAGAATATGAAGGTCGACGAGCTCATTGGTTCACTAATGACCTACGAGATGAACATTACCAGGACTGATGAGCTCGAGAATAGGAAGAAGCTTATTGCTCTGAAGGCCAACCTCAGCAGATCAAGTAGATCTAGCCACAGTGGATCATCAGGCGAGGAGAGCCTCTCTAGGTCAGAGATCGATAGAGACCAACTGGCCATGCTGACCAGAGAGTTTAGGCGATTTCTGAGAAAGGAGGGAAGAAACTTCTGCCGAAGGTAGTTTGGTGGCGGCAGGAGGCAAACAAGGTATAGATCCAACCCTGATAAGAAAGTTGACACTAATGTTTGCTACCACTACAGGAAGGCCGGCCATATGAAGACAGATTGTCCCGAGCTCCAGAAGCTGAAAGAGAAGTCAAAGAAGAAAGCTCACAAAGGAAAGGCGATGGTGAGCACATGGAGTGATGAGGACGAGGGGACATTAAGCTATACATCAGAGAGCGAGGATGAAGAAAAGCCCATCTGCCTGATGGCAAAAGATGATGAAGAAAAAAAAGAAGACTCCGATGAGGTATCATCTGCCTTTGAGCATTATACCATTTCTGATTAGGAAGATGCCTACGGAGATTTCTTAGACAAAGTAGATGATATTAGGAAAGAGAACATGCATTTGAAGAAGAAGGTTAGCTCTCATTTGAATGATAAAACAATGTCTGATAAACTTGCCTGTTTACAGTCTGAGAATGATAGATTAAAAAATTCTTGCTCTGAATTTGATGATTTAAAGCATGCTTTGATTGACTGTAGAAAAGAAAATGAAATGCTGAAAGATGTTATTGATGATTTGAAACTAAAATTGCAAAAATTTGAAAATGAAATGAAAATTGTTGATGAAAAATATGAAGCTGTCCTAGGTGTCAATAATGAGTTAAAGAATTCAATCGAACAACTAGAAAAAGAAAATGCTGACAAAGAGAAAATCATTGAAAAAATGACCCAAGGATCGGATAATCTGAATGCTTTGTTGGGGTCAAAAGTCAATTTCAGGAAAGAGGGTCCCGAGTATAATTCTACTACTAAGAAAAGTTTTGCTGTTAAGATAATTTCGTTTGTAGCAGAAAAGGAGAAGAGACCCCTTATCAAAATGAATAATGAAAATTCTGCTGCTAACATTGCTAATTTCAAAATGTCCAGTGCTCATGACAAAGGTAAGCAGAAGGCTGGTGAGCCTAGCACACCTTGCCCTACACCTAAGGGTAAGTCTCAGGTCAGGGGTCAGTCTACTTGCACACCCAAATCCTAGGGCAAGGCCACCAAGTCTCCACCACCACCACCAGCCAAGAAGAAGACTCAATATACACAAATGCACAAGCTAGGTGGGTCAAAGGTGCAGGGGAGATAGAGTTCAGTTAGAGGTCAACCAGGCCAGTTCCACCGACCCAGTGTCCAGACCTACCATTATAGACAGCCACAACAATCCTATAGGTCTGGATGGAATAAAGTTCAAGGGAGGTCTACATATCAGTCTTTTTCCACTCAGTCGTATAGACCTCAGGTTAGAAATTGGGTTGGTCAGTCTAGGACATGGGCTCATAGTAGACAATCTTTCTTTGGTCAGCCTAGGACCAACTATGGCCACCATTTTCTGAATACCTATTGGCCTAGGCACTGGCACAGAAACACCAAATTTTCTAATAACAATGGTGCCAGGACACAGCACCAAAAAAAGAAGGCTCACTCTGTTGGTGCTGAGAAGAAAAGAAGCAATGAAAAGAATGTTGGGAAATTCACTAAGCCAACCATGTTTAAACAAATGTGGATTCCCAAGAGTATATTATCTTGTTTGAATTGTTCTACATCTGTTTCGGAGCCCAAACATTCTTGGGTTCCAAAATTTTCTCCCTGATTATGTTTGCAGGTATGCCTGGCAGTCAGGAACAACATGTGGTACCTAGATAGTGGCTGCTCCAAGCATATGACAGGAGACAAGGCCAAGTTTTGCTTGTTGACAGATAAAAATGGAGGCCTTGTCACCTTCGGCAGCAACACAAAGGGTAAAATCATCGGATCAGGTAAGATAGGTAAGTGCACTACCTGCTGCATTGATGAAGTCCTGCTAATGGATGGTTTAGCATATAATCTACTTAGTATCATCCAGCTTTGTGATAAGGGACACAAGGTAGTATTTGATGCTCTTAATTGTAAAATTTTTGAACTTGATTCTGATGTTGTTAAATTTTCTGGAAAAAGAATAAATAACATTTACATGGTGGATCTAGATGATCTTGCACATTCTAACCTATGCCTAACTGCTAATAAAGAGGACTTAGCATTTTTGTGACATCGTAAGTTAGGCCATGCTAGCTACACTGTCTTGCACAAATTGAACAAACATAGCATGGTTAGAGGACTCCCTGGAATGTCTTTTAAGAAAGAAAATAAAGTGTGTGATGCATGTACACAGTCCAAGCAGACTAGGAAGTCATTTAAATCAAGAACTGAAAACATGTCCTCCACACCTTATGAGCTGATACATATGGATCTTTTTGGACCCACACGATCAGTCAGCTTATCAGGTAGGAGATATGGATATGTCTTAGTTGATGACTTCTCTAGGTATACTTGGGTATTTTTCATCACTCACAAAAATGATGCATTTTCTGAATTTCAGGAGTTCTATTTGAAAATAAATCAGAAAAATAAAAATCTGATTAAAAATATTTTGTCCGATCATGGAGGTGAGTTTGAAAACTCACAATTTGATGATTTTTGTACGGACAAGGGGATTACTCATCGGTTCTCCTCCCCAAGAACACCAAAGCAGATTGGAGTAGTGGAGAGGAGGAACCGGACACTGGTGGAGATGGCTCGTACACTACTAGTTGAAGGTGGCTTACCAAGAAAATTCTAGGCAGAGGTAGTTAACACTGCATGCCATGTAATCAACATAGCTATGGTAAGGCCTTTCACTTATAAAACTTCTTATGAGATTCTAAAAGGTAAGAAGCCTTTAATTGCTCATTTCAAGGTCTTTGGCTGTAAGTGTTTCATTCATGTTAATGATAATAGAGACCTTGATAAATTCGAATCGAAAAGTGATCCAGGAATTTTCCTTGGATATTCTGAAAATACTAGAGCATATAGAGTGTACAACCTAAATTCTAAAACTGTTGAGGAATCTCCACACATTATTTTTAACGAGTCCCTGAATAACTCTGATGTTGGTCAATGCAGGAAAGAAGATGATGGAGAAATTGTTGGGATCGGTGCGATGGATTCAGAGGGGGTGAATGAATCTCTCCTTTGAAAATTACTCCCAATTAGAAACTTAGAACACTCAGAGATATGAAAATAAAAACAGATTCAGTTCTACCAAAATCCAGTGATGTGTTTAATCAAACACAGAACGTGTAATCAAATCTCTACTAAATTGAAGAGACAGGTCAGCCTAAGCATTCATCTAGCGGAAGCATAAATGAACATTCAAACCACAATGCAAGAAGAGTTTTTAGGTGGTTCGGTCCTCCAGACCTACATCCACCCCACACTCAATCCTGAGTGTGGATTCCGCTGATACACAGCTTAAACCGCTGGGCCTCACAGCTTGCCTACAACCGCTGACAAACAGCTTGAACAGCTGGGCATTACAGCTTCACCGACTAGAGGATACCACACCTCTGCAACCGATGGGGATTACAGCTTAACCCGTCCAGAGGAATCCTCCTCTGTAAACCGCTGAGCTTCACAGCTTGCTGTCCGAGGTATTCACCTCGCCCGCTGACAAACAGCTTGAAGAAAGGTTAAAAATGAAAGCAGGAAACAAGAACTAACAGCGAATGAAAGCTGTAATCAATGAAATGCAAATGTGGCTCCCATGGAGCTGACTGGATTGGATTTGATCCAGATTCCAGTGAAAACAGATCTTCTAATGGAGTCTTCTATCTTCTTTTTCACGAACTCTCTCTCTCTCTATTCTTCTGCAACTTCATTCTTTCTCTCTCTCTCTTTTTCTTTCTCTTTCTCTTCTTCTGGATCGTGCAGGCTCTCTCTCTGCTAATGCTCTTTCAGATAAGTTCTCCTGCTTCGATCACTCTGCTCTTCAGGAAGAAGCTTCTTATTTATAGAGCAATGAGGTAGGGCGTGTGCTTTCCATGATTCCCACCCAGAGGCCTTAGTCCACGTGGCGGTATCCCAGCACAATGGTTCCAGGTGTCACGATCAGGGTTAGACCTCCATCCTTAGATCACGTGCCCTTCTTAAGCTTCTCGAACAGATGTTCTGTCAGGTTGAACATATTATCAGTTTGAATCAATTTGAAGGAAAAGACAAGGATGCATCGAGTAAGTTTTATATTTGAACTAAGCCTATACAGACTTGATGCACAAAATACAGTGTGCATATAAGAAAGTATGTACAACGAGAATGAATGCACGGACAGTCATCCACGAGTGTACATACTTTGAATGCATGTAATGCATTTTGCACATGGAGAAGTATGCACATTGAAAGCGAATGTACAAACATGCCAGCAACGAATGTATGGACTTAGCGTGCATTCGACAACGATGTATAGACTTGCTGGTGTGATAACCACTCGTACCAGTAATGGAATGTATAGACTTTGAGCGTGTGAAATGCAGTTCGCATCTATCATTGTATGCATAGCGAAGATGAATGCTCAGGCATGCTGTTCAAAGAATGTACAGACTTGCTACCTAGCATTTAAGAATCAATGCATCATGTATAGACTTGCTTAAATGACGCATGGTCATAACAGCAAAGACTACATTGTATATGCATGAAACAACCGAATGTACTGACTATGCATATGTGTAAAGGACAACGATGCAAAAGGATGCACTGACTATGTTCACGAATGTATAGACTCCCTAAGTCACCATGTGCAGACTTAGTGTATGTGCGAGACAAATCAATGCATAGACTATGTATATGCATGAAGAGCACTGGCTGAACTGACTTGTTCGAATGAAGCAATGGAGGTTGTATAGACAGCCACCGAAGAATGTACAAACTTGAGTTGATGCAGTCTAGGCAAAACTCTGTACAGACTTTAGATGCTTGTGTATGCATGATGGCGATGCACTGACTATGTATATGTAATGAACACGCATTGACTTCGAAATAAAGCACCTGATGAATGCACCGATGCAGTGTATGCATATGGCAGATATTGAACTAATGCAATGTATGCAGGAGAACTAACAGTGCAGTCAATTTACCAGATCATGCATCGACTATATGACGTGCAACAACAGTTAATATACCGATGCAAGCTACACTTGTTATGTAGGAACTAGAGTTGCACCAATGCAGAGACAGACAATGCAATGAGATGAATGTGTCCACTCTCAAATCAATCAATCAATCATGCTCATAGTGCTTGCTGACATCAAAGCCATAAATAAGATGCTCAATCAATCATTCATATGTAAACACATGGTGATCAATCATTCATACTCATAGTGCTTGCTGACATCAAAACCACAGGGGCACAACAATCTCCCCCTTTTTGATGATGGCAACACTATGAGTCACACAGACCCAAACTACTCTCCCCCTTTGACTTCATCAAAAAGAAAAGAGTTTGAGAGAGAAAAATTAAGCAGGTATAAAAAGATTGAGATAATATCTCCCCCTTTGACAAATGAAGGCACATAAGAGCTATTCTCCCCCAAAATGAAGTATGCAGGATGAGCACTAGAAGAATAAAATATAAGAACTCCCCCTATCAATGTGAATGAGTGACTACTCTCCCTTTAAATGCAGATAACCCAGAACTCCCCCTGAAGTACAGGAATGAACTATGGTTATCCAATGGAGCAATGTGAAATCTGCCACCACAATAAAACAGTAATGGTTGTGGTACCTTATGATTGTATGGACAGAACAATGCAGGTGAAAAGCCCACAGAACCAGAACTGGTTACAGAAACAAGATGGAAGATTCCAGCATTGTGGACAAGAGTGTTAGGGTGCTAGGCCCGGATACAGAGGGGGGTGAATGTATCCTTCTATGTATAATGGCCAAATAAAACTTGGATGCTAGAGATAGACACAGAATAGAACCAATTTGATTCAACTCAAATACAAACACTTGGAGCGTGCCTATCCAAGCATCTAGCGGAAGGAAATCAAGCAATCTGATGAACCAGTTAAAAATCCTTTTAAACAAAAGAGCAAATATGTAACTGGCCCCCAAATGACCAACTAGCGGAAGCAGCACAAATGAGAATAAGAAATCTCAAGACAATCTGTGAAGGGTGGTAGGAGATATGGAAGAACACACTACAAGCAAACCACTGCTCAAAGATTTTAAGGTGGTTCGGTCTTCCAGACCTACATCCACCCCTCACTCCCAACCGGAGTGAGGCTTCACTAGCAAACACTAGAACCAAGCAGACTCAGTCTGCAAACAGTTGCTGCCACACAGCTTGACCAGGGGAACAGCCTCCCCTCTTCCTCCCAACCGGAGGGACACCCAAGTGACTCCCAGCCACTTGGAAACTAGAGGTCGAAGACCTCTCTTCCTCCAGACCAGGAGGTACCACTGGACTTGCAACCACAAGCCCAGAACTGGAGGACTAGCCTCCCTTCCTCTAACCAGAGGGCAACCCACAAGTGACAACCTGTCACTTGTAACCTGGAGATCAGATCTCCCTTCTCCTGAACCAACAGGAGGAACCCGATCCCCAACAGGGCAATCGGAAGAACAAAGATGATCAGAAAACAAAGAAAAACAATAAAGGAAAATAACACAGTAATCATAAAGCTGTAAAACGAAATGCACAATGTGGCTCTCAACGGAGCTGACTGGCCTGGATTTGATCCACGGTCCAGTGAAGACAGATCTTCAAGCAGCTTCTTCCTTCTTCTCCACGAGCTCTCTCGCTCACTCTCTTTCTCTCTTTCTTTCTCTTCTGCTCTCCAAATCTCTCACTCTCTATCTCTCTTTCTTTCTCTTCTTCTCTCCAAGTCTCTCACTCTCTATCTCTCTTTCTTTCTCTTCTACTCTCCTAATCTCTCACTCACTGCTCTCTCTTCACGGCTTCTCTCTTCTATCTCTTCTTCCTCTCTTTTCCTTCTTTTTCTCTTTTTCTGGATCGAAGGGCTTTCTGCTCTTCAGACTTCTTCTTCGATCAACCTTCATCTGAAGACGAAGGCTCCATTATATACCAGCAGCAGCAGGTGGGTAAGGTGCAGAACGCGTATGCCTCCCACGCTTCATCCAGAACCTTCTTGCCACGTGCCCTTATAGCATTGGTTCCTTTAGTATCGGATCACGTGCAGCCCAGACACCAGTGTATGTTCTTCCTCGGACCTGCAAGGAGATAAAAACCATTAACACTGAGGGCCACAAGAACTAAAACTGCATGAGGTATGTGATAGCAATATGAGATGCACTTTACTGAGAACGACACGAGATACACAAGATTATTACAGTACGAGACAAGGAGAGAATGACACGAGGTCAGATGCAAACAGCACGAGGTAAAAAGAGAATGACACGAAGTATCACTGTAACAAAACAAACACTACGAAGAGAACGACACGAGATACATAATAATAAAGCTAACACCTCAAAGAAAACGACACGAAGTCTCACTGTAACAAAACAACCACTACGAAGAGAACGACACGAGATACATAAGCAACAAGAAGACACGAATACAAAAACAACACGACATAACAAATAGCAAAGAGAACGGCACGAGGTGAAATGACACTTTACTAAAAAGACTTGAATACACACAAAAACAACTCGAGTATTAAGTTGCTCGAACGCACGATCGACTCGAAGATGAAAACGACACGAAAACAACATGGACTGAAAATAACTCGAAGACGAACACAGACGCTGACACGAAGTGTGGTTACAAGACAAGAAAGACACGAGGTCTAGGAAAAGCAACACAAAGACAGAAATAACAAAGAAACGACTCGAACTAAGGACGACATGGAGACAACACAGTCAGACTCGACTTGAGACACTTAAAGCTTGAATTTAGAGAAGAATGCACGAAGTAAAATCAACACGAAGACAGAAGACAAAAATAACATGAAGACTCAAACACAAAAATAACACGAAGACATGAAAACAACACGAAGACACAAACGCATAAATAACATGAGGACACAACAAGAGACGGTCAACGAGACGCTGACTCGGTACAGACTTAAGCTCAAGCAAGACAGTCGATGTATAGACTTGACAGAGATCTCTGCAGCGAATGTATAGACTTAGACTCATGGAGGCAAATGTATAGACATCTGAGGAAATGAAACGAATCAGTGTACAGACTTCAAATTCCACCGACCAGTGTATGGACTTCAACAGTGAACGGCTGTACATACTTCATGTGAAAAACCCAATGTACAGACTTTGAATTCGAAGACCAATGTGCAGACTTCACGCTGTACAGACTTTCCAAAGATAACGTAACGCTGTACAGACTTGAACTGAAGACCAATGTATGGACTTGATCTCAAGAAATGTAAGCGATGTACACACTTAGCCAATGTGTAAACTTTGCCTTAGACGCTAAATGACACGCTAAAGTCTGTATAGACTTAGCCTAAGACAATGTATTAACATATCAGCAGAGAAGCAATGCACAGAACAGAAATCAAGAACAGAAATCAAGCACAAGCCAATATATCATAGCATGACTCAAGCATACACATGCGTTCTTCACAATTCAGACATGGCACACTTATGCAATCTCCCACAGAAAAGGTCAGACATATTCAAGATAATGTGGTGACTCATTCATGTTGCTATCATTAAAACATCACATCATCAACAAAGCACAAGGGGCACAACAAAGAGTAGGGGTGAGAAACAGTTAAAGCACAGTACATCTCAAGGGGCAATCAATCAACTGATAAGAGATAATTGTCAACAAAGGTCCTGTTGATCAAGTTGTCAAGAGTGAATCAGACCATGAGGGATTGTAAGGCATGCACCACTACAATAAGTCTTAATCATGAATAGACTCTCCTATCATAGAGGGTTATGAATTGGCAACTTGACCAACCTGATTTAATTATGATGTATACCAAATTTGTCAATTAAACTCAATACTTATATCTGAATTCAAGTTTTAATAAAGATGAACCAAATTATCAGATAACACTCAGGACCAATCATCTTTGTCTTACACGCATGATTTCAATGACTCCTTTGAGAGTTACACAGATTAGTATTGAGATTAAACACTTTTACAGGAGAATGAGTTGACAGAGTTTGCATGATATTTTCATTTGAAGCACATTATACTTTTCTTGAGCAATTTAAGTCATTCAACACCTTTTTACGTGAGGCACAACACGTCTCAGGTGAAGTGACCCAGTTACTCAGTGTGATAACTGTCATTGCCTCTCAACATTGAGACCAGAGTTAGCAATAGAAATGTCTTTTTTACGTGAGGAGACACCTTGATTAGAGGCCAGACTCCCCAGTTCCTCAACACAAATATGTTATTGCTCTGTCAGGTTTTTCAATAAATTTTCACCAGAGATAACTATGGCACTTCATGACATAGGTTTACTTTATTTCATTGATAGAGAACCCAGTTTCTCAGTGACCAAGCCATTGCTCTGAATTCACTTTTTTTTATTTAGTCAACATTTATCAAGTTAATGTTTAAAAATAATACTCAATCTATGTATCTCAACCAAAGATAGCCTTGATTTCAATTATTTAAATTTCAGATGAGTGAGTCTAAGGTTTTCATGACATATGAGGTTAAAATTTATTAAAGCTTACCATTCAGATATTTTCAAGTCATTTAAATGAAAATCTGAGAATACATAACTCTTACATCAGTCTGATTTAGTGGTTATTCTTAAACCTATATGATAGGAGTTTCTACATGATTCTCAGGCTGAATTGCATGGTCTGCTACTAGTGATCCTCAGATCAGATCAGAAATACAGCTGACTAACTTATCAACAATAGAAACACATCAGTCACACCAGCTAAGAAGAGTGTGAAGGATGAGTATAAGCTGGTGGTAGAGTCAGCAACAAGAGAGAGGAGCATTAAGAAGAGTATATCAACAAGCAGTAGCTGAGTCTGGAATTCAGACAGATCAGCTATTTCAATAGTGACAGCAGAGAATTTAGGTGAACCACCTAAGTGTAGCGAGTAGATCAGATAGCTAGATAGAGAGAGTCCAAGAGGTGAAGAGATGAATCAGGAAAGCTCCCCCTATCTAGATACAATGGAATATTTTTGTAGGTCTTTCAAATTTTATTACATGCACTACTCTTCAAATGTGCAGTATGCAGCAAATCTAATAAAGAGATAAAGAGTAGCATGATCGTTAAGTGTCAACAGATAAACTCTCCCTGATGCAGTGCATGATATGCAATGAAAGCATAGTTCAATGCTTTTAAAGTTTAATTTTCAGAAAGTTTCAACTAAGCACAAATCAAATCAACAAGATGCTTAGCCATCTCAAACAAGTAATTTTCAGATGATGGAATTTAAACAGATTTTTCAGAGCTAACCTGGAGAGCAGGATCATGGGGTCTTTCAATTTTTGAGTGCCTTGGTTTATTGACCCCACTTTATTCATCCCAAGGCACACCTGCAGCAAAGTAATCAGTTTGATCCTGCAGGAACCCAAGCCACCTTGGGTCGTGTATTTGACCTAATAGGAGTTCTAAACAGTCTTTTAGCAACATTGTCATCAAAATCCATCAAATAACAGTTAGTCATGGAATGTCCAATTCTACCACAATATCTACATGAACCAACATGTTTTCTGGTCCTATAGTGCATATCAACGGCAGTATGAGACCCATGAACATAATCGTGAAATGTTCTGTTGGATGCATGGACAGTTTGTTTCTTATTGCCCGTCATCCAACAATTTGCATACTTATGACCTGGTTTGCCACAGTTGAAACATGAAAAATTCATAGGTCTTTTGGCAGAGTATTTGAAGTTTTTGTCATTACCATTGCCTCTTTGGGCATGCCAACAGTCCTTGACTGTGTGCCATACTTCCCACACTCGTAGCACCTTAGGTGCTTACCTCTTGAGTCATTGTATCCCCATGAAGACCCAAACCAGCACTCAACAGCTTTATGACCACGTTTGTTACAGTTATAACAGATGATGTGTTGGTTTGAAGCAAACGTGTTTCTTTTGAGGTGGTGATGATGATTTGAAGTAAATTTATCATGCATCACATCATCACTTTTCATAATACTGCAGTCATCCATATAATGACCATGCCTACCACAGTAGTGACATGACACTTGTGATTCCCTGGCAACATGGTTACTAACAGACTGACTAGATACATGCGAATGAGTACATGAGGCATGAGCAGTGTGCATTGACCCATTAAATTCAGCCAAGCTAGCAAATCTTGGGTCATGAACAGGAACATTCTTTACCTTCTTTGTTTGACCCTTCTTTTTCAATTTCTGACTATTCTTTATAATTTTCATTTGTTTTTCATTTTTCTGTGTTTTGAATTGAAATGCAGATGATGAGGGTGTTTTCAAGTTTTTGTTTTGGGGATTGACATGAGGTACCAGCTACATCAGAGCTTTGCACAAAAGTGGTGTATAGCTGGTTTCTCACACTTTCCTTAACATCAGAACTACAGCTTATCCCCTTCTTTGAGTTCTTATCCTCACTTTTTATGATAACTTTCATTTTTCTCTTATTTTCAACAGACTCGGATGTTGGTTTTTCCAGATCCTGAATTTTTTCTTCCAGAGATGCAATGTGAAGTTCATAACTGGCTATCTCTTGTTCACTGCAATTAACGCATTCACTCAGGACCTTGTTTGCAATTTTATATTTCTCAATTTCTTCTTCCAGACTTCTCAGTATGTTTGTTTCTTCATTGCAAGCAGTTTTTCCTTTCTTTAACATGAGAAGTTGTTCGGACATGCCGATTTTTAACAGTTTTAACTCCTCAATTTCAGCTTTCAATTCGTGGTTCTCATTGTCGAATTTTCTAGCTTGAATTTCATTGCCAGCACATCTTTCTCTTTCTATAGACAGAAGTCTCTTTGAAATAATAGTGTTTAGGATTTTGAGGTTTTTGTTTTGTTCCTTTAGATCTTTATTCTCCTCAATCAACTTCTCAAATCCTTCACTGCATTTTTCACTACTGGATATCAAGTCCAGTCTTTCAATCAGTTTCTCTTCCCTTTGTTCAAAATCAAGTTTATCTTTCAACAAATCTTTGTTTTCCTCTCTAAGGGAAGCAATCAACTTCCTCTGCCATTCATTTTTATCATACAGATCTTCATTACGCTCTTTTAGAGCCAGGCACTTGTTGCAGATCGATGTTAAAGAGAAACCCTGCATGCCTTCCGTGCTTATTTTCTCTATTTCAGCTTTAAGATTTTCATTATTCCTCTGAGTTTCTCTATTCTCAACTTTCAATTTCTCCAGATCGGAATTAATCCTTTCCAACTCTTCCAGATTTATCAGATGTTCATTAGTTTTCAGCTTTAACTGACTTTCTAGTTCAGAAATTTTGTTGGCACATTCTTGATTTTCATTTTTCAGCATGCACATTTGCTTCATATTCACGTGAGTTTCAGATAGACATTTATCATATAGTTCATTGACCTTCAAGCACTTTTCACATGATGAATTAGAATCATTTTTATCAATTTTCTTTTTCATCTTCTTATATTGCTTTCTTAAATGATCATGAGAGTCTAATAATTCATTATATGCAGTAATCCAATCATCCAGGGCATAGTCTTCAAAGATGTTTACCTGATCATAGTCATGTTCTCTATCTTGATTGCTGCTGTGTTCACTTCCTTGAGCCACCAAGCATCGATTATCATTTTTGCAGCTCCCTTCCTTCAGTTTGTTCAAAATTTCTTTGGCAGTCCTGCAAGATGAGACGTATGAGATTAGTGTTTTGTCAATTGATGCTTTCACCATGTTCAGTGCTCTATAACTGATGGAGTCTTTCAATTTATCTTCCTCAGTCCATTTGGATTTATCTCTCGATAATTTGTGTGGACCGTGAGTCATTACCTTCCAAAGATTAGGATCGATTGTTCTTACATGCTGATGCATCTTTTCCATCCATAAATCAAAATCGTCACCTCTGAAGTTCGGTGGATGAGCCATCGAGAAATAACTTGATCAAATGAAGGAGATGAGAAATGCACCGGAGTCAATAGCGGTACAGCCAGGCACCGACTTAGTGAGACAAGAGCACCGAGAACGATGACACCAGACCCACTCTAAAATGCACCATGGAAGTAGTAGAATCCTCTGTAGATCGTTGGATCTAAATGCACAGAGACCCGCTCTGATACCAATTGTTGGGATCGGTGCGATGGATTCAGAGGGGGGTGAATGAATCTCCCCTTTGAAAATTACTCCCAATTAGAAACTTAGAACACTCAGAGATATGAAAATAAAAACAGATTCAGTTCTATCGAAATCCAGTGATGTGTTTAATCAAACACAGAACGTGCAATCAAATCTCTACTAAACTGAAGAAACAGGTCGGCCTAAGCATTCATCTAGCGGAAGCATAAATGGACATTCAAACCACAGTGCAAGAAGAGTTTTTAGGTGGTTCGGTCCTCCAGACCTACATCCACCCCAAACTCAATCCTTAGTGTGGATTCCGCTGATACACAGCTTAAACCACTGGGCCTCACAGCTTGCCTACAACCGCTGACAAACAGCTTGAACAGCTGGGCATTACAGCTTTGCCGACCAGAGGATACCACACCTCTGCAATCGCTGGGGATTACAGCGTAACCCGTCCAGAGAAATCCTCCTCTGCAAACCACTGAGCTTCACAGCTTACTGTCCGAGGTATTCACCTCGCCAGCTGACAAACAACTTGAAGAAGGTTAAAAATGAAAGCAGGAAACAAGAACTAACAGCGACTGAAAGCTGTAATCAATGAAATACAAATGTGGCTCCCATAGAGCTGACTGGATTGGATTTGATCCAAATTCCAGTGAAAACAGATCTTCTGATGGAGTCTTCTATCTTCTTTTTCACGAACTCTCTCTCTCTATTCTTCTGCAACTTCTTTCTTTCTCTCTCTCTCTTTTTCTTTCTCTTTCTCTTCTTCTGGATCGTGCAGGCTCTCTCTCTGCTTCTGCTCTTTCAGATAAGTTCTCCTGCTTCGATCACTCTACTCTTTAGGAAGAAGCTTCTTATTTATAGAGCAGTGAGGTAGGGCGTGTGCTTTCCATGATTCCCGCCCAGAGGCCTTAGTCCACGTGGCGGTATCCCAGCACAATGGTTCCACGTGTCACGATCAGGGTTAGACCTCCATCCTTGGATCACGTGCCCTTCTTAAGCTTCTCAAACAGATGTTCTGTCAGGTTGAACATATTATCAGTTTGAATCAATCTGAAGGAAAAGACAAAGATGCATCGAGTAAGTTTTATATTTGAACTAAGCCTGTACAGACTTGATGCACAAAATGTAGTGTGCATATAAGAAAGTATGTACAACAAGAATGAATGCACGGACAGTCATCCACGAGTGTACATACTTTGAATGCATGTAATGCATTTTGCACATGGAGAAGTATGCACATTGAAAGCGAATGTACAGACATGTCAGCAACGAGTGTATGGACTTAGCGTGCATTCGACAACGATGTATAGACTTGCTGGTGTGATAACCACTCGTACCAGCAATGGAATGTATAGACTTTGAGCGTGTGAAATGCAGTTCGCATCTATCAATGTATGCATAGCAAAGATGAATGCTCAGGCATGCTGTTCAAAGAATGTACAGACTTGCTACCTAGCATTTAAGAATCAATGCATCATGTATAGACTTGCTTAAATGACACATGGTCATAACAGGAAAGACTACATTGTATATGCATGAAACAACCGAATGTACTGACTATGCATATGTGTAAAGGACAATGATGCAAAAGGATGCACTGACTATGTTCACGAATGTATAGACTCGCTAAGTCACCATGTGCAGACTTAGTGTATGTGTGAGACAAATCAATGCATAGACTATGTATATGCATGAAGAGCACTGGCTGAACTAACTTGTTCGATTGAAGCAATGGAGGTTGTACAGACAGCCACCGAAGAATGTACAGACTTAAGTTGATGCAGTCTAGGCAAAACTCTGTACAGACTTTAGGTGCTTGTGTATGCATGAGGGCGATGCACTGACTATGTATATGTAATGAACACGCATTGACTTTGAAATAAAGCACCTGATGAATGCACCGATGTAGTGTATGCATATGGCAGATATTGAACTGATGCAATGTATGCAGGAGAACTAACAGTGCAGTCTATTTACCAGATCATGCATCGACTATATGGCGTGCAACAACAGTTAATGTACCGATGCAAGCTACACTTGTTATGCAGGAACTAGAGTTGCACCAATGCAGAGACAGACAATGCAATGAGATGAATGTGTCCACTCTCAAATCAATCAATCAATCATGCTCATAGTGCTTGCTGACATCAAAGCCACAAATAAGATGCTCAATCAATCATTCATATGCAAACACATGGTGATCAATCATTCATACTCATAGTACTTGCTGACATCAAAACCACAGGGGCACAACCGAAATCTTTAATGATGAAAAATCTGAAGACCAATTAGACCAAGAAGAAGAAGCTGAAGAGATCAATGCAGAGGAGCCTGATGTTCAGGGGGAGGTAAATGAAGGTCAAGGTAACCAAGTCATTAATGTCAGATTTTTAAGATATCATCCTGTTGAAAATGTCATTGGTGACATGCATGAACCCCCTAGGACTAGAGGTTTCTTTAGAGTACAAAATGAATTGAATAATTTTGCACTAGTCTCTCATGTTGAACCCAAAACCATTGACAGCGCTCTCAAAGATGTGCATTGGATCAATGCCATGCACGAGGAGCTTAATCAGTTTGACAGGAATAAGGTGTGGCACCTGGTCCCACCTCCTGATCATGGGACTGTCATTGGAACAAAATGGGTTTTTAGAAATAAAACTAATGAGCTAGGTAATGTAGTGAAGAATAAGGCCAGACTTGTTACTCAGGGGTACAACCAGGAATTCGGAATTGACTTTGAAGAGTCATTTGCTCCTGTAGCCAGGTTAGGGGCAATTAGAATACTTTTAGCTTATGCATGCTCTTTTGGAATAACTCTCCAGCAGATGGATGTAAAATCTACTTTCCTCAATGGGAAAATAAAAGAGGATGTCTATGTCCGACAACCTCCTGGATTTGAATGCTTAGATTTCCCTTCTCATGTTTATAAATTGAATAAAGCTCTTTATGGCTTGAAGCAAGCTCCTAGAGCTTGGTATGGCAGGCTCAGCAGATTCCTTATCGGGAAGAAATTCACAAGAGGTGAGGTTGACCAAACTTTGTTCACGAAGGTAAGTCATCGTGACATTCTCATTGTTCAGATTTATGTGGATGACATAATTTTTGGTTCAACCAATCCTAAATTGTGTAAGAAATTTTTTGAACTTATGACACAAGAATTTGAGATGAGCTCAATGGGTGAGCTAAAACTGTTTCTTGGACTGCAGGTGACACAAACCAAAGATGGAAGCTTCATCACTCAGTCCAAATACATAAGGGACTTCTTGAAGAAGTACAAATTCGACAACCATAAGGACATTACAGCTCCAATGGGTACTTCAACAAGTCTTGATGAAGATACCAAAGGTAACCCTGTGGATCAAAAGCTATACAGAGGTATGATCGGATCCCTTTTGTATCTCACTGCATCTAGGCCTGATATTCAATTTGCAGTGTGTTTATGTGCTAGATTTCAGGCTAGTCCTAAGGAATCACACTTTGGAGAAGTGAAAATGATCTTTAGGTATTTATCAGGCACCCAAGAACTAGGCTTATGGTATCCTGCTAGGTGTGAGCTAGAGCTACTAGCCTACCCTGATGCAGACTATGCTGGGTGTCGGGTAGATAGAAAGAGCACTAGTGGCTATTGCCAATTCTTAGGTGGTTGCCTAGTATCTTGGGCTTCTAAAAAGCAACACACAATGGCACTTTCCACTGCAGAGGCAGAGTATGTTGCTGCAGGGAACTGTGCTGCCCAGGTACTATGGATTAAACATCAGCTCTCAGATTATCAGATAAATCTGGGATGCATTCCACTTCTATGTGATAACACTAGTGCCATCTGTCTTACTAAAAATCATGTTCACCACTCTAGGACTAAGCACATCGAAATTAAACACCATTTTCTTAGAGATGTAGTGAGCAAAAATGAAATTGAATTAGTGTTTGTTGAAACTGAAAAATAGATTGTTGGTATATTTACCAAGCCCCTTGGAAATGAAAGATTTAAATATTTAAGAAGAGAATTGGGGCTTTGCAAATTTTAGCAGGAAAATGATGAATAATTTCATTCTTAATCTATTTGTTGAAATGTTTCGAAATGATTGTGTTAACCTGTTCTTTAAATTTTGAATAAAGAATGTTTGATGCTTGAATAATTATTTTGCACTGAGTACATTGGTTGTTTGATGTATTGCATAGACTATTTCTGATGTTGGTGCATGAGCTACACAGAGTCTTAGTTGATGCACGTCTTGCACCTAGTCGATGCATTGCGCAAGCATTTAATTTTCACAGTTGCTTTGTGTGAGCATTCTAGTCATTGCATGTTTTGCATCGAGCATAAGTCATTGCATTTCTTAGACATAGTCGATGCACTGCATGAGCATTCAACATATAGGTCGGTGCATATTGTACTCAAGCCGCATGTAGGTCGGTGCACTTGCATACCGCACATATACATAGGTCGGTGCATTCTCTACATTATGCATGTTAAGGTCGATGCACTGCATTCCTCATGCATGATAAGGTCGATGCATCATGTTGTCAGGGGGAGTTGAGTGATGTCTGATCAGAGTTCAATTCTTTCCACTCTCTCTCCTCAATCTCATAAGTTCCTATCTCATGACATCATTTTCATTCGACTTATTCTTGAAAATTCTTTGAGTTGCTCCTACGCTTTCATGTTTATTTCTTTCACCCCGATTGAATACCATTCTTGCTATCGGTTCATTACAGTAAGCTGCAATTATCGTAACTCTTCATTTATAAGAATCACAGTTGCTTCTTGACTGAATTGAAGATTTAACCTTAATAGACTGAAGAGTTCAGAGACTGTTCATAAGAAAATAAGGTGTTAGAAACTGTTTATAGCTCTTAACTTTTTTTTCTCATAGTTAAAATAGAAAAGGTCTTCACTATATCTGAACATAACAGACTTAGTGAAGTCTAGATGGAGAAAACTAAAGTGTGTATTGTCTTTAAACAGTCACTCTAAAAGTTGTAAGGGTAGTAGAAATAAGATCATTAAAAGAAAAGAAATGAACAAAGTGGCAGAGCAATAACAGAATTGCACTGAGAAACTAAGGCCTCCATCAAAGAAATGGAGAATATCTCAAGTCATGAAGTGACTCAGGTTAACTCTGTTCATTTAGTCAAATTTGTAGGGGTGGTTTCACTGAGTAACTAGGGGTACTGGCCTCTAATCAAGGTGTACCCTTAATGTCAAAGGTGTAAACTATCTTAGCACTTTTTGATCAGAAACAGATATAGTAGTTTATGCTTAGTAACTGGGGGTACTGGCCTCTAATCAAAGTGTACACCTAATGTCAACGGCATAAATGACACTTGTCTGTTCACTAAGTTCAGATTCAGAAACCCAAAAGTGAAAAAGAACTGTTGTAACCCTTGGAAAACAAAAGTCATTGAGTGTCATCTGTTTAACTTCAATACAAATTCAAGTGACTTTCCTTGATATTCACTGTTTCTGAAATCAGTAGAGTACTTTCCTGACTTAGTTTATTATGGCTATGTGTTTTAGGTTCATTGCTATAAATAGAGTCTATAGCCCTATTTCAGAAGTCAGTTACTTTACTCTACTTTCTATAACTGTTAAACCTGAATTTAATTAAGAATGCACATCATTGACTCTTATATCCTAAGGGTTGTGTTATAATTTGCTCATTTCCTGAACCATTACATAGAATGTTATTTAGTCTCATTCATCCTCCCTGATTTCCACATCTCTTTTTTCTTCCCTTCCTCCTTTTTGTTGAAGTCAAAGGGGGAGAATTATTTATCTCTTCAAAGGGGGAAAGGGGGATAGTGAGTCATATATTCAAGGGGAGCTTTTTTAAAGATGCATTAGTCTGCATATGCATTGTTCATTGGTGTTGCCATCATCAAAAAGGGGGAGATTGTTGTGCCCCTATGGTTTTGATGATAGCAAACACTATTAGTCACACCTTTGCATTAGGCAGACTCAAGTCGGTGCACGTTCTGTGTCCGTCTTATACTGCGTCTCTTGAGGCCTAGGTCAGTGCATGTGTCCGTCTCATCTTGCGTCTCATTTTACGTCTCATGCACATACCAGGGTCCATGCTAGTTTCTGTCTCACGTAGTTCAACGCATGTGCTACTCAGTAGCAGGTCGATGCAATCTTTTCATCTAGCACAAGCACGGTCGGTGCAACCCTTGCATCGGTGCAATTTTTGCCTCATGCTCATCTTGTGCACATGAGTTTCTAAGTCGATGCATTCGTTGCTTGTGGTGAGTCGGTGCAATAACCATAGTCGCACGCATTCGAGTCGGTGCAATATTTGCACCATGCACATAGAGTATGTGCATTCCTTCTTGAGCTAGTCGGTGCATTGGCTGCCGTTACACATAGCTAAGCCAGTGCAACGCCTCTCGTGGCAAGTCATCGAGTCGGTGCAATCCTTGCACTGAGCACATTATGTCTGTGCAACTCTCATCTTAGCACTGTCGCAGTCTAAGCAAGGCCACTCACGGGATGACCAGGTCTGTGCAACACTTGCACATTGCATATACATAGTCAGTGCATCCGTAGGCCTCGTGTTAAAATTCAACCCTCATCTGCTTATGCTTTAATGTTCAGTCTGTGCATGTGTGTGTGAACACCACATTGAGTCAGTGCATTCCAATTCTATCAGAATATCTACTCCGTGCAATCTCTTTACATCTCGTATAACTGTCTGTAGGTGACTTTATGTCTGATGCCTTTGCAGGTGCCTTTTCGTGAAGATTAAGAATGGCACGTGATCCAAGATTGGAGGAGGTGTCAGGATCGTGACACGTGTAAAGCAGTGAGTTGGGATGCTGCCACGTGACCAAAGTGTTTGGGCAGGAATCGTGGAGAGCACACGCCCTACCTCTCTGCTGTTACTATAAATAAGAAGCCTCTCCTTCAAGAGAAGACTGATTGTGCCAGAAGAGCAGATTGCATTATTGAGAGCTGAAGCAGAGAGAGCTAGAGCCTGTATGATCCAGAGAGATAAGAAGACAGAGAGAGCAGAAAAGATGGAGAGTTCTAAGAGAAGTGTTTTGAGAGAATTGAGAGAGAAAGGCTATCCTTCAGTCTCCAGGTTCAGAACCGGAGCTGAATTCACTCAGTGTTGAGCTATATTCCTTCGTGGATTCTTGTTTCTTCGCTTGTTTATTTTTCATTTTAAAAACTCTTTTTCAAGTTGTTTGTCAGCGGAGCAAGCTGTGACGCTCAATAGTTGCAGAGGTGTGGTATCCTTTGGATGGGTAAAGCTGTAAGCCCCAACAGTTGCAGAGGTGTGGTATCCTCTGGTTGGCGTAAGCTATAAGGCCCATCGATTTGTAGGGTTTTTACCCCGAAGCTGTGGATCAGCGGAAGCTGTGTATCAGCAGTTAAGCCACACTCTAGTTTGAGTGTGGAGTGGATGTAGATCTCAGGTTTGAGATTGAACCACCTTCAAATTCTACTGTCCACTGTGCGATTGATTGTAGTTTGCATTTGTCATTTATCTTTGTTCATCGCTCAGTAGATGATTGCTTAGGATCGCATGAGAGCCGATCTGTTTGACTTGTTTCATTCTGGTTGTGATTAAGTGCCTTCCCGTCGTCCTACAACAGTTTGATTATTTTCCGCAACAATTTTTGCTGTAGTAAAGTTTTAGTGAGTGACCGATCTATTCACCCCCCTCTAGATCGTCTATAAATACTCTATCTATAGGCATCAAAGCATCCATCTATTCTATCAACTCTGCCTAGTGCAGAAACTGGCTCGGATAAAGGATAGCCGGCCTCGTTGGTTTAAGAAGCTTGGAAGAAAGGTGCCAGAGGGATTGGAAGAAGGAAAAGGAAAATAAGAGAAGGCCTCCTCTGCCAACTCTCTGGAAGGAGGATGGAAGCCGAGCGATGGAGATGGAAGAGGAGGGAGGAGTGGACCAAGGTGAGAAGGGATCTTGACGAGCTCACCCTCCCCTTGGGATGGCGTCGGCGGGTCAGGGACAGGAAGGCGACATGCTCCAGCATTTCGAACCCCCTTCCAAACCGACCTCCGACTATCGAACCCTCTTCCAAACCGGAATAGCAGGAGCTTCCCTCCTACTACTATCCGCATCATCATCTTCTGAAGCGCTTTCCATGCTCCACCGAGATCGATATCACAAAACTTCACGGATAGGGAAGAAGGAGAAACCGTCAAGGATGGCCTTAAGCGATGGAGGAAAGAGGAGACGCCCCTCGGACCTTTTATGGGCCGAAGGGGGAGTTGATCGTCTTAAATGACTCTCCCCTTAAAAACACGCTAAAGGAGCCTTCCCTAAAGACGGTTACCTCATTTCCCAACATCCCCCAGTGGGACGGGTGAAGCGGCAAGTCATTTAGGGTTGCATGGAATAGCGGAAAGGTGCCAGCGCCATGTCAGTTATCTGACAGATCGGCACGCGTGATATCTACCGAGAAAATCGGCGCCTTCCTCAACAATTGTGGATACGATTATCAAATCACGCCAAAAGCGGTAAGGAACAGTCAATTCAGCACTTAATATCACCGCTACTATACTTTCCAAAAAAGGTTTTTTTTTCGCAATTACATAAGAGAAAAGAAAAAGAAAGAAAGAGCTTATACATCAGGCCGCAGGCCCATCTCAAGGCTTGACAGACGAGGGCCCATCATCACCAGACGATCTGCCCCCGGTACTCTTGGCGATGGCCGACCCAGGCACTGACCCCACCTGCGTGGGAACTGTCTCGGTCGTGTGCCCTCCCGAGGTTGCCGGAGTTGGCGATCGCTCGGACGAAACCGAGGCCCCCCGACTCCCCTCTTCGCTTGACATATAGTGGGAAGAGTCGGTAGAACCCCAGTTCGAGTCATAGTGTTGCCCGGAAGGAAAAACGAGCCCAGACGCTTGGGCCTCTGCCTCTATGATGGCCCGATCGATGCCCTGGGAGAAGCCCTTCCGAAGGCCCCGACGGTAGCCCAACTCATAATAAGGGAAGGCAGTCCTATGGAGAGCCGCTTGGTAAGCCTCTGAGCATTTTTACTACTCGAGCGCTTCCTCCCCAGCCAGCTCCGCCTCCCTCTCAAGCTCGGCTATCCTCTATTCTGACTCGGACAGCCTCCTCTCGACCTCGGTCCGCACATCCTAGGCCCCCCGTACTCGATCCTCAAGCCTGTCCCGCTCGGCCCTCCATTGCTCGTCGCGCTTGACCTGAACTCTGCGCTCTGCCTCCAGGAGCTCATTCTTCAAATCGACCATATGATGGGCCTGGGCCAACTGCTCAACTAGCGACCGAGCCTCCGCCTGGCTCGACTGCACCTGTGCCCGGAGCGGGGCCACCTCTTGACGAATGTGCCCAAGTTCGAGGGTCAAACGCTCGACCTTCCGATCAAGCACACCACGGGCCCACGAAAGAGTCTCCCGCTCCGACTCCACCCGAGCGTACGCGTCTACCGCCTCGGCCCCCAGCCGGGCCAAGATTAGACCACCAGCCATAATCCGCTCAAAAAGCATGGAGGGGGGGGGCCTTTCCTGAGTTCCCCTTGCGTGACTCCCGAGGCTTCGGAATGGCACCTCCAGTACAGAGGGGTCTGGACGCTGAAGGTACAGGTTGAGGGAGGGGAGACCCCCTCCGGGGCGACGGGGATTGGGGCACCTCCCCGGAGCGATCTCGCCTCGGGGGCCCCACCGGTTAGCTCGGGCTGGGCTGCCTCGCCGCGTACCTCCCCGACCTCGGTCGACTGTGACTGAGTCGCTCCCTCCTGCGACCCTCCAGCCACGATCGGCTCGGATCGGACTCCTCCTTCTGGCGCCCCCTCTATTTCCCTCGGCGCCCCCACATCGGCCACGACCCCATAGTCATTCGCTCAAAGAAATAGTACTATGCACCGACCTCATAAGGCATGCCAAACCAATCTGCACCGACCTCATGGAGAAGAACAATTGTTTGATAAAATACCTCTGTGAGTAAATCTGCATCTGTTTTAAGTAGTTTTCTGTCAAATATTTTGGGTGATCCAGAGACCATAAATAGGAACCGCAAGTCTCCAAAAACACGTCTTTTGAGGTCTGGAAAGGTCTCTGCTCAGTCAACCATCCTTGTCATCATTAGCTTGCTATATCAGCCCTTTTGGTAAATAAAAATGCAGGTTACCATATTCGGGAATAGTCACATGTCTGCTACCTAGCGTTTTGCCTTCACCCAATCAAAAGCTCTGTCACTGAGATTGCACAGGACAAAGGGACGTCCTTGACTGTCCTACCTGCAGAAAAAGGAGATGGTACATATTCTTCTTGGGAGGCTCCTCTCACATATTTTCTTGTCAACCAAAGTAAGAAATGCAAGAAATCCTTCTACCTCCGTGGCCAATTAGAGGGTGCCAAGGCAAAAGCTCCCTGAAGACAAATAATAGATTATGAAGGGCCAATCACATACGGGCTGAAACCTCCTACTGGGAGGACTGCTTGCGCCTATAAGAAGGACTCCATGCTTGAAGAAATGTCACTGTTGAAGCTGCTGTGATGGGAATCAATACCGAGTACTAACATTTTATTTTTGTATTTCTATACTTTTGTTTGCATTTATATCCTTGGCAAATTGGGTTTACAATTGTAAGGCATTATAAGCCAATTTGTTAGTCTTTAGGAATCTTTGGGTTTCTATGTAAAATGCCAGTAGGTCCAGCAGGGTCCCCCACCCTCTTTCCCATTGGTCCACCTAGGATCATGGGCCATGTGGGGCTGGTTCAAAGTCCAAGATTGGACTTGGACCAAGGAGACACGGAAGGAAGAAAATTCCAACTTGTTACCCCATTTTCAAAGGGGCGCCCCCCCTTTAATGTATTTTATTCATGTTGTATTTTGGTCATTTGACCACATGGGAGATTAATTATCCTATCCCTTGTTTACCCCTCCCAAACCTAGATCTAGGGATAGTTTAGGTCTTTTGTACATTTCTATATAATCCATGTATTTTTCATATTTTGACAATGAATGAGAAGAAAAATCAAGAGTTGTTCTTGGAGCCCAAGGGCTCCCCCCTCTCCCTCTCTCCCCCTTGCAGCTGGACTGCTGTAAATTCTATAGTGTGAAGCCATAAACTTGGTGGATTCCAAGTTCTATCACCTCTGCTGGATGTGATTTCTAGCCACCGCTGCCGCCGCCTCCGTTCGTGCCGCTGTCGAGCCGCCACAACCATTTCTTTACCCTGCTATCCAGGATTCGAGATCGAGGATAGAAGCGCAAAGAAAAGGTTGGTACGCCAAATCCAGTTATCTGATGGTCTTTAAATTTTGATAGATCATCCCCCTTCTTGTAATCCATTCTCATTTTAAATTTCATGTCAATCCGCCACCGTTTGGTATTTTTCCCAGTATTTTAGTTCCACCACTGACAGTCTGCCAATCAGCAGATCTGCGGGACAGAGTCTTGTTGTTGTATTTTTCCCGCCCCCTTAGCCATCTCTAAAAATTCCCAAAACACTCATAAGTGTTCCTCCCATCCCCCCTTCCACCCATTATTTTCTTAGAGTCTAGATCCATAGTTTATATGTCGGTTAAAATTCATTTTCAGAGAGATCATGTTCTGTCCTCACTGTCTGTAACCCGAGCCAGCAAAAATACCAAGGGAACAGTCATTTTCATTTCTAATCCGTCTAATGGATAGACCTGAAATAAAAATATGTTGTAGCCCTTTGAGTCCTCTATCCAATGGTGCCAATCGCGTCTCAATCCGACATCGGATCTGAGCACAAAAATTCTTTTCGCCGGGTCACGCAAACATGTTCCGTGGGCAGGCCAGCAAAGGCAGCAGCAAGTTAATTCTTGCAAAATTACTTCATCGTCGATTCAGCCGCCGCCGACTTTGGGGATCGAAGAGGAGTGTTCCACCGGTGTCCCAGCGAACCGCCGTGGCCAGAAGGTGACCGGAAGCCACCGTCCCAGCAGTCGAGTTCACTTGCTGTCCAGCAGGCTGAACTGAGTTGGAATAGTACCGAGTCGGACCAGTAGCCCGCCTCCGATCTGAGAGCCCTTCCGGCTTGCTGCCTATCAACCCGAGACCGCTACTCCTAGGTCCCACTGTAGCCCTTTACCTCCCTACGTGGAGTGGGCATAGAAATTCACTGCTGTAATTAATTACGTTTACTGTATCTGGAGTTACGGTGTTGGCCGAGGTCATCTTCCCCACGCCCGGAGCGTGGAGGTACACTCGCCACCCTCCTACTTTGGTATTTACTTTACTCGTATATATTTATATACGCTGCTGCATGTGATAGGTCCTAGCTCGTTATGAATTTTATCACCGCTGCGAGAGTGAGTGAGTGGAACCCGTCCCGTCACTCGATCCGAGCACACAGAAATGCCAATACCCGAGACTCATTGCCGGTTTCTCAACCACGCAGATCCACTCGTTTCCCTCGCTTAGGGACGTCCGCGAGCTAGAGTCCCAGGTTCACCTACCGTCCTGTATCAAATTGGTATCAGAGCTAAGTCGAGTCTAGGGTAGTCGGTTAGTCGGTCCAAGGTGTCGCGTTGCATTCCTATACCCGGTATATCAAAAGGTGTTCCCGGAATGATAGGTTACACCTATCGAGAATGTAGCACACTTGCGTGAGTGCGATCTTCGGATCAATCCTCCACCACGTATCGGATATGGGTTGAGTCTAGGTTTGTATTCGAGTCCGCATTTTACCCCTTTTCACCATTTAGAGTCGTGTCTAGGTGCTTGCATTAGTTTTGCATAAAAGTTTTGCATAAAAAAAATAAAAAAAAGTGTTCCAATGCATGCCCACTCCTAGGGGAACGGATTCCCATCTCTTTGGCACTATGGCCAACCCCTATTCCCAAGTCCCAATGAAAGAGAAAACCCCGATCAGACCTGTCCAAGGCAACAAATCCGTGTCTGAGTACATTAGGGACTTTGATGAGTACCGGTTGGGATATGGAGTTGGAGAGAAGAGCACCACGACCGTATTTTAGTTCCAGAGAGGTTTACGGCTTCAATTCCAGTTTGAATTGCTTTGTCACGACGTGACCACTCTGGCGCATTCTTATCTGATCGCTCTAGAGGTTTAGCCTTTCGAGTCAAGGTTTGATGCTGCCCTTCGGCGAGCATCTACCTATCAGTAGAGTCCCGAGCCGGTCGGATAGCCTGCCCCACGGTCTTCCCCACCCCAGCCGGGGAACCCTTCCCCTAGAGCTCCTTTGCCACCTACTTTCGATCCTTATTCGGAGCCATCTCCTTTGGAGCCACCCCTGTTTCTAACAGGAAAGCTATTCATCGCCGAGCCACTACTTAGTTGGCTCAAGATAGGCTTGGTCCCTAGGCCACCTTACTATCCACCCGTGGACCCCACACTACCATTAGTGCCGGTCAACTCATTCCATACCACATTCCGATCTTGTCACCATGTTGATACATTGGATGACCTCATTAAGGGATTAGACTGGCAATGGAAGTTGACGAACATGTTGGCCCCAGGCTTCGACCAACTCCATAGTCGTAGCTTCACACATTCGGCATTGGGGTCCATTATCTCCGTGTGCACCGTGGGTCATGTCACCACGGAGATCCTTTTGCTCCTCCCCATTCCTGATGAGCCTAATTTCATTACACTTATCCCGAGGGAGGAACCATATTTTCTACATATGACCATCGTCCCACCTACCACAATGGATGAAGGTGATCATTTACACCTTCAAGAATTTCAAACTTGGGACCGTGCCATGAGGGAACCCATCTCGAGGGGTCACACATTCTTTGATCCCTTCGACCTCTTCCCTAGTGAACCCCTGGACCCACCATATTTACGCCACTTCTTCAGGGAAGTTCACTATCACACCCCTACCTCACGGGCCAGTCCACCTACACTCCGCAAGGAGCCCATTCATTGTAGTATGGAAGTAGGAGAATTCGGCTCTCCTAGCCCACCCAAAGCTTCCACGCCTAGCCCACCCAAACCTCCTAAATCCAAAAGGCCATCAGTGCATGAGTAGTGCATTTTGGGATATCTAGGAGTCCATGATTCTACCGACATTTGGTAGCGTCTTGTGTATGCATGGCACACATTCAGATGTCCCGGTCCACCATTGCATTGTTATGTTAGATGGACGCAGTCTATCTCCACGAAGTGTGGATATAGAGGGGGGTGAATAGATCTACTGCCTAATTTAAAACAAGTATAAGGCTCTAAAGTGGAATATTGGCAAATCTACTGAATCACTATCTCGAGTACTAGATTTGAATAGAGGCGAATCAAACTGTGAAGATGAATAGGAAATCCAATCGCACACAGTTCATAGACAAACAAGCAAACACAAGGCACACAAGATTTTTAGGTGGTTC
Organism: Amorphophallus konjac; assembly: GCA_022559845.1. Classification (NCBI taxonomy): domain Eukaryota; kingdom Viridiplantae; phylum Streptophyta; class Magnoliopsida; order Alismatales; family Araceae; genus Amorphophallus; species Amorphophallus konjac. The sequence continues at coordinate 141,518,339 of CM040123.1, read as the reverse complement.
GGTCAGGAGACCTACGTCCACCCCGCACTCAACTGAGTATGGCTTACTGCTGCGCAACACAGCTTGCGTCCGCTGGGCAATACAGCTTGGCCTACAAACCGCTGAGCAACACAGCTTGCTGTCCGAGACAAGTCTCGTCTGCTGAGGATTACAGCTTCACCTGTCCAGTGGAAACCTCCACTACAACTGCTGGGGTTTACAGCTTACCCGACCAGAGGCAGCACCTCTGCTAACAGCTTACTCACAGCTTGAAGAAACAACTTCGGAAACAAAAGACAGAAGCAAACGAAAATAGAAAACCCAACAGGGAATGTAGCTCGGAATGAGCAAAGCTCAGCTCTGGTATCTGAACCAAGAGTCTGAGATACAATCAGAAAAGCTCTCAAATAAAACTCTCTCAATCTCACTCTCTCAACACATCTCTCTCAATCTTCTCTTCTCTCTTTTTCTTCTTCTCTCTTTTTCTTCTCTCTGTGGATCGGTGGCTCTCTGCTGCTTCAGGCTTTTACTCTCACGGTATAGACTTTGCCACTATTCGATCGGCCTCCTCCTGAAGAAGAAGACTCCTATATATACCAGCAGTAGATTGGATAAGGGCGCGTGGCTTCCACATTTCCCGCCCAAAGAATTCGCCAGATCCGAGGCAATTTCATCCACATGGTAGCATCCTGTGATGGGCTGCTTCCACGTGTCACCATCTGATCACCTCGTCCTTCCTTGGATCACGAGCCAAGTCATCAATCCCTACAAAGAATCCCTGTCAGACAGACGAAATAGAATTATCAGTTTAAGTATAAACCCTGTACAGACTTTGTGGGATGCAATGTGTAATGCCCCGGATTTTTCGGATCCCCGTTCGTGGGTCCCGGATCTGGTTTCTCAGAGTGTCCAGTTTCGTTGTGTCCGAAATTTCGTTTCGGACATCTTTCGTGTTCGGATCGGCGCGATCCGGAGTCGTTTCAGAGGCCCGGAGGCGTTCCGCGGCTTTTTCCGCGTGTGTTTTCCGATCCCCGGTGTGGGTTTTGGCTTTCCCTTCGGAACCTCGTTGCGGGTGAACCGGGCCGTTCACCTGGGCGCGAGTGGTACCGTTGCGATCGGTGCGCTCCGAGGATCGCTGTAGACACGTCAAAATTGACGTTACTATGAGTACCTCTCATATTGCCTTGTAATGCTCCAATTTGACCCTCAAATTAGTTCTATTTGAGTGGTTTTTCTCACTTTTCTTGGATTTCTACCTTTTTTCACACTTTTCTTATTTTTTCCTATTTTTCTGGATTTTTCTAGATTTTTCTAGATTTTCTGGGCATTTTTCTCTATTTTTCTGAATTAACGACTTGACGTGGGGCGTCTTTTAAATAACGACTTAGATTTGGGCGTTTCTTAAAAAATTGACGACATATCTTGAGGGCGTCGATTCCACTCAATTTCTATTTTTCTGGATTTTTCTGAGAATTTTTCAGATTTTTTCGAAAATTCACGACTTAAAAGAGGACGTTATTTTGAATTTGAAAACAATAAAAAAATTCAAAAAATAAATTCACGCCGCATTCACGGGCGTTACTTTCAAATTGTTTTTTTTTTATTATTTTTATAACCCCTTTGAAAGGTGATTTGGTGGCCTTCCGGGTGTCAGAAAAATTCACAAAAATAGTCGTTGGAATCAGGGCGATGAGATACACCTTCACCTAAAAAATAGGAAAATAATATTGAGAAATAAAAAATGGCCCTATTTTGAATATTTTGAATTAACGTCCTTGGTTAGGGCGCTTTTTAATTAATGCCTTTGACTCAGACGTGTTTCACAATTTTCAAATAAATTCTAAAATTTAATTTTTGAATTAACGCCCTAATCTAAGTCGTGTTTTTAAAAGACGCCCTCTGGCAGGTCGTCAATTCTTGAATTGACGCCTTTGTCCAGGTCGTGTTTCATTTTTGTGTTCCGAACAGATGCAGCCTTTCTCCAGAGAGTCACTGCTTCGTTTGGGCTCTTGCCCAGTCTAATCCTCCCCTATTTTGGACTCTTACCCGTTCTTATCTCTTCTCCTTTGGACTCTTTCCTTCTTATCTCTTTTCTATCTTATTAATAGAGCTTCCGAGCTCTGTTAATCGGTTGGATTCCGGATTTCTTTTCTCCCGATTCCCCCTTTTTTCTTCCCCTATCTTCTTCTTTTTCTTCTTCTGTCTTCTTCTTTGCCCCCTGTCGTTCTGTTTTCTTTGATTTTGCTTCTTCTTTCTTCTTCTGTCTTCTTCTTCTTCTTCTGTGGTTTTCTTTTTCTTTTTTCTTCTTCTGTATTCTTCCTCCCTTTTCTTCTTTTGTTTTGGACGCCCATCTCTCTTCTTCCTCTCACGTGCTTCCCCTTCCCCTTCTTCTCTGTTTGTTTTTTTCTTTCTTTTCTTGTTTTGTGCTTGCAGGTGCTGGCTTCTGGCCGAAGGAGGACTTCATATGCAAAGCTTCATCCTGCAGAGCTTCTCCCCTTGAATATTCAAGCCAAAGCACAGGCTCCTCTTTTATCTTTTATTATTATTTTTATTTTTATTTTTATTGTCATCATCAGTTCACGTATGCATGCATAACCATCTCCTATTAATTTTTCCTCTCAACCATCATTGAGATCTCCCATAAGTGCATCTCATGCACTCTTTCCCTTTAATTTTAATTCATATTGTTCATGCATTCATCATTCATCTCCCACACCCTCTTTTGCATAGGGGTTTAAGGGCAACCCCCCTTAAGGTGTGTTCTTTTACATGCTTTCATGCTCACATATATTTTTATTGAATTTGATGCTACACCATTGTTCCTAATCCATATCTTCTTGTTGTTGTTGTTGTCTTTGTTTTGCAAGGGTAATAAAAGTGAAGAACTCTCTTCGTCGGCCGGCCGATCTTGAAGAGAAAATGAGTACTCACATCCCCCGCGTTTCAAGAGGTATTTTGCGATCATCTCCCCATATTATTTTCCACTTGAGACCCTCGTGTCTCTGGCGATCACATCTTTTCCCCATTAGCACCTCGTGCTATTTTATTGCTTTCACCATATCTATTGCTTTTTTATATTAAAGTGGATTTTAAATCAAATCTACAAATTGGCGATCATGGTGGGACCCTTTCTTGTTTTTTTATTTGATTACCCCTTTCCCCTTGGCACCCACGTGTGCCCTTTCCTATTGGTACCCACGTGTACCCCTCCTTTTGTGCCCCTCGGGCACCCTCCCTTGTGCATTGCACTCTCCCCAAAGTGATCTGTCAATTAGATAGATTTGTTTTAAAACTTTCACTTATTTAAAATCTTGATGAGCATGCTTCTGTGTTAATAATTATATTTGTTGATTGCCTATGTGAGTGCTTCCCTACTTTGATATTGCTGGCCGCGAGGGTTTTCTGGAAGAAGGCAATTAACGCCTCTGACAGAGGCGCTTTTTTTAGTTAATGCCCTATCGCAGGGCGTCTTTTTCCTGTTTAACGCCTTCTGTCAGGGCGCTTTATATCATATCATCTTATGCTGTGAATTCACGCCCTCCCACAGGGCGTTTCTTTATTTGGTAGCGCCTCTCTTCAGGGCGCGTTTTCATGATTTGACGCCCTCACCCCTGGGCGTCTCTTTATTTGGTTGAGCATCCTTGATAATTAACGCCCTGCCCCAGGGCGTCTCTTTTATTGGTAGCGCCCTGCCCCAGGGCGTCTTATTCCTGTGTTTTCACCGAACTCCTTTGTTTATCACTGTATCATATTTCTGCTTATATCTTGCATTCATTCATTCATTTTTGCATTGGTTTGAGAGGCCTTATCTCTTTATACTAGGAGCCACACACCCCCTTGGTGAAGGAACGACCCTCCATTGAGCATTCCGTCTCTTTGGATTAGAAATTCCTAAACCAAGCCTCCATAAGTCCCCGCACCCGTGGATTCCCTCACGGACGCCGGGCAGGTTGTACCCTTTTGGAGTCCCGATATAGTTGGCCTAATACGTGGTGAGTGAGAGTTCCTAGTTGGCATTGATGTGAATCATATTGAAACTAGGACTCTCCTTGTGTGAATCTTTCTAAACTTTATTAAAATTCATTAATTCGCCAAGGATTAAACAAATCAAAATCACGGTAATCATTCCAACTTGTGTGCTTATTTGCATAATTATCGAGAATTTTGATTTTATAATGGCTTACCATGATAGAAACATGTTCAATTCAATTCATGAGGATGCACAACCTAGCACTTCATATCCTCAATTTCAACATGTTAATCAGCATTCTCACCATTCTTTCAAGGGACCACGTCCTTATTCTCATGGTCATGCCCGACCCATGGGCAGTGTCCATTCTTATGGTCCCCCTCCTCAGTTGCGAACCACTATTCCTCCGGGACCGTCTCCTCCCAATGATGAGAGGGTCTCTCAAATCTTGCATGCATTAGATCATCTCACCCCTCAACAGATCCAAGCCCTTAAGGCTGCCGTTGAGGGTGCATCTCCTTCATCTCCTCCTCCTTCTATTCCTATACGGGTGGCCCATCACCTACCACCTCCTTCCTCTAATCGGGTAGCCCATTACCCATCTCCTCCTATTCACACTCCTCCCCGGGTGGTCCGACACCCGCCTCCTTCTATTCCTCCTCCATCACGGCCCCGAGGCCCATTTACTCCTTGCAATCCGGCCCGTCCGGGTTCCTTTACGGGTCGCCCCGTCAACTCCCCTCCACAGCATTTTTATGCCACTCCTCCTCCTTCAAGGCCCTGCCGGCCCTCGGTTGCTCCAGTTACACCCCTCCAACAATCTCTGCTTGATAAGATTACTTTGATCGAGGAACAAATAAAGAGGGTCACGGCTCCTCCTACTCCAGTCAATCCCCTCCACGCCGCTTTGGACGAGATCACTAAGTTGGAGAGAGAATGGAAGGATAGGAGAGATGATTATGGTATCGGCATTCCAAGCGAGGGAGAGCCGGTAATTGAAGAATCCGAGGCAGTATACGATGATGATGAAGCCCTGCAGGCACCCCTTCCGAGTTGCCTTCGTTTCCCTCTTCCCCCATTTTCCTTCGATGAACCCCCTGCTCAGGAGGAAACCACTCCTAATTCAACCCCTGTTTATGAGACTAGTTGGTGTTACGACGATGGGTCGACATTCCAATCGCCCGCGCCGGCGCCTATTGAGTCTCCTCCTATCCCAGAACCTTCCATTAAACCTCCACCAACTACACCTCCATCCGCTATGCCATCAACCTTCACAACACCAATCTCCCCTGAGCCTTCCATTAAACTTCCACTCATTATGCCATCAACCTTCACAACACCAATCTCCCCTGAGCCTTCCGTTAAACTTCCACCAATTACACCTTCACCAATTAAACCCCCATCAATTACACCTCCACCAGCTATGCCATTAACCTCCATATCACCAGCCTCCACTGAGCCCACCTTTGAATCTTCCCCAATTAACCTCCCATTACCACCACTTCAACCTTCCCTTATCCCTTTAACCCCAAAACCCACATTGCCTACTCCACCACTTAACCCTTCACCTATGGTTAGTCCTGAGCAGGATCCACCACTTTTTGCACTCAAGCCAACCCCGACTGCTTTCGAGCAAAGGGAGAAGCTCGGCGTGTTTGAACCTCCACTTCCACTTATCCTTTCTCCAACACCTTCCATTATACCTCCACCATTCATGAAGCCTTCCGCCTCCGCCTCACCTCCCTTTACTACTCGGAAGGGGAGCACCGCTATAAGTACTTGCGCCAAGGATGATCAAGAGCCGGGCAGCAAGGATTTGGCTGTGGCTATGCCGTTCAAGATACAGGAATTCATTTGCCGGATGCCAATCCGGGTTATTGTGCCGAGCACGATTGAAGAGGCTAAGCCGCTGCCCTTGCTCAGAGGAGAATGCCGGGCGTTGATGTCGTCTAAGGGCCGGGCAGGGCACCCCTTGTTCCTACTTTCGAATTCTGAATTTATTATTCCTTACAAGGGGCGAATGCCCATTTTACTCAACATTCCATATATACCACATTCAATGGGCAACACGATGCTTCCTGTTCCAACTCTCCAACTCCCTCACATTGTTGATCTTTGCCTTCCAAGGGGGTTGCCACTTATCGAAGCTCCTTTTATTGGGCCAATTGACTATACACTTTCACTGCCGTGGAGGGGCAGTTATCTTGATGCTAAGGGGCCTTCCACTCCTTTACCCACCTCCCATTCAACTTCATCCCTATTCTCATCTTTCGCTTCATGGGCCATTCCAAGGGTAAAGAGGAGGATCTCATTCTCTCGCCCTTCATGTTCTTCACGTTCTTTGCATTCCATGCATTCTGTCGCATTTGTGCATTCATCACATCCGTGCTACTGCATTCGCATGCATTTGCACCTCCTTCTTCCCAGGTTCCCGAACCCGTATCTCCCCCGCCTTCCGGCACCTCCGGATATTCCGCACTTCCCATCTTATTCATCTTCATCTTTTTATCCACTATCCCTGGGGCATCGCGTCCCTTTTCCTGCTATCTCCCTGGAACCTCCAGGAATTTTATCCCTCCTCCTTGGGCATCGCGCCCCTTTCCATTCTCCTCCTCCGGAACCTCCGGACCTTTCTCTCGGGCATCGCGCCCCTTTCCACTTGCTTCCTCCGGAACCTCCGGACTTTTCCCTCGGGCACGACGCCCCTTTCCACCTTCTCCTTCCTGATTTCATTCCTCCGGAACCTCCGATTTTTCTCTCCTCCCTGGGCATCGCGTCCCTCGGCATTTTCTCCCTCCGGAACCTCCGGACCCTCCATCTTTCTTCCGATTCATCTTTCTGTTCTTCCAAGACATCACATCATTCATTTTTTTCTTTTTTTTCCATCATCTTTTTCCCTATTTCGTCTCAGGGCATCGCGTCCCTTCTTTTGTCATCCCTCCGGAGCCTCCGGATGATTCCTCCTATCACGATTCTCCTCCTTTACTTCCGGACCCTCCAGATCCGCCTATTTCCATCTATCAATTTCTTCTTCTAATTCCTCCTGATCTTGGGTCCGACCCAACTTCTTCCACATCCACTGCCTTGGGCATCTGCCCTTTCTCCCACTGCTTCCGAGGCTTTAGTCCTCACCCCTCTTCTTGATTTTCCGCTTCTTCTGTAGACTGTTCCATGTGATCAGGGTCTCTGCGCCTTAGTCAGGGAGTTCTAGCCCTCGCCTCTCTTCCCTTTTCTCCTTATTCGTCTGAGTCTGGTCTTGGCACCACCCCTTCGTGTTAAGTCACTTTCAATCCTTTGCTGCCAATCCTTTTGACTGCCAAAGAGGACTATCCCACGATGATCAACCTCTCGCAGCAGCTACTTCTACAAAGGTTGCAAGGTAACATATTGGCGTAAGTATGCATTTTTATGATACCATTCCCTCATTACTTCACGCATGATTTTCAAGATAAAGTGCTTCTTAACAAGATTAAGAGTGGTGTTTTAAACCTTTATCTTAGGCTTTTGTTGAATCATTTGTTTAAAAAAGAGTCTTTAGGCTTGCTTTTGCAGCACCTTTTAAGAACCCGCGCTGGGAATTCAACATTCTCTCCCCGCTTGTTAAGAGCGACCCTTAGCTGGGCACCGCACACACTTCACGGCGTCCTTAGCCGGCTCCTTTAGTTAAACATCGTTGCTACTTTGGCCATGCCATGAGTATATCTGAAAGTCTTTTCTCTTCTTTACTCGGCCACATGCTGGGGCAAGAGGTTGACGGATGAGATGACCAATCTCGGTAATCCCCAATACGAGAGGAGTCTCAAATAGGGGCAGTCTTGACCCAAATTAAATAAGCTTCCATGATATACATCTCGCCAGAAGGGCTATTATGAAAATCAAGTCGAAATTTTGATAAAAGCAAAATTATGAATTATGGCATGTCAAGAGTGGCAAAGTCCCCGCAGGAAAAACCCTGGTCGTATGCATGTCATGGGTCTAAAAATTAAAGGCACAAAGCCCTAGCGCAACAGACTATCTCTTTGAAGGGAATACCTTGGAAAGAATTCAAGTCTTGATATCTCCCATCCTGCATAAAGCTTATCCATAATTGTTCTTCTCTTCTCCCTCCAAGACCGAATGTTTCTCAGGTATGACCTTGGTAGGAGCACCGTTAATCAAGGGCAGTCAATTATAGGACGCCACTTTCAATGCACGTCCAGCTTTGGGCAGTTTTAGCGAAAAGGGAAGGAACAAGGACCCCTAGTCAGTGGTTCAGAAACAACCCTTTGATGCTGCATTAACAATGTCTAAACTAAAATCCAAAAAAAATTTGAATATTTCCCGATCAAAATCCCAACAAAAATTCAAAATATTTTCCAAAAATATCCATAAAAATTCAAATATCTTTTACAAAACTCATAAAAATTTGCATATTTCAAAATCTAAAAAAAAATTGCATTGTATTGTCTGATGGTGCTTTTGCAGGAACAACTTTGCAAGGACCAAGAACACGGGATGAGTCCTATCTCCACTCATTGCTATCAATCTATTGATTCTTCCCGATATTCTCATGACATGCCACCCTGGGCATCATTTTTGATTATCATCTCCTCATATCTTTTTTGGTTATATCTCCTGATTATCATCCTGATTATCGTTCATCTCCAGATCTTTTTAATCAACTCCTGTTGATCACTTTGCCAATGTGCATTATCAAATCTTGCTGATCTTTTTGCCACTGGGCATTATATCATTCTGATCATTCAACTCCAAATCTTGATTAGCCAAGTTGTCATCCTCATGATGAAACAACAACAAACAATGATGATTTGCGATACCATGATTTAACTCATGCTATTCATGCCATATGATGCTATTGATGCTTTGATACATGTTATTGTTGCTGTGCTTAAATGCTGTATTCATTGCTTGTTATCTTTTATATCTTGGCTGATAAATTTTTGAGCGCAGCAAGAAGCTCTGGGTCCCACCGTCCGGGTATTAACATCCAAGTCCCACGGTGCTTGCACCTCATCTCTCAGTTCCCCCATACTTATTGCTCCACCATCTCTCCCTGTATGCATTTTTACTATATGTTACATATGCTACTAGATTATATCAAGGACCTTGTGGCTTTGGTAAATCTGGGATTTGAGTTCCCCTTCATCAAAAATAATGATGATTCCAGAGGAGTCTTAGTCACACGGATAGGCCGTTGAGCCGTCCAAGGCTGGGGACGATGGTTCCCTTTTTGTGAGTTGGTGCGTGGATAAACGGGCTTCGGCTTAGTATCAGCTCGCGAAATTGGTTTCTTGACCCAGGCTTGGCAGTTTAACAATATTATCCTTGATTATATTATATCTTTATTTATTATTTTTCCCTTTAGCCCAGCATGCATTCATGTAGGACTTTGAATCAACTGTTGAAAAATCATTCTGATGAGCTGTTTGGGAGTCGAATTGATCACTAATTTCCAAGATATGAGATTTTCATTGCCGAATTGAATCCTCAGTTTGTTTTGTCACTGTTTTGGGTTATTTTCCGGAAGCTCCTTGTTTGGATTTCTATCATCTTATTCTAATCCTTTTCCCTTTGATCCACCTTGGCTGCAGCACGTCCACATTAGCTGGTAACCGCTCCCCAATGGTGAAACCTACAGGTTTGTGACCTGAGGTACTTCCACCGCGCTGGAAGTTGATCATTCTCCTTCGTGCCCTCGTGCACATCTCCCCCTTTTATCCAAACATCGTTGATTTCAGTGGATTTCCCGAGATTGCTTCATCTCAAGCTTTTGATTTCATTCTCATCAAGTGATGTTGATTGCGTGTCTCATCACACCTTGGCATCTACTTTTCAATTTGCTCTGCTCCCTTGCAAAGCAGACGCCAAGGCGGGGCAGCTGTAGACACGCCAAAACTGACGTTACTATGAGTACCTCTCATATTGCCTTGTAATGCCCCAATTTGACCCTCAAATTAGTTCTATTTGAGTGGTTTTTCTCATTTTTCTTGGATTTCTCCTTTTTTTCACCCTTTTCTTATTTTTTCCTATTTTTTCCTATTTTTCTGGATTTTTCTAGATTTTTCTAGATTTTTCTAGATTTTTTGAGCATTTTTCTCTATTTTTCCGAATTAACGACTTGACGTGGGACGTCTTTTAAATAACGACTTAGACTTGGGCGTTTCTTAAAAAATTGACGACATATATTGAGGGCGTCAATTTCACTAATTTCTATTTTTCTAAATTTTTCTGAGAATTTTTCAGATTTTTTTAGAAATTAACGACTTAAAAGAGGGCATTATTTTGAATTTGAAAACAATAAAAAAATTAAAAAATGAATTCACGCCTCATTCACGGGCGTTACTTACAAATTGTTTTTTTTATTATTATTTTTATAACCCCTTTGAAAGGTGATTTGGTGGCCTTCCGGGTGTCAGAAAAATTCGTAAAAATAGTCGTTGGAATCAGGGCGATGAGATGCACCTTCACCTAAAAAATGGGAAAATAATATTGAGAAATAAAAAATGGCCCTATTTTGAATATTTTAAATTAACGTCCTTGGTTATGGCGCTTTTTAATTAACGCCTTTGACTCATACGTGTTTCATAATTTTCAAATAAATTCTAAAATTTAATTTTTGAATTAACGCCCTAATCTAAGTCGTGTTTTTAAAAGACGCCCTCTGGCAGGTCGTCAATTCTTGAATTGACGCCTTTGTCCAGGTCGTGTTTCATTTTTGTGTTCCGAACGGATGCAGCCTTTCCCCAGAGAGTCACTGCTTCGTTTGGGCTCTTGCCCAGTCTAATCCTCCCCTATTTTGGGCTCTTACCCGTTCTTATCTCTTCCTCCTTTGGACTATTTCCTTCTTATCTCTTTTCTATCTTATTAATAGAGCTTCCGAGCTCTGTTAATCGGTTGGATTCCGGATTTCTTTTCTCCCGATTCCCCCTTTTTTCTTCCCCTATCTTCTTCTTTTTCTTCTTCTGTCTTCTTCTTTGCCCCCTGTCGTTCTGTTTTCTTTGATTTTGCATCTTCTTTCTTCTTCTGTCTTCTTCTTCTTCTTCTGTGGTTTTCTTTTTCTTTTTTCTTCTTCTGTATTCTTCCTCCCCTTTCTTCTTTTGTTTTGGACGCCCATCTCTCTTCTTCCTCCCACGTGTTTCCCCTTCCCCTTCTTCTCTGTTTGTTTTTTTCTTTCTTTTCTTGTTTTGTGCTTGCAGGTGCTGGCTTCTGGCCGAAGGAGGACTTCATATGCAAAGCTTCATCCTGCAGAGCTTCTCCCCTTAAATATTCAAGCCAAAGCACAGGCTCCTCTTTTATCTTTTATTATTATTATTTTTTATTTTCATTGTCATCATCAGTTCACGTATGCATGCATAACCATCTCCTATTAATTTTTCCTCTCAACCATCATTGAGATCTCCCATAAGTGCATCTCATGCACTCTTTCCCTTTAATTTTAATTCATATTGTTCATGCATTCATCATTCATCTCCCACACCCTCTTTTGCATAGGGGTTTAAGGGCAACCCCCCTTAAGGTGTGTTCTTTTACATGCTTTCATGCTCACATATATTTTTATTGAATTTGATGCTACACCATTGTTCCTAATCCATATCTTCTTGTTGTTGTTGTCTTTGTTTTGCAAGGGTAATAAAAGTGAAGAACTCTCTTCGTCGGCCGGCCGATCTTGAAGAGAAAAGGAGTACTCACATCCCCCGCGTTTCAAGAGGTATTTTGCGATCATCTCCCCATATTATTTTTCACTTGAGACTCTCGTGTCTCTGGCGATCACATCTTTTCCCCATTAGCACCTCGTGCTATTTTATTGCTTTCACCATATCTATTGCTTTTTTATATTAAAGTGGATTTTAAATCAAATCTACAATCGCGAGGGTGTAATTTTCTATTTTTATGGATTTTTTTGATTTTCTGGATTTTCCTATAAATAGCTTTTTCTCTCTCTCCCCCTCTCATTTCTCATTTCTCTCCCTCTCTCTTCTCACGCTCTCTCCTCTCTCCCTCTCTCTCCGGCGGCCGACGGGGCGGAGCATGGGCGAGGCGGGGACGGCACGGGAGAGGCACGGGCGAGGATGGATGAGGATCGAGGCGGTGGAGGCGCGTGGAAGCTCGGCCGTGAGTTCGTGGAACGGCGAGGCTTCAACGGCGTTTTCTTCGTGGATCAGCGTCCACGGTGCGCGTAATCTTCGGTGGAGGTAGGGTGATGGACCCTCAGCCCGTGTACTTCCTTTCCCGCGAGTTTCGTAGGCCGTGGTGAGCCGAGCGGGCTAAACGGGGCGTTTTGGGGAAAATGCATGTTTTTGGGGTGTGAGCCGGATCTCCCGTTTTATGGTGTTTTTGGGCGATCCAGGGGTTTAGATACATGCCTAGGAGCTTCGGGGAGGTTTCCCCTTTTGTTTCCCCTTCACCTGGGGGTGAACGGGGCGTGGCATGGCTTTTCCCGCGGTTTCTACCGTTTTCGGGCGCGGACTGAGAACGCGCTATACTCCAGTAGCGCGTTCTTGTTCGTCGCGCTGCCCCGACCGAGCGCGTTCATCGGAGAAGATGAACAGTTTGGCGGTTCCTGTCGCGCTATAGGGTTATGGCGCGTTCTGGATTGTCGTGCTAGGGGTCCCTAGCGCGACCTGCCTTGTCGCGCTGGGAGGCCCTAGCGCGATGGTCCCTGTCGCGCTAGAGGATCCTAGCGCGATCTGCCATGTTGCGCTAGGGTTCCCTAGCGCGTTCTGGCTTGTCGCACTAGGTGATCCTAGCGCGATCTCCGTGTTGTCTCGTGCTCCCCTTGGGCCATGTGTGTCTCGGACACCCCGTGGACTTCCGTGACCGTGTCTTTGGGTGTCCAGAGGGTTGGGTTACCTCGATTAACGTGCCCATCAGTTTAAGGGTCCGTGAGACCTTCTGGTGTTCCGATTGTGTTGTGTTGGTCCCCGGTCGACCCGGTTGTGACCCAGTGGTCGACCTTTGGCCTTGTGAGTGTCCCGGGTACCCCGTGGGTTCTGTGTCCGCGTTTCTGGGGTGTCGGGAGGGACCGCGTTTCCTCGATTAGCGTGCCTGTAGGTGTGGTGGGTCCGGGTGACCTCACGTGTTCCTGGCTTTCGGGTTACGCTAGATCGAGTCACCGTGTGTCGGTGTGTGTGCGGTGGGGTCTCCCCCGCATATCGTGGGTTCCTTTGGAAGGCGATTCCCGTGTGGGCCATGTGTTTGGCCTTGGACTGTGAGTCCAGTTGTCCGGCCTGGGGCTGGAGGTTTCCCGCTTGCTTCAAGATGGGAAATCATCGTGGCGGCCTGTGCGCTGCCTTGGGAATCGTGCTTCTGTGTTTTTCGTGTGGCCCGTGTGAGTGGCCTTTGTCCCTTGCGTTCCCTTCCCAAGGGAATGGTCTTGGCAACTCGTGTGTTGTCTCGGTATTCGTGATATCGTGATTTTGGACCTAGAGATTTTGGACCTACCACGTCAGGCGGTTCACCTGCGGTGCGGTGTAAGACGTCAGGGGATGCTACCGGCTGTGCTTCTAGTGGGTGGTACTCCTGTCGAGTACGGAGTGACAGACTACCAGTTTTCGTGACTTTTGACCTTCGGGTTTTCGGTCGTGTCGACCGTTGAGTCCTTCGGCTGTTTTGCCGTGGCGCGTGTGTTGGTCTTCGCGTTGCGAGTCTAGCGCTAGTGGCTTTACCGAGGTTCTGTCTTGTGGTGCGGTACCCGCGATCGGATGGTCGGGGTTGCACCTTGGACAGCGTGTCCAGGTCGGCTGTGTCCAGGGGACAGGCCTCTACGGCGTGGTTGCCGTGTGTTTTTACTTCGGTAGGCGGTACTAGCGTGGTTTGGTAGCTTCGTCTGCGTGATCGATGTGTACCTTCCGGTACAGTAGGAGTAGCTGTAGTGCCGAGTTTTTGACCGGCCACCGGTTTGCTGTTCCTGCTGTAGTCGTAGCTCTCCTTTCCGCTACCGCCGTTGTTTCCGGTTGGGGTTCCGCGGGATCCCTGCTGAGTCTCTGTTTTGGAGACTCATTCCCTGCTTTTCAGGTGTGACGGTTCTTCCTCGAGGTTCGAGGGTGCGGAGCGGAGGTTCTCAGTTGCCAGCTTGCCGGGCCGAGTGTTCACTTGGCATGTGGTACGTTTTACTACTTTAGACTGTACTTTCTGTTGGACTGGACTCTATTGTAGCTGTAGTTGGTCTTTCTTTCAGCTTGTTGTTGTTGGTTGTCCTGCTTTATTTCCTATTTCTTTGTGCCTCCACACTCCTTTTAGCCCTTCCGAGCCCTCCCGGCTCGTGGGCGGCGGTGCGAGTCTCGGGTTATCGGGTCCTCCCGGTAATCGAATTCTCGGGTCGTTACAGCTGGTATCAGAGCGGTGGTTGTGGGCGTACATAGGAATTTGAGATATTGCAGTGATCAGAGTCCGTAAGGTCCAGTATAGTCGGCAGCTGGCTTAGGGTTTTGTGTTCGCTCTCCGCCTTGTTTCTCGCTTGAGAGCTTGAGTGCGCTGTGCGGCGCTGTGAAGGTGGTTGCTGTCAGCGGCTTTCGTGCCAGCATGGGGTCTAAGGATCGAGGTTGAGAGTCTTCTCCCTCATCGGTGGTGGCCCTGGTTGTGCTGCGTTGGGCAGAGATTGCTGGCAGGCGTGAGTTCGCGGTGCTACGTTCGAGGAACCTGCAGCGTGGTCAGGTGTCTGGTGCGGACTGTTCGTGGTTAAGTGGCCATGAGCGTGCTTCGAGGGAGCTGCTGTCGGTTTTGGCCACTCCAGCTTGAGGTTTGTACAGCTCCTGAGGCGTTCTGATCGAGAAGTGTGCATGGGTGAGCAGAGGATCTTCTCGGTGAGCTGCTGTTTCGTCGAGCCTGATGTCCTTGTCGTGCTCTGTGGCGTCAGAAATGACGTGTTGGTCCTGATCGTTCTGCTGATTTTGAGGCAGGATTTGGCAGAGATGTCCCGTTAAGTCTTTGCTCTTGCGCTTATGTCAGTGGATGGGTTGTGTTCGCTCTGGAGTTGACTTGAGATGTGAAGGCTCCATGGCGAGTTCGGGACTCGAGGATGAGCGTCGGCGGTTTTCGTTATGGCTCGTGTTGCGGCTCTTGGCATGCCGTGTTGCAGTTCGAGGAATTGTAGCGGTGGTGCGTCGAGAGATGCTGTGATTGTGGTCCGACGTGACACTCGTTGGGTGTGTCGGAGGCGCTGACCTGATGAAAATGATGGTTTTCCTTGGTGCTGGATGGTGTTGTTTCCAGTGTGCGCGAGGTTCGAGATCAGGTCGAGCGTGGAGTTCTTCCGTTGGTCGGAAGTGCGCTGGTTTCTCCTTTGGTTGGAGAGATTGTGTTGGGCTAAGGTTCGCCGTCTTGCATTGCGTGTTCGGATTGGTTAGCCTTGTGTGCCATGAAGTCCGTGCGAGACGTGCTCCTTGTCTTGGCAGGGTGGTTGCCTGTGAGAAGTTGTGCCCATTCCCTTGTCGTGTGAGGGTGCTGGCGCTGTTCCGGAAGGACGAGTGCCGGTTGGGCGGCGTTTGCTTTCTCGGCTGTGCGCGCAGATCTGAGCGCGCAGCGGAAGCGTGGTGGGCCCATAACCCACTGGTTCAGGATCGTAGCATTGGTTGCTACGGGCGGAATCCTGAGTTTGCGTTGAGCATCGGAGGATTGGTTCCTTGGTGTGAAACGTGTTGTTGCCGTGCCGTTGCTCGAGGTTTTGTGGTTGTTGGCACTGGCAGGGTGGAGTGTTGGGGAATGTGTTGGCTAGTGCACCGCATGAGTACCCCGTTCCTGTGTTGGAAGCCGTGCCAGGCGTCGGTGTTGGACCTGGATGAGGTTGTTGAGAATGTCGCCTGGCGGTGGTCAAGGACGTGATAGTCAGAGTCGGTGGCTTGGTGTCCGACTTGTGTTCCCAGTCGTGTCCTCGGATGAGATCGTGCTTTGAGGATGTGGTCTCTGCCAGGCTGTGGGTTCCTGTTGGTTCTACGGTCTTGTCGGATTGTGACGGTGGAATGTTCGTTGCTTAGGGACCCGTGAGCACTGTCCAGGTGGTGTCCCGTGGCTCTATGGTAAGGGCGGAATCAGGATTGGCAGGTGTCCACTTGGATTGATCGAAGGATTTGATGAGACCAGATGGAAGAGTGACGCATTAGGGCGGAGGCCTCCTGTGAGGTTGGCGTCGGCTTGGTGGTCCCTGATAGGACATTGGTGTCGCAAGGTTATCCCTGGTTGGGTGACTAGCATGGGGTGGTTCCCTATAAGTCTGAGTCCTGTGAGGTGATGACTGAAGACGCCATGTTCTGTCATTTGGTTTCGTCGTGCTCCCCGAGAGGGTCGAGTTGGCGAGCAGTTGGTGACCAGTGGATGGTCTTTTCAGAGACAGAAGATGCTGGTTGTTGGGGCTCGAGCGTGGCGAGAGCCGTGTGCGAGCGAGACCTTTGGTGGTTGTTTCCGTGATGTGCCTTTCTGGATGGGATCTGGGCTTTGTCGAAGGTTGTATTCTGACAAGAGTTGGCACAGTGTTATGACCGGCTTTCGGCTTGCCATGTGTGGGGGTTTCTTGGTGTTAAGCCGATGTGCTGGTTGCGGTCTGTTGAGATGGCTGCTTGAGCTGGTGGAGGCTCTGTTTTGGTTGCTCCCTTGAGGAGGGTGTGCGACCTGTCAGCTGGTTGTGAAGCTGATGTGTGTTTTGTCTGCTGACCATTGGGTGGATCAGTAGCTGTTGCTCGTGTCGAGGGTTGTGTTTCCTCGGTGAGCGAGATTGTGGCTGCGGTGCCATGGTGGATTCTCGCGTTGTCTGAGGTGATGCCGGACTGTGTCCTTTGCTATATGCCTGCTCTGTTGGCCTGTGTGCTCGGCGCGAGGAGCGAGGTGTTGCTTGTGATTGTAAGTCTGGCGGTGTCCCTCAGGATCGGTTTTTTTTTTCTCATGAGAATTGAGGTTTTCTGTGCTGGGGCTCTGACAGCGTGTCAGTTGGTTCCGTGTTCTTCCCCTGTGACTTTGTGCTAGGTCCTGAATTTCGAGGACGAAATTCCTTTAAGGGGGGAGGGCTGTAATGCCCCGGATTTTTCGGATCCCCGTTCGTGGGTCCCGGATCTGGTTTCTCGGAGTGTCCAGTTTCGTTGTGTCCGAAATTTCGTTTCGGACATCTTTCGTGTTCAGATCGGCGCGATCCGGAGTCGTTTCGGAGGCCCGGAGGCGTTCCGCGGCTTTTTCCGCGTGTGTTTTCCGATCCCCAGTGTGGGTTTTGGCTTTCCCTTCGGAACCTCGTTGCGGGTGAACCGGGCCGTTCACCTGGGCGCGAGTAGTACCGTTGCGATCGGTGCGCTCCGAGGATCGCAAGGGTGTAATTTTCTATTTTTATGGATTTTTCCGATTTTCTGGATTTTCCTATAAATAGCTTTTTCTCTCTCTCCCCCTCTCATTTCTCATTTCTCTCCCTCTCTCTTCTCACGCTCTCTCCTCTCTCCCTCTCTCTCCGGCGGCCGACGGGGCGGAGCATGGGCGAGGCAGGGGACGGCGCGGGCGAGGCATGGGCGAGGATGGATGAGGATCGAGGCGGTGGAGGTGCGTGGAAGCTCGGCCGTGAGTTCGTGGAACGGCGAGGCTTCAACGGCGTTTTCTTCGTGGATCGGCGTCCACGGTGCGCGTAATCTTCGGTGGAGGTAGGGTGATGGACCCTCAGCCCGTGTACTTCCTTTCCCGCGAGTTTCGTAGGCCGTGGTGAGCCGAGCGGGCTAAACGGCGCGTTTTGGGTAAAATGCATGTTTTTGGGGTGTGAGCCGGATCTCCCGTTTTATGGTGTTTTTGGGCGATCCAGGGGTTTAGATGCATGCCTAGGAGCTTGGGGGAGGTTTCCCCTTTTGTTTCCCCTTCACCTGGGGGTGAACGGGGCGTGGCATGGCTTTTCCCGCGGTTTCTACCATTTTCAGGCGCAGACTGAGAATGCGCTATACTCCAGTAGCGCGTTCTTGTTCGTCGCGCTGCCCCGACCGAGCGCGTTCATCGGAGAAGATGAACAGTTTGGCGGTTCCTGTCGCGCTATAGGGTTATGGCGCGTTCTGGATTGTCGCGCTAGGGGTCCCTAGCGGGACCTGCCTTGTCGCGCTGGGAGGCCCTAGCGCGATGGTCCTTGTCGCGCTAGAGGATCCTAGCGCGATCTGCCATGTTGCGCTAGGGTTCCCTAGCGCGTTCTGGCTTGTCGCGCTAGGTGATCCTAGCGCGATCTCCGTGTTGTCTCATGCTCCCCTTGGGCCGTGTGTGTCTCGGACACCCCGTGGACTTCCGTGACCCTGTCTTTGGGTGTCCAGAGGGTTGGGTTACCTCGATTAACGTGCCCATTGGTTTAAGGGTCCGTGAGACCTTCTGGTGTTCCGATTGTGTTGTGTTGGTCCCCGGTCGACCCAGTTGTGACCCAGTGGTCGACCTTTGGCCTTGTGAGTGTCCCGGGTACCCCGTGGGTTCTGTGTCCGCGTTTCTGGGGTGTAGGGAGGGACCGTGTTTCCTCGATTAGCGTGCCTGTAGGTGTGGTGGGTCCGGGTGACCTCACGTGTTCCTGGCTTTCGGGTTACGCTAGATCGAGTCACCGTGTGTCGGTGTGTGTGCGGTGGGGTCTCCCCCGCATATCGTGGGTTCCTTTGGAAGGCGATTCCCGTGTGGGCCATGTGTTTGGCCTTGGACTGTGAGTCCAGTTGTCCGGCCTGGGGCTGGAGGTTTCCCGCTTGCTTCAAGATGGGAAATCGTCGTGGCGGCCTGTGTGCTGCCTTGGGAATCGTGCTTCTGTATTTTTCGTGTGGCCCGTGTGAGTGGCCTTTGTCCCTTGCGTTCCCTTCCCAGGGGAATGGTCTTGGCAACTCGTGTGTTATCTCGGTATTCGTGATATCGTGATTTTGGACCTAGAGATTGGGCTAGATCGATGGCCTTGTGCTGTTGCGTGCAACGGTCTTGACCCCCAGTCTTGTGACTCAAGGACCGTTGGCTGTAGTATGTCTAGAGGACTGTCCAGAGTCCAGTGGCTTAGCGCCACTTGAGTTTTCTCGACTCTAGTGCACGGTGCGTGCGTGGCCGTGGACTGTGAGTCCTGTTTCTTCTCCGACTGTGGTCACCGTGCGACGGGGCCGGTACGCGGGGTTGTCCCCGTACGTCGGCGGATTCGGACGTTGTTTTCCGTTGAGTTGAGAGTCTACTCCTTCAGTGACCCTCCACTAGTCGTAGCCTACCAGTACGTGTGTGCTGGTCGCACCAGGGAGTGGTGTACGGGCTTACCCTTAGGACAGTTTAGACTGGTCACCGTCGGGCTCCTCGTCTTAGCCAGAGTCCGACTGCGGGGGAAAACCAGTCAGAGGGCCAGACCTAGGACGCGTGGTCTGTGTGTGCACACGTGGTTGGGGACTGTGGACGCACGTCGACGGGCGTGACCCCAGCTAGTCACTTGTTTGTGTTTACTTGTACGGTGTTCGTGCCTCGGGTAGGACCTACCACGTCAGGCGGTTCACCTGCGGTGCGGTGTAAGACGTCAGGGGACGCTACCGGCTGTGCTTCTAGTGGGTGGTACTCCTGTCGAGTACGGAGTGACAGACTACCAGTTTTCGTGGCTTTTGACCTTCGGGTTTTCGGTCGTGTCGACCGTTGAGTCCTTCGGCTGTTTTGCCGTGGCGCGTGTGTTGGTCTTCGCGTTGCGAGTCTAGCGCTAGTGGCTTTACCGAGGTTCCGTCTTGTGGTGCGGTACCCACGATCGGATGGTCGGGGTTGCACCTTGGACAGCGTGTCCAGGTCGGCTGTGTCCGGGGGACAGGCCTCTACGGCGTGGTTGCCGTGTGTTTTTACTTCGGTAGGCGGTACTAGCGTGGTTTGGTAGCTTCGTCTGCGTGATCGAGGTGTACCTTCCGGTACAGTAGGAGTAGCTGTAGTGCCGAGTTTTTGACCGGCCACCGGTTTGCTGTTCCTGCTGTAGTCGTAGCTCTCCTTTTCGCTACCGCCGTTGTTTCCGGTTGGGGTTCCGCGGGATCCCTGCTGAGTCTCTGTTTTGGAGACTGATTCCCTGCTTTTCAGGTGTGGCGGTTCTTCCTCGAGGTTCGAGGGTGCGGAGCGGAGGTTCTCAGTTGCCAGCTTGCCGGGCCGAGTGTTCACTTGGCATGTGGTACGTTTTACTGCTTTAGACTGTACTTTCTATTGGACTGGACTCTGTTGTAGCTGTAGTTGTTCTTTCTTTCAGCTTGTTGTTGTTGGTTGTCCTGCTTTATTTCCTATTTCTTTGTGCCTCCACACTCCTTTTAGCCCTTCCGAGCCCTCCCGGCTCGTGGGCGGCGGTGCGAGTCTCGGGTTATCGGGTCCTCCCGGTAATCGGATTCTCGGGTCGTTACACAATGCATTGTATAGACTTCATTGTATAGACTTTGTGAACTCGAATGCATTGTATAGACTTTGTTGTATAGACTTTGTGAACGTGAAGGCAATGTACAGACTCTGGAATGTATAGACTTCATATATGCAGTGCTGTGCGATGTACATACTTCCTATATGAAGGCAACCGCTGTACAGACTTGCTGAAGTGTAATGCAATGTGCAGACTTTGAAGAACATTCAGCAGCCAATGTATAGACTAGGCAATGTAAAGACATGCCAGTGTATGGGCTTGATGAGCGTGCAGCAATGTGCAGACTTCAATGCATGAAGAAGCACTGTGAAGACTTAGAAAGACACAACGTGCAACAATGTATAGACTTGAAACACTAGATGCACGATGTACAGGCTTCAACTAAAATGATGCACAATGTGTAGACTTGAATGCTGTGCGATGTACAGACTTCATGTTATGCATGAGACTCTAAGTAAGACAGACGATGTGCAGACTTAGCCAGCATTCAACTCGATGTATAGACTTCATGAATGATGCATGCAATGCACTAGACAATGTATGGACTTAGCCGATGCAGACTAGTCCGATGTACAGACTTGCTCATTGTTCAGACTTCATGAACGATGTACAGACTTGCCAAAGGAAAGGCTGTACAGACTTGATGCAATGCAAGACAATCGAGTGTATAGACTTCACGATGTGAAGACTTGCCAAAGACAACTGGACGATGTACAGACTTGAGCTAAGCAAAGTCTGTACAGACTTGACGGTTCACAATGTGTAGACTTTGGCAAAGCAACGATGTATAGACTTGCACAGTTCAAGGATGTATAGACTTTACGTGAAAGCCCAATGTACAGACTTGCAGAACTGAACGTAGGTAAAGATCCCAGTGTATAGACTTCGAAGTTCACTGACGGATGTACAGACTTCACCTCGAGCAAGCAACAGTGCAGTGTATGGATTTTGAAGAATGATGCATGACGCTGTACAGACTTGACTAATGTATGGACTTAGCTTCGTGCATGCTACAGTGCAGTGTATGGACTTGTGTTGACGCTGTAGGACAACAGCCAATGTATAGACTTTACAAATGCAAGCAATGCAGCAATGTATAGACTTTGGGCTTGCCATGCAATGTATAGACTTTGAGCACAAACGCCACAATGCAATGTATAGACTTGCTAGTTGAGTGAGCTGCAATGTATGGACTTCGCCCAATGCACAAAGACGCTAAGTCATACGGATAGTGTACAGACTTAGTTAATGCATGAGACACTAAGAAGATGGATAGACATTATCGTGCAGACAGTAGCTCACATGCATTAGTGTATAGACTGTATGCCTAATGGATGCACTGATGCAGTATATGCACAAAGGAAGCACTGCACAGATGCAATGCATGCACATAGCAGGTATTGAACTGAAGCAATGGATGTATAGACTTGTGATGCACTGATGCAGTACATGCACAGAGGAAGCAATGCACCGATGCAATGTATAGACTTACTGAGCTGACGCTGCATGAGACACTAAATAAGACGGACAGTGTATAGACTTGTGTTCTGGGTGAGTCGACCCATCTAAGAAGGGGGTCGACCCACTTCTGTCCAGACTATGCTGAGAGTGATGATGCATGGATGTATAGACTTACGTTCTCAACGATGCACAAACACAACACAAACACAACACGATGTATAGACTATGCTGAGTGTGAAGACTTGTGTGTGTGTGTAGTGTGTAGACTTGTGAAATGTATAGAACACACAGACAATCTGATAAAACAATTTCATCAAAACATTAACAGTTGCCAATCAATCAAAACAAGGTGTTGCCAATGAAATAAAGCAATTGTCAACATCATCAACACAGAGGAGTCACAACATGCATATGTATGGGTCGGTCTAACAGTAGGTTTGTTTAGGGTCATGTGTGAGTCCGTGTTCTTCTTTATTTGCCCAGTTTGTTAAGAGTCTATACATACATTTGTCGAGTGCATAGTGAGTCTGTATTCGTCGAGTCGCATAGTTGGTCTAATATCAGCTCGCGTTGTCAGTCCCTCTTGAGTGTGAGGCAAGTCGGATCTAATGCGTACGTTGTAGACTTGTCAGAATTTGGGATCGGCTCAACCATTCTATGTCTCGGATCTAGTCGCATAAAGGGACCCAGCGGTGATTCCTAGTGAGTCATTGAGCCGTCTCCGTCCTTTGAGAGCGACCCCACCCCGGAGTGTCCACCACTAGCGTCATTCCCACAGTAGCATGTGTACATCAAATATATACGGGATGAGCAGGTGACGATTACTTGGAGTGGAGCGTACTCCGCGCTACCTGGTATGGTGTCAGATCCGCAGGAGTCACCCGAGCAACCGCACCCCTTACTCGACGGGGTCGAGTTCTTCCCACCCGGGGAGAATTGATGGGAATCAATACCGAGCACTAATATTTTATTTTTGTATTTGTATCCTTTTGTTTACATTTATATCCTTGGCTAATTGGGTTTGTAATTGTAAGGCATTATAAGCAAATTTGTTAGTCTTTAGGAATCTTTGAGTTTCTATATAAAATGCCAGTAGGTCCAGTAGGGTCCCCCACCCTCCTTCCCATTGGTCCACCTAGGATCATGGGCCATGTGGGGCTGGTTCAAAGTCCAAGATTGGACTTGGACCAAGGAGACAAGGAAGGAAGAAAATTTCAACTTGTTACCCCATTTTCAAAGGGGTGCCCCCCCTTTAATGTATTTTATTCATGTTGTATTTTGGTCATTTGACCACATGAGAGATTAATTATCCTATCCCTTGTTTACCCCTCCCAAACCCTAGATCTAGGGATACTTTAGGTCTTTTGTACATTTCTATATAATCCATGTATTTTCCATATTTTGGCAAAGAATGAGAAGAAAAATTAAGAGTTGTTCTTGGAGCCCAAGGGCGCCCCCCTCTCCCTCTCTCCCCCATGCAGCTGGACAGCTATAAATTCTATGGTGTGAAGCCATAAACTTGGTGGATTCCAAGTTCTATCACCTTTATTGGATGTGATTTCCAGCCGCCGTCGCCGCCGCCTCCGTTCGTGCCGCCGTCGAGCCGCCACAACCATTTCTTTACCCTGCTATCCAGGATTCCGAGATCCAGGATAGAAGCTCAAAGAAACGGTTGGTACGCCAAATTCAGTTATCTGATGGTCTTCAAATTTTTGTAGATCATCCCCCTTCTTGTTATCCGTTCTCATTTTAAATTTCGTGTCAATCCGCCGCCGTTTGGTATTTTTCCCAGTATTTTAGTTCTACTCCTGACAGTCTGCCAATCAGCAGATCCGCGGGACAAAGTCTTGTTGTTGTATTTTTCCCACCCCCTTAGCCATCTCCAAAAATTCCCAAAACACTCATACGTGTTCCTCACATCCCCCCTTCCACCCATAATTTTCTTAGAGTCTAGATCCATAGTTTTTATGTCGGTCAAAATTCATTTTCAGGCAGATCATGTTCTGTCTTGACTGTCTGTAACCCGAGCCAACAAAAATACCAGGGGAACAGTCGTTTTCATTTCTAATCCATCTACTGGATGGACCTGAAATAATTATATGTTGTAGTCCTTTGAGTCCTCTATCTAACGCCGCTGATCTCGCCTCAATCCGACATCGGATCTGGGCACAAAAATTCTTTTCGCCGGGTCGCACAAACCTGTTCCGTGGGCAGGCCAGCAAAAGCCGCAGCAAGTTAATTCTTGCAAAATTACTTCGCCGTCGATTCAACCGCCGCCGACTTCGGGGATCGAAGAGGAGTGTTCCACCGGCGTCCCAGCCAATCGCCGCGGCCAGAAGGTGACCGGAAGCCGCCGTCCCAGCAGCCGAGTTTGCTTGCTGTCCAGCGGGCTGAACTGAGTTGTTGAACTGAGTTGGAATAGTACCGAGTCGGACCAGCAGCCCGCCTCCGATCCGAGAGCCCTTCCGACTTGCTGCCCGTCAACCCGAGACAGCTACTCATGGGTCCCACTGTAGCCCTTTACCTCCCTGCGTGGAGTGAGCATAGAAATTCACTGTTCTAATTAATTACATTTACTGTACCGGGAGTTAAGGTCTTGGCCGGGGTCATCTTCCCCACGCCCAGAGCGTGGAGGTACACTCGCCACCCTCCTACTTTGGTATTTGCTTTACTCGTATATATTTCTATATGCCGCTGCATGTGATAGGTCCTAGCTCGTTATAAATTTTATCACCGCTGCGAGAGTGAGTGAGTGGAACCCGTCCCGTGACTCGATCCGAGCACGCAGAAAAGTCGATACCCGAGACTCATTGTCGGTTTCTCAACCGCACAGATCCACACGTTTCCCTCGCTTAGGGACGTCCGCGAGCTAGGGTCCCAGGTTCGCCTACCGTCCCGTATCATGCTGTCCAAGAGAAAATTGCGTGAGCTTTCAAGAGAAAATTTGTGAGAGAAAAAGAAAGAAAAGAAGTAGCCCAGTCCTGGTATGAAATCGGCCAGTGCTGATAGAAAGAGATAAGAGAGAGAGAGAGAGAGAGCAAAAAAGGGAGAAGCCAAGAGAGGAGTACAGCCCTTCTCATGTCCTGAATGAGCCTAAGAAGAAGCCAGATTGGACCTGTGTCCATATCTGCCCAAAGGTGCCTCAAGAGCAAAATCTAAAGCCACAGTCTGGCTATCCTTTTCTAATTGTGCATTTCCGTGCCTCATAGTCATATCAGGAAGGTTGTTTTTCTCTACTGCACTTGCAGTGTTTTCTTCTTGTGTTTTTCATTTCAAGGAAAACCATCCTTACCGGTTTGTGTGTAGGAGAACTGTCCCTATCGGTTGGTGTGTAGGAAGTGGAGCTGCATCTGTAGCGTGTGTGGAAAACCGTCCCTACCGATTTGTGTGTAGGAAGTGTGCTGCGTTTGTAGCGTGTGGTAAAGCCTCACCGGGTTTGTTGAGGTATGGACGCAGGTTGTGGGTTTACAACCGAACCACCTTAAAATCCTTGTGTTGTGGGTTGAACATCTTGTGCGCTTGTTCCATATCTTCTACCCCTATTCACAGGTCGGTGTGCTTGCTTCACTGCATATAATCTTGTTTATCTCTATCGCACACTCTAGCTTCGTGGATTGCGCAATCTTGTATACACACCAGTTATTCCTTGCTCGCTAGTAGCATTCCCTTGGGTGCCTGCTGCACCTTTGCACTCAAGCACTAGGGTGCCTTCTCCAGCAAAAGGGAGATCACCTTGTTCACACACACATCAGAGGTTTGCTGAGAAGCACCTTAGCTTGTACCACAACCTGTGTTGTCTTAGGACCGCCGCTTACACTTAACCCATTCCGTCTAAATCCGATGTGCCTTGTGTGTAAGTGTTTTAATTTCTTTATAGAGGTGGTCTATGCTTTTGGTAGTCAAGTTTTAATTAGACCATGGTTCGTGAAAGGATCTATTCAACCCCCCCTTCTAGATCCTATTGCACCTCTCGGGACCCAACACTGGCTTCCCACAGTTGAAACACACAAAAGAGCTTCTTTTGAAACACATTTATTTTCATAAAAAACATACTGGTTTACATGAAATTTTCCTTTCCCTTTAGCAAACCAACACTGTGCAGCAATGTGTCCCATTTTTCCACAATGAAAGCATTCAATGCTCTTTTTCTGAATAGTGTGGAGTTTCCTAGCATGCTTTCTACCAGCATTCATATCATCTATTTTCATGATAAAATAATTGTTCATAAAATGTCCATACTTACAATAATAATGACATGATTTGTTAGTCTGCTTTGAAGCATGGTTTTTCACATGAGAGTCTTTAGCATTCACATTGTTAAATTTTTGTTTCTGAAATTTATTCTATTCTTGAGTTCTCAGGTTAGCAGGCTGTTTTGAAGATTCTTTGGAAGTGCTAGGTGATTCTGTGCTACAAACAAAATGTGTATACAGCTTATTTTTCAAACCTCTTTTTGTTTTCAAGTTTATACCCCAGCCCTTCCTTTTGAAAATTGACCTTGACTCCCAACAGTCTTTCCAAATTTTCTTTGTCACTTACAAATTTTGACAATGAGCTTTTCAAGTCTTGAATCTCATTTTCTAGAGAGGTAATTAACAATTTTTATTTTGTTCTTCACATTTAGCCAATATTTCATTCAACATGTGATTAACCATTTTGTGGCTTTCATTTTCTATTTCAAGACTAGCCACTTTATCTGAATTTTCCAAGGTTACACACTTACCCTTTTCAACTGCAATCAGTCTGTCAGATACAGCAGTGTTCAATTGTTTCAGTTTTTCAATTTCTTCTTTGAGTTTGTCATTTTGCACTAACTCATTTATTAGAACCTGATCATCACATGATGCTTTCTGTTTGTGTTTAGTTTTAGAATTTTTCAGATCTTTCTGGAGTTCCAAATTTACTAATCTAACAGCATCAAATTTCTCAGCAATCAATTTTTTCTCCTCTTCAAGTTTCTTGAATTTTTATTTGTTTTCTTTAATGTATTTTCTGATAGCTTCATTTTCAAATTTCATTTGATCTAGTTTTGAACTAACTATGTCAAGATTTTTTAGTTGTTTTCTGATAATATCATTTTCAGTTTTCAGCACTTCAACATCTTCATTTTCAGAACTAGTATTCATGACAGCATTCAATTTCTTTTTCAGAGTTTTATTTTATTCTCTAAATTTTTTGTTTAATTCAATCAATTCAGCATATGTGTTCTCCTAATCTTCTATAGAGTAATTTTCAAGTGGATTACTTACCTCCTCGTCATTTTCATTTTGATCACTGCTGTGATCACTTCCATCGACCATCATGCATCTGTCCCCCGTTTTCAATATGACCTTAGCCGTGCTGCATGCAGAAACACAAGGAAGTATGTTAATATCAATAACAGCTTTCATCAAATTTAAGACTAACATTATCATTGTTCTTTGATTTATGAGCATCAGTTCACTTAGATTTATCCTTAGGCAATTCATGTGGATCATGAGAAATTAAATTCCATAACTCAGGATCAATTGACTTAACAAACCTACGCATATTGCTTAGCCAGATGTTAAAATTGGAACCTTTAAACTTAGGTGGGTGAGACATTGAACTCAATTCAAAGCAATGATTCAAAGATGATAATGCACCAAAATAGTAGTCTATGATAGCAAATGCACCAAACAAGCAGGATCTACTCTACAAACGTTTAGATCTGATCAATCAGAGACCCGCTCTTATACCAATTGTTAGGTGCAAAGTGGGATCTAGAGGGGGGGTGAATAGACCCCTCTACAAAAATTATGCTCAATTAAAATTTAACCCAAGTCAGATTATGATGGATGGAACTAACACTTCAAACTAAGCAACCTGATGATAGACAAATCTAGGCACACGAGTATACAAGGACTTCTCACAGCTATGATCGAGTGCAGTATGCTTCAAGTTAAAGCAACTTACAAATCAAACTATATACGGACTAACTAAGCAGTGAGCTGAACAGATTAAGAAATCAAGTGAAGCTACTTAGAACATCTAGCTATCCATACTGAGAGTGCATCAAGTCAATTAATCAGATAATGATTCATGCACAACAACTCTTGAACACTTAGCACACAGTCAGAATGCAGTGAAGAGTCAACTCACACGCCAACCTACGAAGGGGTTAGAGGATAAGAAGTATGCGCACAAACCAAACCACAGTAGACAAGGACTTTTTAGGTGGTTCGGTCTGTAACCCACACATCTATGTCAACCCCTCACTCAAACCGAGTGAGGTTTCCTTTGCAAAAGCAAGACCGCAGACTCAGTCTGCAACAGACCTTGCCTAATAGCTTGAACCAAGGGAAACAAATCCCTTCTCCCTGATCTTACAACCCGCAAGACTAGACCTACTAGCACTGGTAGTGACCGGAGGAACCAATCCTCCCTTCCTATGAAGACACAAAGGGACCCGTGCTCACCAACCTGATGAACACACCCCTAATTCTACCCCAGTAGAATCAGTAACACTGCACTAAGGCAGCACACGGGGAACCCATCTCGCACCTTGGTATACAAACTAGACCTTGACCAGTTAAAATCGATCACACCTCTGATGAGTGCAACAATACACAACCAGAGAAATACAGAACAAACTGAATCAAAAGAAAAGATCAAACGAAAAACACAAAAGGAAAATAAAAAAGAATATAGCTCCACAGGAGCAAGGCAATTCTAGATTTGATCCACGAACTGATGAACTCA
The DNA here is from genome assembly GCA_022559845.1 of Amorphophallus konjac. NCBI lineage: Eukaryota > Viridiplantae > Streptophyta > Magnoliopsida > Alismatales > Araceae > Amorphophallus > Amorphophallus konjac. The sequence continues at coordinate 141,489,888 of CM040123.1, read as the reverse complement.
ACAGATCTTCAATTTGAAATCCTGGTTGCACTCTGTTGCATCTCTCGAGCTGAACTCTCAATCTCTTTCTCTTTTCTTCTTCTTCTTCTCACAAGCTCTCTCTCTCTCTTTTCTTCTCAGAGCTTCTCTCTCAAATTCTTCGAACTACACAACTCTCTCTTTTTCTCTTCAAATTTTGCAGCTCGCTCTATTTCTTTCAGCTCTTCAGTCGCGGCACTTTCTTCTCACGAAGAATACATGTATATATAGAGCTAAGGCAAAAAGGCTTTTGGCAGGAATATGTAAAACAGGGGCTCCAAAATTTCTTCTGGATAATAGAAACTGATATTGCCATTTTTTTCATTCGTCCACGTGGCAAAAGGGAGAATATTCTTCTGTCAAGTCACCTTGGATCACATGTCAACTCACTGGCCTTTAAAGCTTGGCGTGTGGCAAACACAAAATATCAGTAAGTTAGCCTTCCTGGCTATTTGTCAGCATTACTGGCTATTTTACACCCTTATCACTCATTTGTTGGCCTTATGCACCTATTTGTCACCCTTAACACTCAACAGCTGTCGCCTTAGCTAGTTCTTCTGCCTTGTGAGCTTTGTTGCATCGACGCCATTTCATTGTTGCATCGACGCCACTACTTGATTCTTCAAGCTTCTGGCCCTGTTAGTCATTTTTCAGCTTTGAACTCCATTTATCATCCTTGCTGCTCATTTGTCGGTCTTAAGGACCTATTTTTCACCCTTAGTCCTCTGAAGCCGTCGCCACTACTGCTTCTTGAAGTTGGTCCCTTTGGCTACATCAACGTTGTTGGAGTGCTACGTCAACACTACTTCTTTCCTTTCAACACTTCCAACCTTGTTTTGCAAACAGAATCAGTTCTTCTTCTTCAACTTCATGTCCTTCGGCCTTGCCATTCATTTGTAAGCCATAATGTCTATTTTTCACCCTTAGTACGGCATTTATCTCCTTTAGAAATCATTAGTCACTTTTATTCTTTCTGTGCTGCCTTCATAGCTTCAACATCGACCTCAGATGCCATGGGGTTAACGCAGCTTCTAAACTTTCCAACGCTTTCACCCAGTCGATCTATTATTCACTCTTTGGGAGATATTTGTCACCTCTATTGTCTATTTATCTGCCTTACCAAGTTATTTGTCACCCTTAGTTGAGTTTAGCCATCGCCTTAGTTGCTTTGGCTAGCGAATGGCTTTGGCGATCTAGCTGCGTCGACGTTGCTGGAGCCTTGCGTCAACGCCATCTTCAAGACGCCTTCTTCTTAACTCCTTTTCTTCCAAGCCAACCTATTTGTCACCATTAAGGAGATATTTGTCACCCTTAAGCCTTATTTGTCACCCGTATGAAGTTATTTGTCACCCTTAATAGCTTCTGCTAACGGGTGGCTTCTGGCTGTCTTCAAGTCGACTTGAAGAACTTCTGAAGTCGACTTCGTCTACATGAAAGCTTCTTCTTTGCTGAACCAGCATAGCTCGAGTGTTCTGGAGTTAGCTCTAGACTCGACTCCTCTTCTTCACACTTCATCAAAGTTGTGTTTAGCTCTCTGAACTTTCTTGATTGCTTGAATGTCTCCATGAGTCTTCATCAAATCATCATCAAATCTGTCCTACTGAACTTGAATATACTTTTTGCTCTTGCTTGATCTGAACTGTGGTTATGTCTACCAACAATCTGTTCGACATGTTCTTCACACAGTTCAAGAATGTGAACATATATATATGACATCATTAAAATATGAACCCAATGCACCAAAACTAATGCACAAAATTGTTGACTCATAGATGAGTCATAGTATTTAACATCATCAAAATATGAACCCAATACACCAAAATTAATGCACCAAAGTGTTGACTCATAGATGAGTCGTAGTATTTGACATCATCAAAATCACAGGGACACGGCACTCTCTCTTGAGCTCTATCTCCTCTCTCTCTCTTCTCCCATTCTCTGGGCACTCACAGGGTTACTCAAGAGTTTTACGATCTTTTCATCTCTCTCAGTTAACTTAAACCATGGTTTTAAACTAACCCAACCTTTTCTTAAGTACGGAGACTGACGGTAAAAAAAATTTCGTAACAGATGAGAATTTGATGAATTATTTATAAATAGTGAGATTATAGAGATTTATTTATAATATCAGAAAAATATTATTCATAAAAAACCCTTTTTGATGTTGTGTTACTTATACCGGTAACTATCGTAAAAGCTTTGAACCGAGGAGGAAATAGTACATGCTCTCGGTTCAAAAGAGCAACTGTGGCGGTACATTGCTCTCTCTCTCTCCTCTGTAATACACGTTACTAATAATCTGTTACTATTAATGCACTTCCCATAACTCATCACTAATGTAACTGAAAACCCCTACCGTGCTCTCTCCCAAAGCAATCAGATTATCAAAAACTTAGATCAATCATCGGTCAAATATCAATTAGAAAATTGAGTTTAAATAAAATATTATATTGATCCCAAATATGTGTGTGTGAGAGAGAGAGAATCCCATAGGCTAGAGAGAGAAATAGAGAGATAGTTAAGATGTTTTCATAGCGATTTTGGTGGAGATATAATGTGGTGGACTGCAAAGTCAGTCTCTTCCTGAAGGAGAGATTGTAGATCAGGATTTGTCGTCTCGATCGACTCGTCCGTCTTGGTCACAGCCTAGCTCGGGTCGGGTCGATTCCATCTCGATCCGTCTCGTTTTAAAAAAAGATTATATATATATATATATATAATATATATAATAATAAATAAAATAAAAAAAGACACATTATATATAAAATATGATATAATATAATATTAAAATAATGAGACGACTCGACGACGACCCATGACTCGGGCATCCCGCTCACAGCTTGGGTCAGGTCAGGTCGTGTGAGTCAAGACTACCCGCATCGGGTCGATAAATCCGACTGTAGATTACATGGATTTTATTATTATTATTATTTTGGAGAGATTGACGTGGAAGTCATCTCTTTTCAAGAGAGTCCATACACATTTTTCTTTTAAAAGTGTGAAATGAAAAAAAAAGATGAGATAAAAGTCATAGTTGGACAAACGTACTGGAAGGGGGAACAGCGAACGGCATTTGGCTTTGACGTTGACGTTTTACTACCCAGCAGGCCAGCACCCACACGCTGTCACGTCTAAACCCCGTTGCCACCCACCCGTCCAAAACAAAGCCCACGCGCAACAAAAGAGTAGTATAGTGGTTGCACTTTTCACCGTACCTCTTTTGATTTCGGAGTAAGGTAACATGTTCGAGTGAGTTGGCACATCTGATCCGTCTATAGATAGGTAGGCACGCACGCTGCTATGTGTCCTGCATATAATAGGGTTCAATTTTCTTTCTCATCAGCTAGGTATCCGTCAAATCTTATTCTTGAATTAAAGAGAGTGATTAATATTTTTTCATTGATCTACACGAGACAGATGAAATTTAAAGAGCAATAAAAACCACCCTCTAAAATATGGATTCACATCATTTTAAAATCTTTGGAGAGGTTTTCTTTCTTTTTTACTCTCCAAATCTCATGAGATACTACCACGTAGACCAATAATAGAATGCAGAGGTGCAAAGTTTAATGCGGCAATATTTAGTCTCAACAAAATTTACTACTAACCACAGCAACTGTGCTTTATGCAACAAAATCATTCATTGTAAACAAATGCGTGCAATAATTTAACCATGCGTGGAGTGGAGAAAGTGGTAGTGGTGCCATTCTTCTTATGAGTCTCTCTCTCTCTCTCTCTCTCTCTCTCTCTCTCTCTCGGCATGAATCCCAACCCAAGCGTTGGGAAGTGGCTTTTCGTACTGATTTGCCATATTCGTGGCATTTTACCGCACCCACCCCCCACCGTCTCCATTTGGGATTCACGTGGAGACCGCGCTTGGGGAAAGAGATACCCGTCTCGGAGGCTGTCCTTTTCGTCCAACCGGCCAACATCCATGGCGCCGCACCTTGTTGTGCCCGACCAATCACCAGAGGCCACGACAGGATGCCTTTCTCTTTGCTTCACTTTCTTGGTTAGGCGCATTACACCAGTTTCAGAAGGCTCGTAATCTCCTTTTTCCCGATTGTTCCCGTCCCGCCCTCCCTCCCTCTGGTCGCACTGGTGCTCCCCACCCCCCTTGTGCTTTCTCAGACTTCGGCGGCCGGGACACCCTGTTCTTCCCAATCGCAACGCTCCACGTCAGCGCCAATTAGTGAGATACACATGCCGGTGGATGGACGGGGGTGGGGTGCTGCCGGCTAAGATGCGCCCGGATGAGGATGAGGCTGGGTTAAAACGTGGGCCCCACCCTCGGCCGGCACCCAGCTCAACCCACCCCGGGCAGAGCGCTGGGGGGAGGTTTGGGCTTTGGGAGAGCCGCCGGGTTCGGTGGTTCCTAACCTACCCTAACACGGGGCGGCTGATGACGGGCCAAACATGAGAGCATCCCCCGCCCCCCACACTTGGACTGCTTCGGATTTTATGAGTCTGGACGAGTCGGTTTGGACTGATACCATGGTTCTGACGAGATTCGTGGACCGTTTGTAATAATACATGATGGATGTCATCCTTGTTGGGCCCAATTTTCCAACGGTATCGTATGTACGTAGTCCGCTCGTAAGAGTGTTTTACTAGGATCATTACCATAACAATTTTTTAAAAATTAAATGTAGGAGAAAAATGACGTCTCGTCTCATTATGTTAACATGCAGGAACTTTTCTCATGGGATGGAGGCCTTCCATATGTACCACTGTAGTCTTCGTTTTGTACATGTATATCCTTAGTTTGTATGAATTGTCAAAAGCACTTTTACGTCATTCGAATAGTTAAAGTTATACCCCGCGTGATAGTTTCATTGCAATTTAAATATTGAAATGACAAATCTACTCTTAAATAAAACTTTATAAGAGTTTCACGAGATCACATGATCTTATGAGAATTTTTTTTCAATTTTATATCTATTATTTTTTTTGAAAGTCTATTATTTTTTATAATATTAATATAAAAATATTACTTCAAATTTAACGGCATAAGGATGCGTAAGTGTATGAATACAAATATTTGAATGTACTCAAAAACATTTTTGAAAGAGATGAGATATTGCACCGAGGGGAATATCTGACTTTCTGCTGTGCAGGTGATCATGTGATGCTGGATATTTCATATCATGCCCCGGTGAGGTGATGTCGATCAAACATTCCATTGGAGACCCCCAACCATCACGGTGGTGGGTTCAAAATAAATAAATAAATATATATATATATATATATATATATATATATACTTGTCAAATGAACATGTTTGGCGCGTGATTTTATTATAATTTATTTTAACAAAATTATAATAATATTTTTAATCATTTTGATCGATGAAAAAAAAATAAATGAGCAAGAAAAATGAATTAAATGTGGAAGATATGATTATGAAAAATAAATGTTATTATTATAATGTATAAATGATGAGACTAACTTTATCTTTGAGATATGATTTATTATAATAAAAAATTATTTGAGTTTATTCGCTCTCTTCACGCTCTTACTTCATTCTTCTCCGTCTCTTAGACTTGGGCTAAGGAATAGAGCATGAGGGAGGAAACCACTAGCTGTATACAAACCAGGGATCTGCGTGGCTAATGCCATGGCCAAATTATCTCCCGGATGGGGAATCTCCTACCCTTATCCACTTTTTTTTTAAAATTTAGTTAAAATTTAACTAATATTTTAAATAAGAGATTTTAACACAATGTTAAACAACTTGAGACGTGATCAACGAATAAATAAAGATATTTTTGTAAGTATTTATTGCAGAGGTTTGTTAAAAATCATACTGAGTATAAGAGAGATAATTCCACAAATAATAAACCTGTAAGGAGAGAATTTTTGTGAAAAAATCTTTTGTTTATTTCGTTAACCATTTTCAAGTAAAACTTATAATTGTCTGTTTTACGTGAGAACCGTTAATAAGTTCCACCAACCTAAAAAATGATAAGAAGTCAGTTTTCAAAAACTGTCTGTTCTCCCGCCGCACATCTTGGGGTCAGATAATTTTTGAATGTGGATGCATATGGGGTAGCAAGGAGAGCGTTGCGGAGAGAAACGGGATGAGTCCTGCAAGGAGAGTGTTGCCTAGAGAAACGGATAAGTCCTACAAAGACGCATGTAGGGGTGGGCCCCGCCTCCCCCTCACATATAAAGCCGCTAACCCGACCCGGTTAGCAAAGTTGCCCTTAAGAATCCACGCCCAACAACAACGACACAACCATCTTGGAAATTTAGATGTTTAGGGCGTGTTTGTGAACAGAGGTGAATGTGGATTTCGAGCTAAAATCTTCTGACCACTTTTAATTTTTATCACATGACCACAGTTGTTCTTAACTTTCGCGCGGAGAAGATTTTACGGAGGAGAGAGAGCTCAGGCACAAAAGTGCCGAGCTCTCCAAATCTCTCAAAGCAAGTTCAGACTTGCTTCTGGAGATTATAAATGATGAAAAATCTTCATTATCCTGCACACAAGTACGGAAGGTGGCTTTTGCTAAAAGTTACGGAGGCCATCTCCGTTCCAAACGGGGCCTTAATCCCATATGCCCCTCCAAGACATCTTAATGGTTATAGACAAGTAGACAGATCCCTTAAAATTCCTCCATAGAAGTTTCGATTAACAAAAGTTTTGTAGCAATTGCAGTTCATGCCGCATATAGGCGTGCCATTTATGAAGATATGGTAATTTGAACTACAAAATACATCAGTTTGTAGCCTATACCTCTTGTAAGGTCGTCATGGCAATTAACTATTGGTCAGAGTAATCAATTCTTCTCCATCTGTCTTCTCCACCCTCGATTCTCTTTATTTCCAACCATCCAAATGCTAACTTTGGGGAGAACTGTTGATGGAAAATTCTTTGTCTATATAAACATACAATGCATGTACCCCAGTTAATTCATTTAACATAATCCATGCAAAAGTTACATTTCTGGTCGCTAATCTTAAAATCTGTCATAAAGAAAATATGGACTGTTAAACACTATACCCTTTTTTCAATGTCAATCTATAATTGTTTTCAACATCACTAATTGACCAGTGAATCAGAAGTTTCCAGTCTATTCTTGCGATTGTCAACGATTGAAAAATGACATCAAATACCTCTCACTTTAACTTCCAAGGCCCAATATATGCATATTCAATCATTGATGTTTCAATATTTTCTTTGAGCAAACAAGTCACCCTCCTAAAACCCCAGTAAATGAATGTCCACCTTAAATCATTATTTAAAAATAAAATATGATTAAAAGAGTGATGCCCTCTCCAATCGTTGCCTTAAGGCTTTGAATTAGATGACCCAATGACTTCAATAAGACATACAGATATTTATCTATCCAGTTAAATGTGTAACATTTTGCACTATATAATGATACATGTAAATTTTTGTCTAGAATATAAATAATAATTACTTCAAAACGACAACATGCATTATTTTAATGCAATACATGTAATAGAGTAAGATATTTACGAGATTTTCAAGACTTTATTTTTTCTCAGATCACAATATGTATACACACCTTCTCAATAGAAACTTGTATTGAATAACAACTCAATGAAACAAGCCCAAAAAGTATTCAAAATGAGACACCCCCCTTTTGTTCCTTGCGTGAGGAAAAGTAGGGGCAGTGGATCATCTCTTTGTTGAATGCTCCCTAAACAAAGGAGACATGGGTGAAGTTTTTCTGAAAAGTGGGGATAGATGGCCATCTTCCGAGAGGTGTCGGCGGCCATGTGCTTGGATGGAGGTGGAATTAACCTCTTAAAGGAAGATCACATGGTACGGTGCTTGATCCTGCGTGCAACTCTTTTGGAACATTTGGGGGTAAGAAACAACTGAAAATTCAAGTATTCAAAAGGCAAAGCAGGACGGCAGAGAGGGTGTTTTTTTTTAATTTAAAGACAATACTTACAAGGTGGGTAGAGGTTTCCCGTTCATCCCTTCATTACAGAGAGGGTGTTCGATTCCATTTGTAACCACGTGTTAAAATGAACTAAACTTTTGTAGGGCAGACAGAGTACAATAAGCTTCTTTTTTGGGTTGTTTGCGTATGCTACGAGATCCTCGCCATCTTTATGCGTATATGTGTTCAGTAAATGGGACTTTCTGAGAGCATACGTGCGTTATACTTGGACATCCGCACTTCTCTCTGATATTTAACAAATAGACGGTACCACCCGCTTTCAACAAATATATATATTTAAAATACCAAAGTGCGAGGAACAAAGATGGACAGGTAAAGATAAGAAGAAGAAGAAAAACAACAACTTTCGACAGCAACGCGAGCAATCGCCACGGACCTGCAACTGTATGTTCTTGAACCTCTCCTGCGCATTGCTCGTGTTGAAAGTGCGATCCCTCTTCGAACACATCTCCTACCACTGCAGCTTCTTCACACTGTTCACGAACCCATCCGATCGCGGCCTCTTCCGATCACGATCCGACGGTTGTAGCACGGCCGAGGGCTGACCGAGAACCGCCTTCCCTCCATCCGAACCGAGCCCCCGCCACAAAACTCACCTTACAACCAGCCCCAGCAGGATCCGATGGCCGCCATGTCAGAGGCCACACCACCCCCGCGACCTCCAATTTCACGACCAAAAACCCTCGAGAAACCTCCCCACCCAAAAAAAAAAAAAACCTACCTTTTCCCGATCTAGAGAATGCGAAGACCACCTAGAAATACCAAATGAACCGACGACGACAACCGAGTTAACTAATACAAATGAATCGACGGAAAAAAACCGCCTAATTCTTTTATAGTATATAATATAGATATATGGGAAATGTTCACATGGGACCGGCCCCATGATAATTTGCCATGGTACTGAGATCTGGGCCCTTAAATCTATGGGAGATGATCTCCCTATATGCTGGCCCCATGCATTTAAGGGCCCAGATACCGGCACCATAGCAAATTACCATGGGGCCGACCCCACGTGAACATTTCTATATATATATATATATATATATATATATATATATATATATATATATATATATATATATATATATATATATATATATATATACACTATAGTTCAGTAGGTCCAGACGTCCAGTTATACAATAGTTTGACTATTTTCGTCTCCTCAGACAATAAGCAGCTTCCTATTTGCATGGGCAGATTGGCTTCCTCCTGCCACCGCAGATGGGTATGTGAGATCAAAGACCAACTCCATCCGACACTCTGCACCCTTTGAACCGAGAGTTATGGCACTTTACTGGTATCCTCGAGGCCCATGTCCCCTTAACTTCACCATCATTAAGGGCGGACGTCGATGGACTTCATCATATTTCAAAAGTGAGGCAATGCAGATGAAACATGCGAACTCTGTTGTGGAGGAACGAACAAGTGATACGGGGGTAGATGGGTGGAGTAATATACCGACTCTCTCGAGAGGATTTATTTGTTTAGTTCACATTTAATTTTTGAGAGACGTGAGTTCGAGATTTATTAATAATCTTATGTTAAATTCTCTGTCATCAAAAACCAAAAATAAAAGTTGATGTGACGAAGGATCAAGACTAATTAACTGAAGCCCCCCCCCCCCGGATGCACTTAACTAATTAGGAAGCTGATGATTAATTAGGTTGGTTAGTGTATCTCCTATCAGCAGCAGCCACCGTCTTGGACCGATCATCTTTAAAAACCAAGGAAACCATTTTTTTTTGGGTCTCCTTTCAATTAACGTACATCACCGGTTCACCACACAGACAGCACCTTTGCTTATCATCCACATTAACAGTGAGGTTCACCTTGTTCTTATAATTCCTGGGACAAACTGAGGTGTCAGGAAGGTTTTTGACAGGGGCACATGGGCCAGAACAGGAAGATCCACATTTCTTCTCTGCAGTGGTGGGCCGCCTCTTCCTTTGCCCATCCTCTCGCGTTTGACATCCCGGCCGAGTGCCAATTTCTGGGGCTGACGTCGATGATGGCATGAAAGGGAGGAAGGAGAGAGGAGGAAGTTAGGTGGTGCCCTGAGAAAAAGGACAGACATTTCATTAATAGACAATCTGGACAGGCCTCTCAGCTCGAAGTGAACGGCACCCTCCGTTCAAAGGTCTAAAAAAGTCTAAAAAAATAAACGAGATGTGTGAATAATAAAAATACTATTCATAAATTTCGTTATTCTTTTAATTTTTTTTTAAACTATTCGATGTCAAATTTAATTTGCACGACATGTTAGAAACAGATGAGCCCCCAACATTCAAAATTTTTATATATATAAAAAAATCACTGCACCCACCGTGGGGTTGTAATCAGGGGGGTGGAGTGAAACAACCATTACTCATGTTATCATGCGTGGGTGTAGGAAGGGGGAGTTCTCCCCTTGGGACGGACAGGACAAACTCACGAGGGCCCGGTTTGAAAAACAAGTAAGGATATCCGATCCCGGGTAAGGAACTTGTGTGTGAGATATTAGAGTGGAGCTCGTCATTTCTCTTTCACGAGATGAGAAATCTTAATCCATCTTATTCTAATATGGCCCTAGAAGTACCACACAAACGTCAAATGAAGATGCAATTGCCTCAACTAGCACCGTACTACTTTTCTCTTTATAGAGTAGCCAGATTCATGTATCCTCTGTTTTCTCTCTCTATACAGCCCCCACGCGTATGTATCCTCTGTGGGGTAATAGATACATATCATTATTTATATAGAATTATAAAATTTGTTTTGTTATCTTACTCAAAAATTTGAAATGTTGAGTGAAAAAAACTTCACTGTTATAATTTCAGTGTTATAAACATATGGTGACTTTAGATTATTCTAAGACACTCTGTCACGTGCAGATTAACCTAAATTTTGTCACATTGATTGTGACAACGTGAAGTGTGTGACCCGGATCATTATTATAGGCTCTACTACTATATTGAAAACTCAGAATATACCATATTAGAGTTAGTGGGATATCTAACTTGAAAATTTTAAGATGTCGATTGGAGAGAGCATCACTATTATAAGTATGTTGTGATTATATCCTACTCGTAATTAGAATTTATAGATCACGTATAAGTTAGATCCATTAACCACATCTTTGTAGGTAATTTTAAGTGTGCCGTGGAATGGAGAATATAGGTAGTCTGACCGAATTCTAACACTATATCGTACGGGGAAGATAAGGTGCCACACCTATAAAGGTGTGATATATTTGTCACTCTTCTTAATTATAATTGGATGTAAAAATCTGACGGGTGAGATGAACAGCAGACTAGCTAATAGCCCAACCCCCCGTTTGATAGTTGTTTCCTAAAATTTTGCGAAAGAATCCCTACTCGTTAAAATATCTTTCTAAATAAAAACAACACCCTTGTAATTTTTTTTACAACGAGAACTCTCCTCATCCCATGACATGCGACTTCGCCTCTTGGACTTCTCCCCGTTGCTTCTCGAGATAAATCTCTCCCCGAAGGTATGTTCCCTTCCTCCCTCGTCTCTGTCGCCACCGCTGCTCCGGCCGCTTCTACTTCTTCTTCTCCGACTGCACGCGATTGCCTCTGCTTCTTCTTCTCTGACTGCACGCGACTGCCTCGACTGCCTTTGCTCCCTCTTCTTCTCCGGTTGCGTGGCTGCGTCTCCTTCTTCTTCTCCGGTTGCGCATGGCTGCATCCCCTGCTCCCCTCTCCCTCCCCTCTTCTAGCCCCTCTCCCTCCCCTCTTCCGGTCGACGTCCCACCTCTGTGGGTAGACGGTTGGCGATGGCTTTGGCGTGCACCTGCCTGGGCGGCCAGCCGGCAGAAGCAATGGCAAGCACGGGTGAGGTGGAGTTTGCTTTGCTCTATGATCGGAGAGGAAGAAGATGATGCCCTCCGCGAGCCTGTGACCATGGCCTGCGACTCTGTGACAGTGGTCGCTCTTTGCTCAGAGAGGAAGAAGCTCTCACAGAGGCATCTCTCTGTTGACCATCTACTTGCTTCTGCGGGAGACAAACGATGTAGTGACGGCGACCCTTTGTGAGCTTAAAGAAGATAACATCGACCGGAGTCAAAATGGGCATTTCCCCATTTGGAATGATTTTGGGCAAATGACCCCGCTTGAGTCACGTTTCTCTCTCCTTCAAAAATCGATCGTGCCCTCCGAATTCGATCTCTGCCTCCCCTCAGATGTCCTCCGCTCTATATCGCGCGAACGACCACTTCGTCTCGAGCTGCCGTGGCCCTCCACCTCCCACTCGCTGGCCTTCTTGCTGGTCAGGATGTTCTGGGCTTCCAGGGCCATCAGCTTCTAAGGTGTTCAGGGTTTCCAAGTTGTTCAACTAAACATGTCCACACAAAATTTAGAAATTATGACATTTTTATCCAACAGATAATTATTTATTTCCATCAATTTTAAAAATTAAGTTGAAAATCGACATAATATATTTTTCTGGTAGAAATAACTTTAAAAAAAAGTGATCCCAAACTCCCTATAAACTTTAAATTTAATGCTCTTGTTTTGAGAACAACAAACTTAAGTTACACCTTATTTACCGTCAGATTTTTATATGGAACAATAATTGAATAGCTAGAGTAGCTTGTGATGGAGCGCGAAACTCGTTGTTAAAAACTCGTGCACTCAACTTTAAAAATCTCGTACTCACATAAAATTAAGGTTTTGAGTATAGTGATGAATACGGGTCGATCCCACGAGGAGACTAATATTTTAAAGTTGAAAATCTCATTTTTATATGAAGCAATTAAAATTGTGCAAGAGAAAAATCTAGCTAAAGAAACATGGAGGGGTAGAGGAAATAAGAAGGAAATAGAGAGATAGAGAGAACAAAAGATTTAGAGAGGCGAACACACTAACTATTTCTTAATGCTCCAAAATAAAAGATTACAATGAGTGGAAGTTCAAGAAAATAACAAAAGAAAAGTACAACACTTGAAATAAAATCTAACTAAAAATACACATTAAAGAACTAAGGAGGAGGGATGTAGCCGATGAGACGAAGACATCGACGTCCACACTTCTTGAGCCTTGGAGAGCCGCCCAACTTAGAATAGATGCCGCCACGAGGAAGATATTCTTAGAGAGAGATAGAGAGATAAGAGAGAGAAGTAATGAGAGATGTAGGGAGAGAGAGAGGTGGGATTTAAATTATCATAAAATGAAAGAAGAAAGAAAAAAATAAAAACTATGTGCGTGAGAGAGAAAGGTGAGGCAGAGAGAGAAAGATTGGAGAGATGGGGGTGTGTGTGTGTTGGTGAGAAGAGGGAGGTAGAGTCGACTCCGTGGAGGGTGAAGTCGACTCCACGATGTATGTGTGTGGTGTGTGCATATGCATGAGAAGGCCGGCGGCGGTGTACGTGTGTGATCAGTGGAGAGGGAGGCGAGGAGAAAACTAGAGGGAGTGAGGGAGAGGATGAGAGCGTCGGAGAGAGAGGGAAGATGTGTGGCCGGTCGCGACGGGAGGAGAGACGAGAAGGCAAGTGTGCGAGTGTTCGAGGGTGTGCGTGTGTGCAGGGAAGGGAGAGCCACGTCCGGCGCGGGCACGGTGGAGGTTGGCAGGGGGTGTGGCCGCCGGCGCTGCTACGGAGGGGAGAGGAGCAGAAGGGTGGTCCGGTGCAAAAGGGTGTTTACGTGAAAGAGAGGAGGGGTAGAGAGTTGGAGGGAGAGGTTACGTGTGTGTGTGTGTACGTGGAGAGAGGATGCCGCGAAGGAGTGTGTGAGCTAGAGAGGGAGAGAGGGAACGTAGAGGGAGTGTAGAGAGGGGGCAGTTAACAGGGAGAGAAGGGAGAGGAAGTGGGATAAAAGGAGAGACCGATGGTAGTGGGGGGTTCCGGTGCGGTGGCGGACGAGAGCAGCAGAGGGAGCTCGCGGCCAGGGTTTAGCAGGGAGAGGGAGGTGAGAAGAGATGGCCGCGTATATGGGTGCGTGAGTGTGTGTGAGAGACGAAGGGAGCGAGGGAGAGACGAAGCCGGCCGTTGGTGTGCGCGTCTGCGGTGGCTGTGAGATGTAGAGGTCTAGAGTGGAGGTGCTGTATGGAAAATAGAGAAAAGAGGGGGGAGGAAGGAGAAGAACCCCCCGTCCGTTAAGGTGGTAGAAGGGATTTATAGGAGAGGCCTAACTCGCTGCGCACCGGCAAGAGCGCTGCCGTCCCTGCCTTGCCATCAAAGCCTGCTTCCGCTGTCGTCGGATCTTGTTCGTCCAAGCCGGAGGTGATGCGGGACGGACACGCGACTTGGAACTCTAGCTCGCGATCTCCCCTAAGCGAGGGAAGACGTGGACCATGCGCGGTTGAAAAACTGACAGTGAGTCTCGGGTATCGGCCTTTCCGCGTTAACTCGGGTCGAGTCACCGGACGGTCACTCACTCTCGCTCTCGCAGCGGTGATAAAATGATAACGAGCTAGATAATCTATCACTCATGCAGCGGCATATACAAAAATATACGAGTAAAGCAATGCCTACGAGGAGGGTAGCGAGCGTACCTCCACGCTCCGGGCGTGGGGAAGACGTTCCCGGTCAAGTACGATAACTCCCGGTACAACGGTAAAAGTTAATTACAACAGTGAAATCTATTGCCCACTCCACGCAGGAAGGTAAAGGGCTACAAGTGGGGCCCGGGAGGACCGACCCTGGGTTGACGGGTAGCATTCTAGAGGTGCGTACAGCACGAACTCGGCCTACTAGTCCGACTCGGCACTATTCCAACTCGGTGCTGCGCTAACTCGGTTGCTGACTCACTGGATAGCAAGCAACGGTTTCCAAAGGAACGTCGCCTTCTTGAGGTCTTCCGGAGGCGCCGCTTGACTGGGACGATGGCGGGATGTCCCTGATCGACTCTCTGAAGGGGCGGTCGCTAAAGTTGACCTTTGATATTTATTTCTGAATTTTCTCCCGGAATGAGTTGTGCTGGCTGAACTCGGATCTGCTCTGCACACCTTCACAAAAAGAATTCCTACGACCAGATCCGATGTCGGATTGATTCACAAGAGGTACCGATGGATAGAGGACTCAGATATCTACAACATATATTTTTGGTGGCTCCATCCACACAACGGATTAAAAATAAAACTGACTGTAAACTACCTTTTTTTTCTGACCTGGACTGACAGACACACAGAGCAAAGATGGATCTACCTGAAACAGACCTTTGACCGAGGGCTAAATGATTTATTTTGAATCAACGAAAATTATGGTAGAAGGGGGTATACGTGAGGAACACTAAGAAATTTTTGTGGATTTTTTAAAATTTTCTAAGTGGGTGGAGAAATTACAACAAGGAGACTCTATCCCGTAGATCTATAAAAGGACAGATTACTGAGAGGGTAAACGAAAATATGGGAAAATTATCAAATGGACTCCAAATGACACGAAATTTTAACTGGAGGTTAGGGGAGATGGACAGAACAAACCCTCAAAATTAGGGCTCGATCAAAAAACAAGAATCAGAGATACAATTTTGGAGAAGAGGTTCTGTCCTGATTTGGACAGAACTCCGGCGATGGCGGTGGCGGCGCGATGGCGGCACGAACGGAAGGCGGCGGCCGGAAGTCGCATCCAGCAGAGGTTGGAGATCTTGGAGTCACACAAAGACGAGGGCTTCACACCCTAGAATGGGTAGCAATCACTGCTGCAAGGGGGAGAGGAGAGACACAAGGGGTGCCCCTTGGGCTTGCTCTTGGCAAAAATGCTTAATTCTTCATTAATTCTTCTAATGACACTATACATAGGCTTATATAGAGAATGGAAAGGGGTGGGGGGATGGGAATTTCGTGGGAGAGAGGCCATTTTCTTCCCCCATGTGGTCAAAAACCCAAAATAAATAAATTACATACGGAGGGGACACTCCTTTGAAAGGAAGGAAGGCATCTTAGACTTTTTAATCCATTTGTCCCCTTTGAATGTCAAACCATCTAGAAGCCCACCTTGGACCTTTGACTAGCCCCACATGGACCCCTAGGGCTTAGGTGGACCAATGGGAAAGGGTATGGGGGCCCCTTGATGGTCATACTAGACTTTTGCACAAAAAACCAAAGAATCATAAGGAATGACAAAGTGGCTTATAAAGTCTTACAATTGTACATGTGTTTTCCCAAAGATATAAAAGTAAACTAAAGGACACAAATACAAAAATAAAAGTTAGTGCCCGGTGTTGATTCTCATCAATTATCCCCGGGTGGGAAGAACTCGACCCCGTCTAGTAGGAGTGCGGCTACTCGAGTAGCTCCGACGGATCCGTCATCGAACCTGGAAGCGCGGAGTACGCTCCACTCCAAGTAATCGACACCTGCTCATCCCGTATAGATTCGATATGCACACGCTGCTGTGGGTATGAGGCTAGAGGTGGACACTCCGGCGTGGGGTCACTCTCAAAAGAGGGGAAGGTGGCTCGAAGACTCACTAGGAATCTCTGCTGGGTCCCTTTATGTGACTAGATCCGATATGTGAGGTAGAACCAATCCCAAAGTCCGACAAGTCTCGCACTCGAAAGGGACTGACAACGCGAGCGTACAAAGGACCGACTAGACTCGATGTATGCACAGACACACAATGCACTCTACAAACCAACCAGACGAAACAAAGAGTCACACATGACCCTAAACAAACCTAATATTAGTCCGACCTACGCATAGGCGATGATGGACCAGGACACCCGAATATGTGCCATGCATGCATTTGACGTAACCAGAGGTTAATGGCATGGGGAACTCCTAGACATCCTACGATGCACCACTCATGGACATTGGGCTTGGATGTGGGAAGTCAGGGAGGTTCGGATGGTTTAGGTGGGTCGGGGGAACCAAAGTCTTCATTACCCCCAAATGATGGTTCGGACCTATTGCTATGTGGAAGTTGTTTGGCCCGAGTGGAAAAGGTGTGATAGTGAACTCCGCGGAAAAAGTGGAGTGAAGATGATAGCTCGGGAGATTCACTAGTGAAGGGGTCAAAAGGGTCAAAGAAGATATGACCCCGAGAGATGGGTTCCAACATGACATGGTCCCAAGTTTGAAATTCATAGTCACCGTCATACATTATGATCGGTGGGACGACGGTCATGTGTAGAAAATAAGATTCCTCCCTCGGGCAAAAGGGTATGAAGTCGGGCTCGACCGACATGGGGAGGACTAAGAGAATCTTCGTGATGACACAACCCACGGTGCACACGGAGGTAATGGACCCTAAGGTCGGATTGGTGAAGCTAAGACTGGCGGGTTGGTCGAAACCTCGGGCCAATGAGTGCGTCAACTTCCATTGCGAGTCTAATCCCACAATAAGGTCATCCAAGGTGTCAACATGGTGACTAGACCGGAATGTGGTATGGAATGAGTTGACCGGCACTAATGGTAGGGTGGGGTCTATTGATGGATAAGGAGGCGGGACCAAGCCATCCTTGAGCCAACTAAGAAGCGGCTCAGCTATGAAAAACGTACCAATTAGAAACACGGGTGACTCGGAATGAAGTGGCTCCAAATGCGATGGTTCCGGATAACGATCGGAAGTAGATGGTGGTGGCATTGGAGCTCTCGTGGGTGGTGAAGGAGCACATGTCCTTTCCATCTTATCCAACCAATCCGAAAGCATTTTCTTGATTTCATCTAAGGTGCGGGTTGGAGTAGGGGCCTCGGGGTAGACTCGCTCCTCATCTCTCGGCCTGGGGGTGGGCCTAGGCTCGGCTACCGGTGGGGCTTCTTGTCTCCGACTATATCCCACTTTATTGGAGGTGAGGGTGTGGGGTCGACTGGAGGTGTGACCCACTTGTTTGGAGATGATTTGGCGGGGTTGGTTGGAGGTGACTGGGTGGGACTGGTTGGAGGGGACCGGTTGGGTAACGTAGACCTTCTTAAGTTCTCTCTTCATGTCCCACCATGATTCGAGGGACCATTACCTCTTAACCTGCCTTAAGCCTTCGATGGTTCTCCATTTTTCGGTAGCCCGGTCATGAAGCCTATCCTTGGCAAAATAGAATTGTCTGGCCTCGGACATGGGATAGCAAGCGAAGTATTTTCCATGGCGGCTTCCCAACGTAGGTAATCACCCGGGTCGTTGGGGCCATAAAAATCCGAGGCTTCGGGCCTACAGAAGTGGAGAGGATGGTTGCCCAACCCATGGGTGGGCCAACGATCAGATCGCCTAGGCGATCGAGATTCCATTAGGAATGGGGAATTACAAGGCGGACATGCCGACACATGGCGACAAGACACTAGACACGACGACAATGCAAGTTGGAATGCACTAACTAATGCACACTAAGGACCCTAGACGTAAACCAAGACTCGGTATATGGCGGAGTTAATCGATCCGAAGATCACTCGCGCAAGTGTGCGGCGTTCCTGATAGGCGTAGCCTAACGTTCGGACAACACCTTTTGATATACCGATTAATGGTATGCAAATGTGACACTTAGACTTAGACACTTTTTTTTATTTTGCAGACTTAGACACAAAGACTACCCTAGACTCAACCTGGCTCTGATACCAAATTGATGCGGGACGGACACGCGACCTGGGACTCTAGCTCGCGATCGCCCCTAAGCGAGGGAAGACGTGGACTGTGCGCGGTTGAGAAACCGGCAGTGAGTCTCGGGTATCGGCCTTTCCGCGTTAACTCGGGTCGAGTCACGGGACGGTCACTCACTCTCGCTCTCGCAGCGGTGATAAAATGATAACAAGCTAGATAATCTATCACTCATGCAGCGACATATACAAAAATATATGAGTAAAGCAATGCCTACGAGGAGGGTAGCGAGTGTACCTCCACGCTCCGAGCGTGGGGAAGACGTTCCCGGCCAAGTACGGTAACTCCCGGTACAACGGTAAAAGTTAATTACAATAGTGAAATCTATTGCCCACTCCACGCAGGAAGGTAAAGGGCTACAAGTGGGGCCCGGGAGGATCGACCCTGGGTTGACGGGCAGCATTCTGGAGGTGCGTACAGCACGAACTCGGCCGGCTGGTCTGACTCGACACTATTCTAACTCGATGCTGCGCCAACTCGGTTGCTGACTCACTAGACAGCAAGCAACGGTTTCCAAAGGAACGTCGCCTTCCTGAGGTCTTCCGGAGGCGCCGCTTGGCTGGGACGATGGCGGGATGTCCCTGATAGACTCTCTGAAGGGGCGGTCACTGAAGTTGACCTTTGATATTTATTTCTGAATTTTCTCCCGGACTGAGTTGTGCTGGCTGAACTCAGATATGCTCTGCACACCTTCACAAAAAGAATTCTTACAACCAGATCCGATGTCAGATTGATGCACAAGAGGTACTGATGGATAGAGGACTCAGAGATCTACAACATATATTTTTGGTGGCTCCATCCACACAACGGATTAAAAATAAAAATGACTGCAAACGTCCTTTTTTTTGACCCGGATTGACATACACACAGGGTAGAGATAGATCTGCCTGAAACAGACCTTTGACCGAAGGCTAAATGATTTTTTTTGACTCAACGAAAATTATGGTGGAAGGGGGTATACGTGAAGAACACAAGGGAATTTTTATGGATTTTTTAAACTTTTCTATGTGGGTGGGGAAATTACAATAAGGAGACTCTGTCTCGTACATCTGCAAAAGGGCTGATTACTGAGAGGGTAAACGAAAATATGGGAAAATTATCAAATGGACTCCAAATGACACGAAATTTTAACTGGAGGTTAGGGGAGATGGACAGAACAAACCCTCAAAATTAGGGCTCGATCAGAAAACAAGAACCAGAGATACAATTTTGGAGAAGAGGTTCTGTCCTGATTTGGACAGAACTCCGGCGATGGCGGTGGCGCGCGATGGCGGCACGAATGGAAGGCGGCGGCCGGAAGTCGCATCCAGCAGAGGTTGGAGATATTGGAGTCACACCAAGATGAGGGCTTCACACCCTAGAATGGGTAGTAATCACTGCTGCAAGGGGGAGAGGAGAGACACAAGGGGTGCCCCTTGGGCTTGCTCTTGGCAAAAATACTTAATTCTTCATTAATTCTTCTAATGACACTATACATAGGCTTATATAGAGAATGGAAAGGGGTGGGGGGATGAGAATTTTGTGGGAGAGAGGCCATTTTCTTCCCCCATGTGGTCAAAAACCTAAAATAAATAAATTACATATGTAGGGGACACTCCTTTGAAAGGAAGGAAGGCATCTTGGACTTTTTAGTCCATTTGTCCCCTTTGAATGTCAAACCATCTAGAAGCCCACCTTAGACCTTTGACTAGCCCCACATGGACCCCTAGGGCTTAGGTGGACCAATGGGAAAGGGTATGGTGGCCCCTTGATGGTTCTACTAGACTTTTGCACAAAAACCCAAAGAATCCTAAGGAATGACAAAGTGGCATATAAAGCCTTACAATTGCACATGTGTTTTCCCAAGGATATAAAAGCAAACTAAAGGACACAAATATAAAAATAAAAGTTAGTGTCCGGTGTTGATTCCCATCAATTCTTCCCGAGTGGGAAGAACTCGACCCCGTCGAGTAGGGGTGCGGCTGCTCGAGTAGCTCCGGCGGATCCGTCATCGAACCTGGAAGCGCGGAGTACGCTCCACTCCAAGTAATCGACACCTGCTCATCCCGTATAGATTCTATATGCACACGCTGTTGTGGGTATGAGGCTAGAGGTGGACACTCCGGGGTGGGGTCACTCTCAAAAGAGGGGAAGGCGGCTCGAAGACTCACTAGGAATCTCCGCTTGGTCCCTTTATGTGACTAGATCCGATATGTGAGGTAGAACCGATCCCAAAGTCCGACAAGTCTCGCACTCAAAAGGGACTGACAACGCGAGCGTACAAAGGACCGACTCGACTCGATGTATGCACAGACACACAATGCACTCGACAAACAAACCAGACGAAACAAAGACTCACACATGAATCTAAACAAACATAATATTAGTCCGACCTACGCATAGGCGATGGTGGACCAGGACACCCGAATATGTGCCATGCATGCATTTGACGTAACCGGAGGTTAACGCCATGGGGTACTCCTAGACATCCTACGATGCACCACTCATGGACATTGGGCTTGGATGTGGGAAGTCCGGGAGGTTCGGATGGTTTAGGTGGGCCGGGGGAACCAAAGTCTTCATTACCCCCAAATGATGGTTCGGACCTATTGCTATGTGGAGGTTGTTTGGCCCGAGTGGAAAAGGTGTGATAGTGAACTCTGTGAAAAAAGTGGAGTGAAGATGATAGCTCGGGAGATTCACTAGTGAAGGGGTCAAAAGGGTCAAAGAAGATATGACCCCGAGAGATGGGTTCCAACATGACATGGTCCCAAGTTTGAAATTCATAGTCACCGTCATACATTATGATCGGTGGGAAGGCGTTCATGTGTAGAAAATAAGATTCCTCCCTCGGGCAAAAGGGTATGAAGTCGGGCTCGGCCGACATGGGGAGGAATAAGAGAATCTCTGTGGTGACATAACCCACGGTACACACGGAGGTAATGGACCCTAAGGCCGGATGGGTGAAGCTAAGACTAGCGGGTTGGTCGAAGCCTCGGGCCAATGAGTGCGTCAACTTCCATTGCGAGTCTAATCCCACAATAAGGTCATCCAAGGTGTCAACATGGTGACTAGACCGGAATGTGGTATGGAATGAGTTGACCGGCACTAATGGTAGGGTGGGGTCCATTGATGGATAAGGAGGCGGGACCAAGCCATCCTTGAGCCAACTAAGAAGCGGCTCAGCTATGAAAAGCGTACCCGTTAGAAACACGGGTGGCTCGGAATGAAGTGGCTTCAAATGCGATGGTTCCGGATAAAGATCGGAAGTAGATGGTGGTGGCATTGGAGCTCTCGTGGGTGGTGAAGGAGCACATGTCCTTTCCATCTTATCCAACCAATCCGAAAGTATTTTCTTGATTTCATCTAAGGTGCGGGTTGGAGTAGGGGCCTCGGGATAGACTCGCTCCTCATCTCTCGGCCTGGGGGTGGGCCTAGGCTCGGCTACCGGTGGGGCTTCTTGCCTCCGACTATATCCCACTTGGTTGGAGGTGAGGGTGTGGGGTCGACTGGAGGTGTGACCCACTTGTTTGGAGATGATTTGGCGGGGTTGGCTGGAGGTGACTGGGTGGGACTGGTTGGGGAACGTAGACCTTCCTAAGTTCTCTCTTCATGTCCCACCATGATTCGAGGGGCCATTGCCTCCTAACCTGCCTTAAGCCTTCGATGGTTCTCCATTTTTCGGTAGCTCGGTCATGAAGCCTATCCTTGGCAAAATAGAATTGTCCGGCCTTGGACATGGGATAGCAAGCGGAGTATTTTTCCATGGCGGCTTCCCAACGTAGGTAATTGCCCGGGTCGTTGGGGCCATAAAAATCCCAGGCTTCGGGCCTACAGAAGTGGAGAGGATGGTTGCCCAACCCATGGGTGGGCCAACGGTCAGATCGCCTAGGCGACCGAGATTCCATTGGCAATGGGGAATTACAAGATGGACATGCCGACACACGG
Source organism: Amorphophallus konjac (assembly GCA_022559845.1). Lineage (NCBI taxonomy): Eukaryota > Viridiplantae > Streptophyta > Magnoliopsida > Alismatales > Araceae > Amorphophallus > Amorphophallus konjac. The sequence continues at coordinate 141,467,478 of CM040123.1, read as the reverse complement.
AGACAAGACACTAGACACGACGATAATGCAAGTTGGAATGCACTAACTAATGCACACTAAGGACCCTAGACGTAAACCAAGACTCGGTACATGGCGGAGTTAATCGATCCGAAGATCACTCGCGCAAGTGTTCGACCTTCCCGATAGGCGTTGCCTAACGTTTGGACAACACCTTTTAATATACCGATTAATGGTATGCAAATGTGACACTTAGACTTAGACACTTTTTTTTTCTTTTGCAGACTTAGACACAAAGACTACCCTAGACTCAACCTGGCTCTGATACCAAATTGATGCGGGACGGACACGCGACCTGGGACTCTAGCTCGCGATCGCCCCTAAGCGAGGGAAGACGTGGACTGTGCACGGTTGGGAAACCGGCAGTGTGTCTCGGGTATCGGCCTTTCCGCGTTAACTCGGGTCGAGTCACGGGACGGTCACTCACTCTCGCTCTCGCTCTCGCAGCGGTGATAAAATGATAACAAGCTAGATAATCTATCACTCATGCAGTGGCATATACAAAAATATACGAGTAAAGCAATGCCTACGAGGAGGGTAGTGAGTGTACCTCCACGCTCCAGGCGTGGGGAAGACGTTCCCGGCCAAGTATGGTAACTCCCGATACAACGGTAAAAGTTAATTACAATAGTGAAATCTATTACCCACTCCACGCAGGAAGGTAAAGGGATACAAGTGGGGCCCGGGAGGACCGACCTTAGGTTGACGGGCAGCAATCTGGAGGTGCGTACAGTACGAACTCGGCCTACTGGTCCGACTCGGCACTATTCCAACTCGGTGCTGCGCCAACTCGGTTGCTGACTCACTGGACAGCAAACAACAGTTTCCAAAAGAACGTCACCTTCCTGAGGTCTTCCGGATGCGCCGCTTGGCTGGGACGATGGCGGGATGTCCCTGATCGACTCTCTGAAGCGGCGGTCGCTGAAGTTGACATTTGATATTTATTTCTGAATTTTCTCCCGGACTGTGTTGTGCTGGCTGAACTTGGATCTGCTCTGCACACCTTCACAAAAAGAATTCCTACGACCAGATCCGATGTCGGATTGATGCACAGGAGATACCGATGGATAGAGGACTTAGAGATCTACAACGTGTATTTTTGGTGGCTCCATCCACACAACGGATTAAAAATAAAAATGACTTCAAACGACCTTTTTTTTCTGACCCGGACTGACAGACACACAGGGCAGAGATAGATTCGCCTGATATAGACCTTTGACCGAGGGCTAAATGATTTTTTTTGACTCAACGATAATTATGGTGGAAGGGGGTATACGTGACGAACACTAGGGAATTTTTGTGGATTTTCTAAAATTTTCTAAGTGGGTTGGGAAATTGTAACAAGGAGACTCTGTCCTATAGATTTTCAAAAGGGCAGATTACTGAGAGGGTAAACGAAAATATGGGAAAATTATCACATGGACTCCAAATGACACGAAAATTTAATTGGAGGTTAAGGGATATGGACAGAACAAACCCTAAAAATTGGGGCTCGATCAGACAATAATAACTAGAGATATAATTTCAGAGAACAGGTTCTGTCCTGATTTGGACAGAACTCCGGCGATGGCGGTGGTGGCGCGATGGCTGCACGAATGGAAGGCGGCGGCCGGAAGTCGCATCCAGCAGAGGTTGGAGATTTTGGAGTCACGCCAAGATGAGGGCTTCACACCCTAGAATGGGTAGCAATCACTACTGTAAGGGAAGAGGAGAGACACAAGGGATGCCCCTTGGGCTTGCTCTTGACAAAAATGCTTAATTCTTCTAATGACACTATACATAGGCTTATATAGAGAATGGAAAGGGGTGGGGGGATGGGAATTTTGTAGGAGAGAGGTCATTTTCTTCCCCCATGTGGTCAAAAACCTAAAATAAATAAATTACATATGGAGGGGACACTCCTTTGAAAGGAAGGAAGGCATCTTGCACTTTTTAGTCCATTTGTCCCCTTTGAATGTCAAACCATCTAGAAGCCCACCTTGGACCTTTGACTAGTCCCACATGGACCCCTAGGGCTTAGGTGGACCAATGGGAAAGGGTATGGGGGCCCCTTGATGGTCCTACCGGACTTTTGCACAAAAACCCAAAGAATCATAAGGAATGACAAAGTGGCTATAAAGCCTTACAATTGCACATGTGTTTTCCCAAGGATATAAAGGTAAACTAAAAGACATAAATACAAAAATAAAAGTTAGTGCCCGGTGTTGATTCCCATCAGGAGGGGCTCATCTGTTGCTGTCCATGCATGTCCTGTTTACAAGGGTGATGAAATAATGATAAACATTATATAAAATCCCTTTAAATAATCAATGTATTCACATTTTGTCATTTATTTTTCCATTTTTTGTTCATACGAGGAGAATTTTGTAGAAATCAATTTTTAGTAAAATTTCTTATGATTAAAATGCAATTCCAAAAAAAAAACTCCATTTATGTGAGACAGAGATTATCATGTAAAATTACATAACTAACTTTTTTAAAGCCCAAACAATAACATGTGTGATATGAATAAATATAAATAATTAAGCGCTTATCACACCCCCCAACTTACTCATTACTAGTCCCTTAGCAATACAAATAGGTTAACAATTAGGGACCAACAAGAGTTTAAAAGGGTGATATCTCATATCAAGATCCTCCTTCACAGAAGAAACTAAGGAGTAAGACTTTGGAATTATTCAAGTACACTACCATTAGAATGGAAATTGAAATATATGACTCAGAATACATCCCAAAGTTCAACAGCACTTGTGCTCGTGGAAACTAAATTCACAATTGGATAACTGCGTCGCTCATATTGTTAGTCCAGATAGGTGTCTTTCAACTTTGCACATCCTAGATCAGAGCATTAAATACAGTAGCTTTCTTTTGCCTTATTTCTTCGTTTCTTTTCTTTTTCTCTCTCTCTTTTTTTTAAAACCCATGGTGCTGCACATCCCTTCATCGTTTGACGGAACCTCAACTCTTGTCTTAGGAGAAGCATGCCCGGTTACTAAGATCCAGGGTATTTTCCATGATTTTTTTCTTTTTTTTTCAACAGTGTGCTTTGCACGTATTTGATAGATAACTGACAGATAGCGTTTCAAAAATATCACTTCACTAGTAAATGCAGAGTATCAGACACCACATCAAAATAACAGAAGGCTTGTCCGCATGTATCATTAGTGTGCAAGTGATTTTTTTTATGTGGAATTGCTAATAGACTTTAAAAGATTCTAAGTCAGTTTTCCATGGCTAGATCAAATAACATTCCATCGTCCTTCTCCCTAGTATTTTCTATTCTAGATTCACTTTTAATGGAAGCATGAATCATGAAAACTTAGTTGGAGATTTTTTTTCACAAAATGATAAAGGCATGATTTTTTTTAACAAAATGATAAAGGCATGGAAAATAGCATCAAAACAACAGGTTGTATAGAATGTAGCAAGAATTGTCTCCCCCCAAGTTGAATGACGTTGTCCTCAATGGCATGAGTAGTATAAAACAAAAGAGCAATATAGACATGAGTTTTGCTGGGAATCTTGTCCTTGTTAGGTCTCATGTGTTTAGCCTTCGGTTAGTCTCACCTTAAGTCTTGTATTTCCCGGGGTATGCCCTGGCCATTTCTTGTAACTTCTTTTCAGTTATTAATATTATTTGATGGCAGTTGATCGCTTGGGGGGGTGGGGACACTGTCCTCTGCTAGAGGAGAGTGTACCTGACCAATTACGACCCTATCGTCTTCTTTGCCAAAAAAATGGTTTTGTTGGGAAGGAAGGGTACAACCTGGGGTATGTGGGCGTGGTCCTCTGTAATGTCTTGCATTCTTCAAATCAGAATCGGATAGCTTTTGGATCGCTTTCATGGGTCCTGATACTTGTTTTACGATCCACTTGGATTTTTTCCTTATATAACTTATGGAACCCTGTGAAAAGTTAACCATTGAGTTTTACAACTCAGGGACGCTACAGGTGCGTTGTGCTCGTTCCGAGGATCGCGAAGACTATTTTTTCATATTTTTTTGAATTTATGGATTTTCGTGTAGAAAATTAGTTTTTAGAAAAATTGTTAATTTCCTATTTCCTTATTCCTTTTTATTCTCTCACCTCTCTCCTCTCTCTTCTCTCGCTGTTTTCACCCACTCTCACATACCGTTCTATCCCTTCGGAGCATTTCCGCTCTTGGGAGGCCTCGCAGGTTCCAAGTGGTATTGGGTTTACCCGGTATCCGGAGTCTGGGTCATCACAGTTGGTATCAGAGCAGAGTTCAGAGTTGTTCGGAGTTTTTCTGAGCTAGCTGAGCTTGTGTTTGTGAAGTACTTGGGAATTCGAGATATTGCAGTGCTTAGAGTCCTTGAGGTCCAGTACAGTCGGCAGCTGGCATACGTTTTGCGATTATTTATCGCTTTGCTTTCGCGTGTGGTCTTGTGCGTGTTGTATTGACACTGTGCGAGATGATTTTGCTCTTGTCAGATTTTAATGGAGCGTTCTTATTTTGTCGTGGTGTTTGTCTCGGTTGTGCTGCGCTTGGCAGAGTTCGCCGGAAGGCGTGAATCGGCGGTGTGGTGTTCGAGATTTTTCCATGGCTTGTTCAGGTGGCTAGTGACTTTGTCATTGGTGTGATGGCCGTGCACAATCTCCTGTTGTTTTGGCTGTCCCAGCTTGAGTTTGTTCAGCCCCTGAGGTGTTAAGGTTGTGCTTTGAGGTGGTCGATTGGATGCCTTGTTTGAGAGAATGCTCGGGCGAACCTAGGATTTTCCTTCCTGGTGAGCTACTCTTAGTCGAGCTTGATTCTTCTTATCTTGTCTTGTGACGTCTTTTCGAGGTATGCTTTAGAAGTGCTGTCTCGGTGAAGCCTTTGTCCTATGTCTACTTATGTGTGGACTGTGTTAGTTTTGAGCCTGATCTACTCTTGTTCGGTGGTTGCTTGGCTTTGGACCTAGTTTTTGGAATTGGGGGCCGTTGTGCACCGTGTCTGACGTGCCGTGTTTGGCAGCTATTGTGCTATGAAGATTCAGTAATTGGTTCGGGATGAGAGGATAAGCTGAGATTAGCATTCTTTGTGCTTTGTGTTGAAGCTGGTGCTCTTCCTGGTTTGCACTTTGGCGACTTGTGATCGGCTGTTAGCAGGTTCGGTACTCGAAGCATGGTATATTGCAGTTTCATGAATTGCGATGGTGCCGAGTGTGTGCTAAGATGCGGATGCCGAGTTGTTTGTGATGCCTGTGTGCGATGTGTTGAGTGTGCAACGGAAGCGTGTGGGCTTATAACCCACTGGTCGAGGATCGTTTGGTTGGAAGATTTTGGCCGGCCGAGAGGTTTGTTTCCTCGGTGTGACATCGTCTTAGCTATGTGTGCCTAGATGCTGTTGGTTGTCGTGCCATTGCCGGAGGCTTTGTGGTTGTTGGCATTGGCAGGTTTGAGGATTGAGGAATTTGTTGGCGTATATGCTGGTCAAATACCCTTTCCTTTTGTATTTTCTTGGGAGTTGTGCTCTCGGGACGTGATCATGGTACTAGAGATGCGTTCTCCGAGATTACTGTTGTGGGTCCTTATTGGTAAGCTGCGAGCGGCTAGTGCATTTTAGCCGTGTGTTCAGTTGTAATCGTGCCTTGCTGTGACCTAGCTTGCAGTTGTGTCCCGTGGTTCTATGCTGAGAACGGAGCCGGGATTCTACAGGTGTTGTTGGTTTGTGATTGTGTTTAGCTTGGGAGGAGTTCCCTGTGAGTTTGATTTGGCATTGTGTGGACCGAGGTCTTGTCGGTTGGTTTTACTGTACTATTCTACCGTGGTAGAGTTGGCATGCGACTCGAATCAGATGTAATGTCTGAGTGAGGACTGACTTGATTATGCTCGTTGTCCAGTGTTGTCATTGGCGTTCTGTGTGCCAGTTTCTTTGTTGTTCTTGGGGCGGAAGCCGATGGTTTGAGCAGTAAATTGAGAGGACTATGTTTCCCTGTCTAAGCTGATGCTTGTTTTGGTCTGCCGAGTGTGTTTTATCGGTAGCTGTTTCGTGGCATGGGTCGTGTCTCCTTGCTCTGTGAGATAATAGCGATGATGCCCTATTTCGGAGGTGTCGGACTTGTGTTCCCTTGTATGCCATGCTCGTTTTATGGATCGATGTGCCTTGAGATCCAGAGCGTGTGCCTACGATTGTGGTCTGGCAGTGTCCCTCTGAATTGTGTTTTTCAAGAATTATACTATCATGTTTTGTGGTTGAGGTTTGGCTGATGCTTGGAGAGCATAGCCAGCTTTATGGGTTTGTTCTTCCCTTGTTCCCTTGTTAGCTCCTTGAATTTTGAGGATGAAATTCCTTAAGGGCCTCTTTGATTGAAGAATAAGGTGGGTTAAGGTGACCTTATTCACGCTAACCTCTTTGGTTGCAGAAATAAAGTATTCCACCAAAAAGGTGGGTTAAGGGCCAAAAAGGTGGGTTAAGGTGGGTTAGACCTATTCTAGCAAAAAGGTAGAATAAGCTAATCCGAATAAGGCCAAAGTAATATTCTTTATTTTTTGGAACACCTTAACCCGTGTTAGCTTATTCTCCTTAACTTATTCTTCAATCAAAGAGGCCCGAAAGGGGGGGGGGACTATAATGTCCTGGATTCTTCGGATCGGAATCGGAGAGCTTTCGGATCGCTTTCGTGGGTCATGATACATGTTTTACGATCCACTTGGGTTTTTCCCTTGTATAATTTGCAGAACCCTGTAGAAAGTTAACCATTGAGTGTTGCGACTCAGGGACGCAACAAGTGCGTTGTGCTCATTCCGAGGATCGCGAAGACTATTTTTTCACATGTTTCTAAATTCAGGAATTTTCGTGTAGAAAATTAGATTTTAGGAAAATTGTTAATTTCCTATTTCCTATTTCCTTTTTATTCTCTCACCTCTCTCCTCTCTCTTCTCTCACTGTTTTCACCCTCTCTCCCTCCGTTCTCTCTCCTTTCACCCCCTCTGCTCCGGCTGCAGATGGAGGAGGCCCAGGGATGTTGTGGAGATGCCGTGGAGGTGTCGTGGTGCGTGATGGCGTGAAGAATGAAGCGTGGTGTTAGCGCGATCCCGTTCGGTGGATTCAGAGCCGACGTGGGGTTCGTATGATGGTTTTCGGCATGATTTGGCCTTTTCGGCACATGAGATCTTTGGTGGAGGTAGGGGGACAGATGCCCTACTCTTTTCCTACATCTTCTCGCGATTTGGAGCCGAACGGTGTGAGTTTGAGCGGGTTTTTCAGCTTTAAGGGCGAAAGCATGTTTCGGGGGTGTGAGCTATGTTCGCCATTCTAGGCGACGGTTTGTAGTTTAAATGGATTCATTTGAACCCCTGGCATGTTGGGAATCGTTTCCCGCCAGTTTGAACTCGTTTGGTTGTGAATTGGGGCCGGTATGAGCCTGTTTCCCCACGCGAGTCGTTTTGGGTTGATTTGTGGAAATCGCCCATTTGATTTTCATTTTGTGGTTTGTTGAGCCCCTTCCGGCTTGTAGAAGGTTGTCGTTGAGTCTATGGTTGTTTCCCATTCGTTTGGAGACGATTGGGGTGTGGAAAATGGGTTTTTGTGCGGGTTTTACGTGTTTTGCTCTAGGACGAAAAGGCGCCAGTCGTGTAAGTCACATTACCAGTTGAACACGCTACAACTAGGCACCGCGCCTCGTGTAGGAGATGAACAGTCTGGCGGTTAGGAACGCGACCCATGTGATGGGCGTGATCCTCTGTTAACACGACCCAGGTGAGGGGCGCGTCTATGTGTTGTCGCGCCTGAGGTTCAGGCCACATCTATTAACGTGACCCAGGTAAGCGCCGCATCAGTGTGTGATCACAACCCAGGTGATGGGAGCATTCTGATGACATCACGACCCTCTGTAGGGGCGCGCTAATAATCGTGGCATTGGGTGTAACGCCCGAGAAAATTTTTTTGGATTAAAATATAATTATATTAACTATTCAATGGGTGAAATGGCTATTAAATGAATTATGGCTAATTAAATCCAATTATTATGGCCCTGCACTGATCCAAGAGGATTAGGCCCATTTTGACACGTCCAATTGGCCCAAATTATAATTTTTAACTTTGGCCTATGTTCTAGAAGCTTGGAATTTATGTATTTACAGAATTAAGGAGATAAGTAAGAAGATTTTTGGATAAAGAGGTGGATAAGAATACAAGAGTTTGAACTGGTTTCAAATTCGGCGCCCAAAATCAAAAACGGTCTATCGCGAGACCGCCAGCCACTGGAAAATGGTCTCCAAAATGACCGCTAAGCTCTGCAGATTCTGTGAGTGGAAGAAAGTACAAAAAGATTGGATTTTTGGCGTCTAAACGCCTTGAGACCGAAGTATGTAGACTTGTAAGAATGCTTAGAACTCTTGAGGATCGATCTAATACCTAATAAGGACTCTAGAATCGTTCAAATCCATGAAACCCTAGCTAAACCCTATAATAGACCCCAGAACCAACCAGCGCGACCCTTACTTTTTGCTCGCATGAAATTAAGGTAAAGAGGTTGAATTAGAAGTAAGTTTCTTCTAGGAATTTGTTCATTTTAGTTAGATCTAGCTTTTCTTAAAATTTCGTTCTAGGAGATCAAGCCTACAAGGAGATAGAAGCCTGCAAAGACGCGGGTTTGGTGCAAACAACCCAGGAAGTAGTGCGACCGACCCAGAAAGATTTGCAAGTTGGAAGCCCTAAACGAGGTAATTAGATAGAGGTTCTTTAGAATAAATTGTTCCTTTTAGTACCTTCTTCTTACCCTCAAAATTTCACGTCTTTAGGTCAAGAGAATCAGGAGTTAGAAAGGCGTGAAGTCGCTAGTTTAGCGCAGGACGTGTAGAAATTAGGGATAACTTCCAACCCTAAATTCGAAGCTTAAAGCCCAAAACAGAGGTAGGTTATCTCATGAAAGGCTTAAACTCGAAGTCCAGGATAAAAGCCCTCTGATTTCAGCCGATTTCTTGCATTGTACATCGAGAATTTAATGATTTATTGGGACTATGCATCTAGTATACTCCTCATGCATAATTCTTAGCCCTAATGAAGTTAAAAGGAGAATTTTCTTGTTTATTACATAAACCCATACATATTGCTTGCCTATACTTGTTCTATCATGCTTTAGAGTATATTCATGTTTATTTTCATGTTTGATGTGCCTTAGATTAGTATTTTATTTTATTATTATTGAGTTTTCGACTACCCAGGAAGAAACGGTCTTCCTGTCGACCGCCAGGAACCTTTAGCTATCCTACGACAGACCGTTAGCACCCATGAAACAGTAACTCAATAGACTGTTTGCGTTTCCTGATTTCTGTAATATTGTTAACTCGAAACATATTACAGATTAGCCCAAATTATTATATGCTACGCTTAGTTAAGAAGGTATTTCTCTTGTTTCAAGTGTTATTTTCTTATACCTAGTTGTGTTAACAAATTACTCTAGAGGATTTCATGTTCTTTGCGTACTTGGGATTATTTTTAACCTATGTTATTTTCATGGCCAAAACTTATATTCTTGTATTTATAGGCACGTTTTCATAAAGTTTATGGACTTATTTGATCGCTATTTTACCATGATCTCTCTAATCTCAGAGTCATTTTCTTAAGTACATGGCACATATCCCGATATGTTGTCATTAGTTACACATTACACTTATAGGCACATTTTTCTTGGACTTGATAACCTCTCCAATGGATATTCCTTCCAACGGACTACGTTATCTTGTTTCAAGGCCTCCATAAGTCTCCATGAGCCTGAGATTCCACTAGGACGCCGAGCTGGTTGTACCATAAAAGCCCAATTATCTAGAAAACACTTTACCGGTGTTTTAATGAGTTCTGGACCTTAGTGGCCTAATGAATGACCGCCAGAGTCAGTTAGCGGCCTATTGATAGACCGCCAATGTCACCTAGTGGCCCTGCCCTAGACCGCATGGTTCCAGCTTCTCTTTCATCAAATCTAATTATGTTTAACCCATGGTTTTACCTTTCGGTTGAGTATCCTATGATCCTAGATGATCCATTGATTATCTAGAACTTATCTTGATTCAAATAAGCCATTAATAAATTATGGAAATAAAGAATATACCGTTATGCTACCAATTTTTTTTCATGGCATAACCTAGTTATTAATGCATTTCTTGAATTCTCATGATCAATTATTGGTACGTTCTATACCTTGGTTACCTTATCATGGAATTATCATTGAACTTGTACATTATTGGCCACATTATTGTTATAATCATGGAAGTAGCTTGATTTATACTTGAAGATGCAGTTCGAGCACTGATTGTGTTTAAGGGCTCTATGCTAGTCCCCTCGGCTGATTGTCGGAAACATAATGTAAATCATGGGGTATGATGCTACTGGCGTCGCATTACGCTGGGAGTACTTTCTTTATAAATAAGTGAAGATCCATGGACATGAGTAAAGATCCACGTAAATTCACGAAGTACTTACTATTAAGCGAAAAGTACTTTCTTGCTTGTTACATGACTTTCTAGTGTATAGCCTCCATGGTTATGAAAAGTACATTCTTATTACATTCTTGTTCATGGAAAGGCCAAATTTACATTCTTGTTATATACTTGATCAATCATATTTTCGTATCTCGTCATGATCGTATCTTGTTACTTTGGTTTTATTCACATGTTTTATCGTATTTGCATGATTTATCTTATTCTCTAGAGCTAAAATGTTAATCAGTTAAACTCACCTTCATGTTGATACGAAGATACCTACTGGGCAAGTGTGCTCATTACCTATTTTCTCAATATTTCAGGAAGGACTAGTGATTCGGATTTGGATTATACGAGTAGCGGGTCCGAGAGCGATTGAAGGACATATGAACGAGAGAAGCCTTAGTTATGAAGTGTCTAGTCGAGTCATGATGTAATCTTTATTTTATTGAGTCTAGTAAAGAGAGTCAAAGATCTTATGTATTTTGATGATTATTTATATGAAGGTTTTAGTGAATTACTTGTGCAATTACTTTATGTGATTGTGTGATTATCTTGCGCTCTGATTATATTACTTGCTCGAGACGTACTAGCCTACTGTTCACATTCCCGATTGTGTCCGCTACATAATCTCGGGGCGTGACAGTTAAGGTGGTATCAGAGCCTAAGTCTAAGGACTTACTTATTTCTGGGAAGTATATATCATGTCATAGGTTAAGTCCAAGGCTTAAGGACCCACACTTATGAAACTAGAAAAAAGTTTCTCCAACCCATGTGAGAATTGGGTAGAACCCGAGATGAGCTAGTTATTTATAATATATCTTTAAGCAAAATTTCATTAAAATCTATGGAGAATAACAAACCTATCTCTTTTCTCAGGTACCTCATTCTTATGATGGCTCACCGTGTTGATTGGGGTGGAATGCAATAGACCGTTGCGGGTCTCACCTAGGCATTGCAAAACATGGCTCAAGCCGGCGCAAGAGCTGGTGCTGGTGATCTTCACCGCAACTTCAGGTGCCTAAATCCTCCATGATTTTATGGTTCCTCTAATCCAGATGAAGCCGAGAATTGGATTGACGAAATGAATCGCATATTTGAGGTTATGCAATGTGCCGACCAAGAGAAGGTTCGTCTTGCCACATTCCAACTCAATAAAGATGCCCGTACATGGTGGAAGTCAATTCCTGCACCGCCTCAAGATGCACCACATACTTGGGAGGGATTCCTTACACTCTTCCGAGCTAAATACTTCTCCGAACATGTCAAGGAGAGGAAAGCTATGGAATTTGCTTCGTTACGCCAAGGCATGATGACAGTAGCGGAGCATGAACTCCAGTTTTCTAGGCTGGCGCCTTATGCTCCCCATCTGGTTAGTACCGACATATTAAAAGCTAACCGATTTATGGACGGTTTAAGGCCTGGATTTATTCAACAACTAGGGTCTCAGAACATCCGTACATATGTGGAGATGGTTCAACGGGCGCATCTATGTGAAAGGACCTTAGAGAAGGTCGAAAAACTTAAAGGTAAAGGAGAGGAGCGGAGCCAAAGGTCTGATCGACATGAAAAGAAGGGAAAGTTTAGTATCACGGAACCTTAAAAATCTCATGATAGCAAGAAGAGATCTCGGAACGGGAGTGGTAGTGGCTACCACAAGAATAAGAAGGTCAAAAAAGAAGAGAAGCAAGTCATGGCGGCTTGCACATTTTGTGAGAAGTTTGACCATTCGGCCGAAGAATGCTGGAAGCGTCTTGGCGCTTGTTTACGATGTGGCAGTCGGGAGCACCGTATGCCGGATTGCCCCCTTATGAAGGAATAATTTTCCGGTGGTGGACATAAGTGACATGCTCGTCTTAATGCTATTATGGAAGATGAAGAAGCACCCAAGAATGATGGGCTAATGGAAGGTACTATCCAAATCTATTCCCATCCTACATTCGTAGTATTTGATGCTGGTGCTTCTCATTCCTTTATATCTACTGCTTTTGCAAAAATCTTGCCAGTTTCATCAGTTCCTCTACCTTCGGACCTAGCAATCACTACACCATTAGGTCCCAGAACCAAACTCACAACCTACTACCCCAATAGTGAGGTAATGGTAGAAGGACACAATCTTCCAACAAACCTCGTATGCCTTGACATGGAGGGATACAGTGCTATTTTAGGTGTAGATTGGCTTGTAGACCATGACACTTATATAAATTGTCGCAACCGGGTTATCTCTTTTCAGAAACCAGGTCTTCCAAGGTTTTCCTTCCTTGGTATCAAATATAGGAAGCATCCTACCATTATTTCATCTATTCACGCTTGCAAATTTATTTCGCAAGGATGTGAAGCTTTTCTTACTTCCGTAATCATTATCGAGTCCAAGGAGATCATCTTAGAAGATATTCCCATTGTGAATGAATTTCCCGATGTATTCCTATCAGATTTTCCAAGTTTACCGCCCGAAAGGGAAGTAAACTTCTTCATTGAACTCATTCTCAGAGCAGCACTTGTTTCAATAGCTCCCTACAGGATGTCCCCCACAGAACTCAAGGAATTGAAGAAACAACTTCATGAGTTATTAGACAAGGGTTTTATTCGACCTAGCACATCCCCTTGGGGTGCGCCAGTTCTATTCGTCAAGAAGAAGGATGGATCCCTCAGGCTATGTATCGACTATCGGCGACTGAATCAACTCACAATTAAGAATAAATATATGTTACCACGTATCGATGAACTCTTTGATCAGATTTCATGAGCAGAATATTTCTCCAAGATAGACCTTAGGTCAGGTTATCATCAGCTCAAGATCAAAGAGGAAGACATACACAAAACTACTTTTCGGAATAGGTATGGCCACTATGAGTTCGTTGTAATGCCGTTCGGATTAACCAATGCCCCGGCAGCATTTATGCAACTCATGAATAATGTCTTCAGGCCTTATCATGACCAGTTTGTAGTCGTCTTCATTGATGATATTCTTATATACTCCAAAACAAAGGAGGAACATGAAGAGCACTTAAGAATAGCCTTGCAAACGCTAAGAGAGCACAAACATTATGCAAAGCTTAGTAAGTACGCGTTCTGGCTAAAGGAGGTCTGCTTCCTTGGACATATTATTTCAAAGGAAGGTATCACTGTCGACCCTTCTAAAATAGAAGCTGTTAAGAACTGGAGTCAGTCGACGACCGTGTCTGAAATCAGAAGTTTTCTAGGTCTGGCTAGTTATTACAGGAGATTTATCAAAGACTTCTCAAAGATCGATGTTCCTTTGACTAGACTCACAAGAAAGGAGAATCCTTTTATATGGTCGGAAGATTGCGAAGAGAGTTTTCAAACTCTTAAAGAACACCTTACACAGCACCTATATTAACGCTACCAACAGAGGGTGGTGGCTTTGAAGTCTATACAGATGCGTCTGGCATTGGCCTAGGATGCGTCCTTATGTAAAGTGGAAAAGTGATTTGCTATTCATCAAGATAGTTAAAGCATCCCAAAGACAATTACCCTGTACATGATCTGGAACTAGCTACGGTTATATTCGCATTGAAGATTTGGCGACATTACCTTTATGGGGAGAAATTCATCATATTTTCAGATCATAAAAGTCCGAAATACCTCTTCACCCAGAAGGAGTTAAACATGCGACAACGTAGATGGTTGGAGTATCTCAAGGACTTCGACTTTACTATCCAATATCATCCAGGGAAAGCAAATGCTGTAGCTGATGCCCTTAGTAGGAAACCGATGGCAACTCTAGCAAGCCTCAGGAAAAGTATAACTTGTCTTATTGAAGATTTTTCTCATTTAAATCTGGATATTGATAGAGAAGGAGAAGGAGGTATGATGGCCAATATAAGGTCTCAACCTACATTGATCGAGGACATAGTCCAATTGCAAGAAAATGACCCCACATTGATGGAGATTAAGGATAATATTGATAAGAGACTGGAATTTTCTATCTCAAATGATGGAATACTATTATTTAAAGATCGAATTTGTGTGCCGAATCATGATGACACTAAGAAATTGATTATGGAAGAAGCTCACAAATCAAGGTATGCTATTCACCCTGGTGCTACCAAGATGTATCAAGATTTGAAGAGAAACTTTTGGTGGCCCAATATGAAAAGAGAAGTAGCAGATTTTGTGTCTCGATGTCTCACTTGTCAACAAGTAAAAGTAGAACATTTAAGACCCGCTGGGAAATTACACCCCTTGAATATTCTCGAGTGGAAATGGTAAAGTATAGGTATGGATTTCATCATGGATTTACCTAAGACAAGAGGAGGACATGATGGTATATGGGTGATCATAGACCGATTGACTAAATCTGCACATTTTCTACCAATCAAAAGTCGATGGTCTGTGGATGTACTGGCAGCATTATACATGAGGGAGATTGTCAAACTACATGGTGTCCCTGTTACCATTATATTCGACCGAGACCCTCGGTTTACATCACAATTCTGGAAGGGTCTACAAGATTCATTAGGGACCCGACTTAACTTTAGCACTGCGTTCCATCCATAAACTGATGGTCAAACTGAAAGGACTAATCAGGTGGTGAAAGATATGCTTAGAGCTTGTGTTATTGACTTTGGAGGAAGTTGACACGATCACTTGCCTCTAATGGAATTTTCATACAACAATAGCTACCAAGCTAGCATACAAATGGCACCATTCGAGGCTCTATATAGTAGAACCTGTCGATTTCCTATTTGCTGGAATGAAGTAGGGGAAAGGTAATTTCTCGGCCCCGACATCATTAGGGATACTACCGAGAAGATAAAGTTTATTCGGGAAAGACTCCAGATGGCTCAAGATAGACAGAAATCATATGCTGATAATCGAAGGCGTGAGCTGGAATTTCAAGTAGGAGACCATGTATTCCTTAAGGTTTCTCCAGGTCAAGATATTCGAAGATTTGGTATCAAAGGTAAACTTAATCCGAGATTCATTGGCCCCTTTGAAATTCTCGAAAGGGTTGGTGAAGTCGCATATCGAATAGCTTTGCCCCCTCAATTATCAGGAGTTCATGATGTATTTCATGTCTCAATGCTCAAGAAGTATGTATCGGATCCATTCCATGTCATTACTTACGACAACTTGGAAATTCAAAAGGACTTGACATACGAGCAAAAGTCAATCAAGATCATTGAACGAGAAGTGCGTCAACTTCGGAATAAAATTATTCCTATGGTCAAGATCCAATGGACCAAGTCATGGCCACACGAAGCAACATGGGAAACTGAAGAAGCCATGCGTAAAAGATTTCCAGAGATATTTGAATGTAAGTACACACTCCTTAGCAAATCTTATTACAAGGAATTTGGAGACCAAATTCTTTTTAAGTGGGGGAGGGTGTAATGCCCGAGAAAATTTTTTGGGATTAAAGTATAATTATATTAATTATTCAATGGGCGAAAATGGCTATTAAATGAATTATGGTTAATTAAATCCAATTATTATGGTCCTGCACTGATCCAAGATGATTAGGCCCATTTTGACACGTCCAATTGGCCCAAATTATAATTTTTAACTTTGGCCTATGTTCTAGAAGCTTGGAATTTATGTATTTACGGAATTAAGGAGATAAGTAGGAAGATTTTTGGATAAAGAGGTGGATAAGAATACAAGAGTTTGAACTGGTATCAAATTCGGCACCCAAAACTGAAAATGGTCTATCGTGAGCCCGCCAGCCACTGGAAAACGGTCTCCCAAATGACCGCTAAGCTCTGCAGATTCCGTGAGTGGAAGAAAGTGCAAAAAGATTAGATTTTTGGTGTCTAAACACCTAGAGACCAAAATATGTAGACTTGTAAGCATGCTTAGAACTCTTGAGGATCGATCTAATACCTAATAAGTACTCTAGAATCGTTCAAATCCATGAAACCATAGCTAAACCCTATAAATAGATCCCAGAACCAACCAGCGCGACCCTTACTTTTGGCTCGCGTGAAATTAAGGTAAAGAGGTCCAATTAGAGGTAAGTTTCTTCTAGGAATTTGTTAATTTTAGTTAGATCTAACTTTTCTTAAAATTTCATTCTAGGAGATCAAGCCTACAAGGAGATAGAAGCCTACAAAGATGCTGGTTCGGTACAAACAACCCAGGAAGTAGTGCGGCCGACCCAGAAAGATCTACAAGTTGGAAGCCCTAAACGAGGTAATTAGTTAGAGGTTCTTTAGAATAAATTGTTCCTTTTAGTACCCTCTTCTTAGCCTCAAAATTTCACATCTTTAGGTCAAGAGAATCAGGAGTTAGGAAGGCGTGAATTCGCTGGTTTAGCACATGACGTGCAGAAATTAGGGATAACGTCCAACCCTAAATTCGAAGCTTAAAGCCCAAAACAGAGGTAGGTTATCTCATGAAAAGCTTAAACTAGAAGTCCAGGATAAAAGCCCTATGATTTCAGCCGATTTCTTGCATTGTACATCGAGAATTTTATGATTTATTGGGACTATGCATCTAGTATACTCCTCATGCATAATTCTTAGCCCTAATTAAGTTAAAAGGAGATTTTTCTTGTTTATTACATAAACCCATACATATTGCTTGCCTATACTCGTTCTATCATGCTTTAGAGTATATTCATGTTTATTTTCATGTTTGATGTGCCTTAGATTAGTATTTTATTTTATTATTATTGAGTTTTCGACTACCCAGGAAGAAACGGTCTTCCTGTCGACCGCCAGGAACCTTTAGCTATCCTACGACAGACCGTTAGCACCCATGAAACAGTAACTCAATAGACTGTTTGCGTTTCCTGATTTCTGTAATATTGTTAACTCGAAACATATTACAGATTAGCCCAAATTATTATATGCTAAGCTTAGTTAAGAAGGTATTTCTCTTGTTTCAAGTGTTATTTTCTTATACCTAGTTGTGTTAACAAATTACTCTAGAGGATTTCATGTTCTTTGCGTACTTGGGATTATTTTTAACCTATGTTATTTTCATGGCCAAAACTTATATTCTTGTATTTATAGGCACGTTTTCATAAAGTTTATGGACTTATTTGATCGCTATTTTACCATGATCTCTCTAATCTCAGAGTCATTTTCTTAAGTACATGGCACATATCCCGATATGTTGTCATTAGTTACACATTACACTTATAGGCACATTTTTCTTGGACTTGATAACCTCTCCAATGGATATTCCTTCCAACGGACTACGTTATCTTGTTTCAAGGCCTCCATAAGTCTCCACGAGCCTGAGATTCCCACTAGGACGCCGAGCTGGTTGTACCATAAAAGCCCAATTATCTAAAAAACACTTTACCGGTATTTTAATGAGTTCTGGACCTTAGCGGCCTAATGAATGACCGCTAGAGTCAGTTATCGGCCTATTGATAGACCGCCAATGTCACCTAGTGGCCCTGCCCTAGACCGCATGGTTCCAGCTTCTCTTTCATCAAATCTAATTATGTTTAACCCATGGTTTTACCTTTCGGTTGAGTATCCTATGATCCTAGATGATCCATTGATTATCTAGAACTTATCTTGATTCAAATAAGCCATTAATAAATTATGGAAATAAAGAATATACCGTTATGCTACCAATTTTTTTTCATGGCATAACCTAGTTATTAATGCATTTCTTGAATTCTCATGATCAATTATTGGTACGTTCTATACCTTGGTTACCTTATCATGGAATTATCATTGAACTTGTACATTATTGGCCACATTATTGTTATAATCATGGAAGTAGCTTGATTTATACTTGAAGATGCAGTTCGAGCACTGATTGTGTTTAAGGGCTCTATGCTAGTCCCCTCGGCTGATTGTCGGAAACATAATGTAAATCATGGGGTATGATGCTACTGGCGTCGCATTACGCTGGGAGTACTTTCTTTATAAATAAGTGAAGATCCATGGACATGAGTAAAGATCCACGTAAATTCACGAAGTACTTACTATTAAGCGAAAAGTACTTTCTTGCTTGTTACATGACTTTCTAGTGTATAGCCTCCATGGTTATGAAAAGTACATTCTTATTACATTCTTGTTCATGGAAAGGCCAAATTTACATTCTTGTTATATACTTGATCAATCATATTTTCGTATCTCGTCATGATCGTATCTTGTTACTTTGGTTTTATTCACATGTTTTATCGTATTTGCATGATTTATCTTATTCTCTAGAGCTAAAATGTTAATCAGTTAAACTCACCTTCATGTTGATACGAAGATACCTACTGGGCAAGTGTGCTCATTACCTATTTTCTCAATATTTCAGGAAGGACTAGTGATTCGGATTTGGATTATACGAGTAGCGGGTCCGAGAGCGATTGAAGGACATATGAACGAGAGAAGCCTTAGTTATGAAGTGTCTAGTCGAGTCATGATGTAATCTTTATTTTATTGAGTCTAGTAAAGAGAGTCAAAGATCTTATGTATTTTGATGGTTATTTATATGAAGGTTTTAGTGAATTACTTGTGCAATTACTTTATGTGATTATCTTGCGCTCTGATTATATTGCTTGCTCGAGGCGTACTAGCCGACTGTTCAGATTTCTGATTATTTCTGCTGCATAATCTCAGGGCGTGACACTGGGTATAGGCGTGTTAATGCTTTCCACTTTCCGTGTCTTATTCGAGTTGTCTCGTGCTCCGGTGAACCCCGGATTCAACGCCTTGTTGACCTTTGGCTAGATGGATGCCTTGGGTGTCCCGTGAGAGTCATATGTGTGTTAAGGGATCACGAATGAGCGGCTTTATCCCGAGCAGTGTACAGTGTTGTTTTATCGCCGATTGGCTTGGCTTCGACCCCTCGGTTAGCCCATTGTTCCATGGATGTCTTGGACATCCTATGAGGGCTGCGACTGTGTTATAGGGTGTTCGGAAGTGCCTTAATACCGAGTAGTGTGCCGTGTGGTTTCGAGAGTCATTATGGTTTCTGGTCAACCCGGTTGTGACCCAGTGGTTGACACGTGACCTCGTGAGTGTCTCGTCTATCCTGTGAGAATCGAGACATGGTTTTGGGTGCTTGAAAGTATTATGTTGCCTTGATTTACGTGCCATATGGTCCGAGGGTTTTAGTGATCCCTCATGTTCCGTGTTATACGGAATTGTGAAGCCATTGTGCGGCTCAGAGGCTGAGGAGTCATTGTTATTATTGCTATTATGGATCCGGTTGTTCTGTGCGATCCTCCATAATGTGTTTCCAGTGGTTTTTGACTTAGGGACTAGGCTGATTAACTACGTGTTGCTGTGATGTGCGATGATCTTGAGCCGAGTCTTACTTGTGACTCAAGGATCATTGTGAGCTGGTCTAGTTGACTGTCTTGAGTCTAGTAGCAGTTGTATACTGCATTGTGCCCCGTAGTACGTATGACAGGTGTATGCTTACACTGTCTGTACTTCGATGTTCGCTGTTTTGAGTTTCTGTGTCTAGTGAACCTCCACTAGTCGTAGCCTGATGACACTTCTGTGTGTCGGCCCACCTGGGAGTGGTGGCGGGGCAATTCCCGGTTGACTATTTTTACGCTAGTTTTCGAGGGCCCCCTTGCTTTGCGGTAGCATCCTACTGGGGGGGGGGGGGAAACTAGCTAGAGGCCTGGCTCAAGGCATTGGGCTTGCGTGTGCACACGTGGTCAGGGGCGATTGGATGAGCGCCGACTGGCGTGACCCTGACTAGTCACTCGTTATTGTTATTCCTTGTACTTGGTTCGTGTCTCAGTTACCACGTTCGAGGTGAGTGGGAGACACTTGAGACACAGTGTAAGATGTCAGTGGATGCATATGGCTATTCTTCTAGTGAGGAGGTGCTTCTGTCACTTGACACAATGACTTGTGTTTTCGTGACTTATCCGACTAGCCTGTGCTTGGCTTCACTCGAAGTTACGAGTTTTGTTGCATACACGACGGTGAGTTTGTGTATGTCTTATGCCTTTGACCGTGTAGGTCTTTGGTGGGGTTTCACCTATTTTTGTAAGCTTTTCATTATAGGGTTTCGTGTTTTCACAATGGATCGGTAATGCCTGACTTGGTGAGATCAGGGTTCGCCTTTCTGTTGCTGTTTGGAGTAGTTTAGAGGGACGAGGTTCCTTCGGCTGTCATGTTTTTGTGGTACGGCTATTTTCCTCTTTGCTGTTGTTCCTGCTCCTGCTTAGTTACTACTTTGCTTTAGTTCTTTAGCACTGATGTTACTGCGTTGTTTTGTGATAGGGTTCTGCAGGATCCCTACCGAGCCAGTGATAGGAGGCTCACCCCTGACTTTTTAGGTATAGCTATTCTTCCTCGTGCTGGGAAGTACCTACTGCGTGGTTCTTAGTTGCCAGCGTTGCCAATGTCAGGCTTCCCCCAACTTGAGAGTACGTTCTCTTTTCTGTTGGACTGTACTTGTCTTTCTTTGGACTGGACTATGTTAGTTTAATTGTTATAGAAAATATAATTTTATTTCTGCTACTTTAGCAATCCTAATCATTGAAATTTAATTTCTTACTGCTTTATCTGGAAGTTCACTGTACTCTCACATACCGTTCTATCCCTTCGGAGCTTTTCCACTTTTGGGAGGCCTCGCAGGTTCCAAGTGATATCCGGTTTACCCGGTATTCGGAGTCTGGGTCATCACATCCTCCCTAGGCGTGGTTTCCTCATGTATGGCTGCACTTTTGGAGAATCTTTGACGGCTGTTTCTTCACCACGGCTACACCTTGACACTTCAGAGAAAAATATTAATTGAAAATATTGGGTTGCCTCACAATAAGCGTTAAGTTTTACGTCTTCAGCCAGACGCAATGTAGCTCATAAAGGATCATTCAGTGCAATAGAATCTACCTGTAGTGCTTGGGGATTTTCAATGTAAGGTTTTAAGCGTTGGCCATTAACAGTGAAAGTTTGACAAGTTTTAGGATCAAGAATTGTTACTGCACCATGGTCAAATGTTTTAACCACTATATACGGCCCATCTCATCTGGATTTCAATTTGCCAGGAAACAGTCGCAGCCAAGAATTAAAAAGCTAGACCTTTTGATTGATTTGAAAATGTTTTCGCAAAATATGTTTATCATAAAATGCTTTGGTCTAGGCTTTGTAGATTTTGGAGTTTTCATAGGCTTCATTACGAAGTTCCTCTAACTCATTCAGTTGTAGGGCTCCGTGGGAGCTAGCTTGGGTTAAATCAAAGTTAAATTATTTGATTGCCCAATATGCCCTGTGTTCCAATTCTATTGGCAAATGACAAGGTTTTCGAAAAATTAGTCTGTAGGGAGACATGCGAATGGGAGTCTTGTAAGCAGTCTGATAGGCCCAGAGAGCACCATCCAATCTCTCCGACCAATCCTTTCTATTGGGCCTAACAGACTTTTGCAATATGTTCTTTATCTCCCTATTTGAAACTTCCACCTGGCCACTTGTCTGGGAGTGATAGGGGGTGGCAACTTTGTGTGTGATCCCATATTTCCTAAGCAAATCCTGGAATTGGGAATGAGTGAAATGTGAACCCCCATCACTAATAATGACCCTAGGACACTCGAACCTAGAAAAGATATTTTTGCAGACAAATTTCATGACAATTTTGTCATCATTTGTCCGGGTAGCTGTGACGACCCGGACTCCGGATACCGGATATACCCGATAGGACTACCGAGTAGACCTGATACCACTTGGAATCCATGAAGCCTCCCAAGAGCTGTAAAGCTCCGAAGGGATAAAAGGATTGTTGTGTAGTACATTGAAGTCGCAGATATAACAGTAAGCAATAATATTTCATTAATCAGGTTTGCTAAAGTAGAAGAAATAAAATTACTTTTTAATTAACAGTTTAAATTTAACAATTACACTAGAGTCCAGTCCAAAGGAAAGACAAGTACAGTCAATAGAAACAAAAACGTACATAGAGGTCGGGGGAAGCCCGACATAGGTACCACAGGCAACTGCGGGCACACCACACCAGGAACCGCAAGGAAGAAGGGACGACCACACCTGAAAAGTAAGGGTGAGCCTCGTGTCACTGGCTCAGTAGGGGTCACGCGAATCCCCACTGAAAATACGTAGTAACACGGAACAACAGCTAAAACAGCAGTAGTAGTAAAGCAGGAAAAGCTAAACTACAACTAGAAAGCTGTAAAAGAAAACAGTAACAGCAGGAGCAGAACAACTAAAAGGAAAGGGAAAAACACAGCCGTAGAGAACGAGAACACGGCTACTGAGCAAAGCACGGCTCCTTAAGCTACTCCAAATAGCAATAGAAAGGCGAACCCTGATCTCACAAAGTCAGGAGTTACCGCTCCGTCGGCCAACCATTAGCCCAAAGGCTAAAGACCACGAAACCAGGCAAAAAGCCCTAAAAAAGACTTGGACAAACAACAAACACTAACGCATACATGACTAGATTGCCGTGCACGCTATGCAGAGCCGACCTCGGGTAAAGTTAAGAACAGACTACCCCAGAAGAAGTCACAACGCATGAGAAATGCGAGAGTCACGTGTCACGTGATGGAAGCACCTCCTCACTAGAAGAATAGCCAGATGCGTCCACTGACGTCTTACACTACGCCGTAAGTCTCTCACTACGGACGCCGAGAACGACGGAGACTGAGATACTCTCTGAACCAGAACAGGAACTACAGTAACGAGTGACTAGTTAGGGTCACGCCCGTCGGCGTTCGTCCAACCCGCCCCTGACCACATGTGCACACACCGACTCTTGCCTAGAGCCAGGTCTCTAGCTAGTTTTCCCCCCAAGCAGGACGCTACCGTAAAGTAGGGGCCCACAGAAACTAGCTTAAAAACTGTATCTCAGGAACTGCCCTACCACCACTCCCAGGTGGGCCGACACTCGAGGTCGTCAGGCTACGACTAGTGGAGGCTCACTAGACATAGAGACTCTAAAACACGAGTGCTGCAGTATAGACATGCCAATCAAGCACTACCACACGTACTATGAAGCACTAAGGCAGCACATCAACTGCCAACAGACTCAGGACATGGCAACTAGACTTGCTGACACAACAATCCTTGAGTCTCACGACTCAGAGTCAAGATCGTCGCACAACGATGGTGACAAGCCGCCAATTAGCCTAATCCTAAGACGAGGAAAACGACCCTGGATCTTCAGATCCACACAACCGTATAAAATGACTCTCGGAGACCTGAGGGAGCATGAAGACCCTCAAAGCCTCTGGACACGTAGATCGAGGTAAGATAATACCTCAAGGCATCAAGAATAACTGTCTCGGGCTAGCTAGAATAGTCGAGACACACACACAAGGTTACTTGTCAACCACTGGGTCACACCGGGTTGAACAGAACCTAACAAATAGCAAAGTACGCTTGGCTACCTTATAACATGGTCATAGCCCTCATAGGTCATCAACAGACATCCACGGGTCAGTGGGTGTAGATCGTGATAAATCCACACATGAACATGGGGAGTTTTAAATAAGAGAAAAATATATATATATGTGGAGATGATGATATGAAGATAAAGAAGCAAATAAGCACGTGGTGCTACGGAGGAGGGTGATCACCAGAGGGGTTACCTCAATAACAAATAAAGAAGATCGCGAATACCTGGTGAAAAATTGAACGCGGGATAGATTGTGAATTCCTTCCTCCGCCTTCAATCGGCCGGCCGATGAAGGGGGTTTTTCTTATTGATTATCCTTGCAAAAATAAGACAAAATAAACAAAAAGGAGATCAGCCAAGTGCACGTAGTATCAATCCAAAGATGACATGAAGATAAAAAAAAGATGAAAACATGCGCACCTTATTTTTTTGGTTTTTTTAAAACCCCTAAAGAGGAATTAGGGAAAAGAAGAGATATGTGATGAACCTTAATGCAAACGTAAAAGAAGAAGAGACAATGATGATGATGAGACTAATGTAAACGCAAAAGAAGAACCCAGTGGTGATCGGTTGATGAAGACGAAGCAACACAGAAAAAAAATAAAAGAAAACCCTGCTGTCCCTGACGACAGTAAAGGGAAATAAGTGGACGCGGCCGGCTAGATGCAGAGGAAGCAAAGGAAGCAGAGAAAGATGAAGCTCTGAACTTGTAACCCGTAAACCTCTGTTTGATTTGAATTCTCTGACCCATCCAACCTCTTGACCTGTGAACCCTTCAACCTCTTGAACCCCTGCCTCGATCGACCAGAGCATCCTCTTATAGGATTTCAATCGAAGATAAGCTCAAATTTGGGAAGATAAGGATAGGCAATGATCAAAGAAGGCAGGACTCTAGCTCCAATTCGAGAAAGGAGACCAACAGAGGCAAGGAACTCTCCAGGAAAGTTGAGTTTAAGCAGGACACGAAAGGTGAAACACGACCTTGCGAAAGGCGTCAAATCCCAAATTGATGACCTACATCAAGACGTTACTCAAAACACGACCATGATCAAGGGCGTCACTTCTTGGATTTAATTTTGGTAATAACTTACTTTATTTGAAAATTAAGAGAACACGCCTATGATGAAGGCGTTAATTGAAAACACGCCCTGAGGAAGGACGTTAATCAATAATTTAAATTAATTTTGAATTTATTTTGAAATCGGATAATACCAGGAATTGACGCCCTGACATTTAGTCGTCCTTTCTTGAGAAAACGCCCTAGATAAGGTCGCTATTTTAAAAAATGCCCCTCGTCCGGTCGCGAATCACAAAAATGCAAGAACAAATCAAAACCACACACAAAAAGATAGAAAAACTTTATATTATAAATATATTGAAGTTCACTTTGGGGCGTCATCATAGTGACATGAGATTTGATCAACATAGCGTCAATTTTGGCGTGTCTACAGCTGCCCCGCCTTGGCATCTACTTTGCAAGGGAGTGAGACGAAATGAAGGTAAAAAGTGCGACGAGCGGAATGAAGTGGAGTGAACTGATAAGGAGACGCCAAGGTGTGATGTGACACGCCTCAGACACTAAGCATTGGAAATCTTTCCAAGATTCAAAGCGAAACAACTCCGAGTGAGTCCAAGGAAACATCGATTTGTTGGATAAAGGAGATTTAAACTAAGTAAATAAAAAATGTAAGGTAAAAGGTGTGCGCGCGGGCACGACAGGGAGACACCATTGGAGAGCGGTTACCAGCCAATGTGGACGTGCTACAACCAAGGTGGATTTACAGAAAAATAAAGGGAATTGAGATGAAGATCTAACAAAGGGACATTTTTCAAGGAATCAGCCTGAGCGGCTTCAGATAGAATAGAGTACTTGATTTGGAATGGAATATCTCATGTCAACTCAATCAAGAGCGAGTGACCTTCATTACAACCATAATATGAAGATTTTCAGCATGAAGCTCAAAGTCCTACATGATGCATGCTGGGCTAAAAGAAAAGATTAAAACAAACTAAGAATATAGAAAACAATCAAGGATAATATTGCTAAGCCATCCAGATTTGGTCAAGAATCCAAGTTTCTGAGCTGACACTAAGCCGAAGCCCGTTTGTCCGCGCATCAACTCAGAAAGCGGAACCATCGTCCCAGACCTTGAACGA
Source organism: Amorphophallus konjac (assembly GCA_022559845.1). NCBI lineage: Eukaryota > Viridiplantae > Streptophyta > Magnoliopsida > Alismatales > Araceae > Amorphophallus > Amorphophallus konjac. The sequence continues at coordinate 141,441,591 of CM040123.1, read as the reverse complement.
CTCAACGGCCTATCCGTGCGATCAAGATTCTCCTGGAACTATCACTATTTTTGATGAAGGGGAACTCAAATTCCAGGTTCATCAGAACCACAAGGTCCTTGATATACTATAATAGCGTAGATACCATATAGTAAAAATGCTTACAGAAAATAAATACAAGATGATGAGCGCGATGTTACTTCCACGAGCAACCCAAACGTCTCGAAACCTGCACTCTGCTGCACTTGAAACTCATCAGTCTTCACAAATAATCCTCAATTTCCAAAAAATGATCATAAGTGCTTAAAGCACTTAAGTTCATCAGATCATATCCAAACTCATAAACTCACAAAACACGCCTTAAGTCATGGCGTCAAAATCGTGAAAGGCGCCTTATTGTGAGGGCGTCAAAAGGAGCAACACGCCCTTCATCAAGGCGTGAAATTCATCGATAGTTCAAGAAGGGAACGACCCACTAAAGGGCGTTACACAAAATACGACCTCTGCAAGGTCGTCAATTCAAGAATTGACGCCCTAACAAAAGGCGTTAATCAACCTCAAGCTTCCGTTTTCGATTCGAAAAGCCAAACCCAGTCCTTAAGCCAATCAACCTTCTAACTCCGAACAGCCTTAAGATTTCCCGGACCTCTATAAAGGGAAGGCAATTCCAATTAATCAAAGCAATCCTTCGAGCTCTGTTCTACTGCTTCTGTTCTTCTGTCTGTTCTTCTGCAGGCACCGCAACCGTCAGCACTTCTTCCTGGAAACCGAAGATGGAGAGGGCGATTAAGAGGTCCAAGTCCTCCACTCCCAGGTTAACCGATATCAATGGGCATATAAGCAGCAGGATTTCTATGAACCAGGTAATGTATCCTCTGTTCTTCTCTTAACTTCACCTGAACCAAAAGATGTTTTCAATTGTTCTGCTGTTCCTGCATGCTCACTTGTTCTTCTGTCCATGCATTCTTTTCTGTTCATTGTTTTCCACAGGACTATCCATTGGTGCCAGGAGCTAGGAGATTTACAAAAAACAAGTGGCTCCCCCTTATCCTTTCCAAGCTTTCTTCAGACATGAGAATTTATCTTGCAAGATGGCACCTTTTGGGCCTAGTCACCCATGCCAAACATCATGATCAAATCCATTTAGATTGGGCAGCCATAGGAGCTCTACTTGAAATATGGCACCCTTCCACTCATACCTTTCTCTTTTCAACTTTTGAAGCCACTATCTTATTAGAGGAATTGGAGATCATCTTGGGTTTGAAGAGAATGAAGCAAGGAGATGAAGAAAAGATGGCCATCATGCCAAAACCAATCTCTTCCCAAGAACTGTTAACAAGCTTGATTCCTAGCCCAAACTTAGTGAACCAAATCAAAGCTACCAAAGGCATCAACCTTCTAAAGCTCGCTTCATGGGTGTACAAGAGAGCAGACCAAGCCAAAGAAGATGAGGAGATAGAGCGGGTAGCAAAAGCCTTCGTGGTGTGCTTAGCAGGAGCGATCTTATTCCCGTCCACGGAGGACTTTCTAGAAGAGGCCCAATTAAGCGCCATAGTGAGCTTATGGGAAGGAGATAGAGTTGGACCGGCTATTCTAGCCTATCTCTATAGCGGGCTCACCTCGGCGGCGATAGGAAGGCCCATCTACGGGTGCATGCTAGCATTCTCTAGTTGGGTTGATCTTCACTTCAAGTTCGATCCATGTGATGAGGCCCAACAACCCTCAAGAATCTTTTCAAAAAGCCCACTCTCCTATATGACCGGTTCACTTGGAATAAGCAATAGAGTGATGGACCGAATTCCTCAAATCAAAAAGAGAGTGGAATGGAGAGAGCATCTCAAAGTAATGCCCAAGAATCTCTTCACTTGCGCCCCGGGAATACTCAAGACTCAAGATATCCATGCAAGATTTTCTCCCGGGACGGACCTTCGTCTCATAGGCGTTTCGGAATTCGTACTATATAATTCACACCGGTGCCTCCCTCAACTCGGGCTTCCACGACAAATCCTCGAAGATCCATCTCATATTCCTCCAATCAAGACACGAGATTTAGGCAGCAATGAGGATGGTGAAGAATGCACCACAATTCAAGCTCTCTGGAAAATCTGCAAGACTTACCAACCTGTGGAGAACTTAGAAGAAGACAGGGAACAGTGGAAGACATATGTAATAGCCTTGAGAAAATTGAGGCCCAAGGTGGCTCATTAAACATTGTAATCTTTCTTTCAAATAAACCAATGATCTTTCCTTACTGAGCCATCTTACTGTTTTCTGATCAAATGTCCAACGTTCTGTGATTCTGCTGCAAATAACGCCTCTAGCAAGGCCGTTAATTATCAAAAGGACGCCTTAGACAACGTCGCCTTCAACATTCCAGTTCACACATTTGACGCCTTCCCCATTAGGCGTTAACTAAACAACGACTTAGAGCAGGGCGTTAATTGATTCAAATTCCCCAAAAGTATTCGTTGAAATTCCAAAAGTAACGCCCTTAGGAAAGCCACGTTTTAAGATGGTAACGCCTCAATTGTAGTCGTTACTCAAAAACAGTAATAATTGCTTCAATCACATCAATCAACGCCCATTGAATGCGTCTGTCGACGGTTACCATTCCCCATGCAGATAAAATTAACGCCTCAAGATACGTCGTTTACCTTGTAAAAATGCCCACTGCCGCAGTCGCGACTTCAACAAAACACGCCCCTCCTCAGGGCGTGACTTCTTTTCGAATGCTAAAAAGGGCTTTTCCCCTTTCTTCTTCCTCCTTCGTTCCATTTCCTTGTTATGCAACCCTAACCGAAGCTCCCCCCCATCTCCTCTATTCTCTCCCTCTCTCACCCAAGCCCTAGCTATGGCCGGAGGAGGATTGAAACGGCAAAGGGTCAACGCCCCCGAGGTCGTTGATCTAGACGAAGGAGGACACGCCATGGAGGAAGCCCCTCCCGTGGCGGTTGAAGACGCACCGGCGGCGGCGGCGGCCGGCGGCGAGGTCGAAGGAGGCCAAGAGGCCAACGAAGAAGATGATGCTAGAGCGGAGGGAGAAAATGAAGAGGGAGAAGAAGGAGAAGAAGAAGAAGAAGAAGAAGGAGAAGAGGGTGATGATGAACCACCGCCCGCGGCGGCGCCCCCTCCCCGTGCCGGCCAACTCCGACGGCCACGGCAGCCACGGCCTCAGCCACAGAAACCCAAGCACAAGAAGGTAAGCCTCAACCCAAATGTCCATTTTTATTTATTTTAATTTCATTTTTATGCAGTTTCCATAGCCCTCGGGGTATAAACCCTGCAACCCAGAAAGAAGGCGCCCTCAGGGGCGTCACGTTTTACAAAAGACACACCCAACCCAAGGGCGCTACTTAAATCATTTTCATGAAAAACAATTAACCTCATGAGAACATTTAAATTTACATTATGCTGTTAATTTTCGCATGCTGTTATTTTTATTTCATTTTTTTTTTGAAAAATTTGGAAACCACGCCCCACACCAGGGCGTTAATTCAAAAACATATGACTAAACCAGCGGTCGTCCATTCATTAATTCTTGATTAATTAACGAACCCAATTGGAAAACGCCCCACCCAAGGGCGTGAATTGATAAAACATTTTAGGATTTTAGAAATTAACCACAAACACACGCCCAACACAAAGGCGTTTCATAGATGAAGAACGACCTAGGGTAGGTCGTTATCTTAAAGCACAAACAGAACCACGCCCTCCTTAAGGCGCTACTTCAACGAAAAACGACCTGAGGAAGGTCGTTAATTCCAATAACATCAAAATTCAACCTAGGGCAATCAAAATGAAATAAGCATGAATAATCAAAACAATTAAGCCAAAAATTCTTATTTTATGCATGCAGGGGCTGATGAGGACACGCATCTCATGGGTCATGGTCCGGGCAGCTTACTATGGTCTCCCCGAGTTCCAGAGAGAGAGGGTAGATGCTATGGGGTTCGGGGCCTTCCTTAGCATAGAGCCAGTTAGACCCGACCTACCACTCATTCAGGTTCTACGGGAGAGATGGGATAGGTCTAGCCGGGCATTCCTGATGCCATGGGGACACATGATTCCTACCCTGGAGGACGTGGCTAGGATTACGGGGTTGAGGGTAGATGGAGAGGCTGTGAGTGGGATCACCTACCCAGACTACACCGAGTTCGCCGAGCGGTTGCTAGGATTGGAGATGGTTTATGAGACGCCTAGCGAGTGTAGGACCATCTTCCGCACCGACCTTACTACAGTGATGGGTTTAGGGAATGCTAGGCACAGGTCAGGAGAGACCCTAGAGCAGTTCTCGCAGAGGTTGATAGACGGAGCTAGGGCAGTCTACTACCAGGACCCAGCTGACAGGGAGAGAGCGGACCGAGACTTGAGGAGGTTCCTACTATTGCTGCTCGGGAGGCTATTGCTCGGGACAAAGGGCGACGTCATCAACTGCCGATTCCTAGGGATACTCGAGGATATGGAGGCAGTTGGCAGCTACGCCTGGGGAGCGGCTCTGCTGGCGCATATGATGGCCGACCTGTCCACGGGGACAGGGCGAGAGACGACCGTCAGTGGCTTCTCACCTTTTCTTCAGGTATGCATTTTTTCTTCTCTTTTTTTTCTTTTATTTTTGTTATGCATGTGAATGCCTTCCTAATGCAATGCATGGGTGCTAGTTTGGAGCCATCTCTACATGCCGATAGGGCGCGTTGACCCACGGCCTGGAGGTGAGGGAGCTTTCCCTCTAGCACGGTGCTGGGTGTCGATCGTCTTCGGCGCCCCACTCGGCTACGAGTTGTGGGTTTTACGGAGAGAGTTCCGCGACTTCCCTCCCTCGCTGGTATGTATGAATGTTATGCATCTTTATTTTGCATTTATTTTGAATTTATTATGATGATGAAATGATGACATGTATGTTTATGAATGCAGGTTCAGTGGAGACCCTATGAGGGGATGACGGACGAGGGCCAGCCGTGGGTCATAGCGGGTCGTCCTCATTTTGAGCGTGAGCTTTGGGTTCACTGCTTGAGCGAGATCGAGCCGTTACGGCTTAGGTTGGTGATGAGGACACTGGGCCTCCACCAGGAGTGGGTAGAGGTAGGCGAGCCGCGGGGCATTGGGAAGAAGACGCGCGGTCGTACGAAGGCGACCGATTGGAGAGTGCAGTTCGAGGAGCAGTACGCTGACTGGCAGCGTGGCGGGCCAGAGTCACCTCTCGCGCGACTGACAGCTCCGAGTACCTCCGGCACTACTGGGAGGTATACGCCGGCCGACCCCAGATGAGGGTCTTAGGGGTATGTATGAATGCACTTATTTCTAAATTAAATGCAAATGCTTATGTGACTATCATGTGACTAACATGCAATGGATGCAGGATGCGCGGGACATAGCGGCAATAGATGCCCAGGCCCACCTACACAGCCTGGAGGACCAGCTAGCCGCCACACGGGCAGACCTAGAGACCCTGGTGTGTGTTTAAGTTATTTCTATATGCAAATGTATATATTTTTGTTGAATTATTGATGATTAGCCACTGACGATCTCAATGAATGCAGCGTGCCCAACAGGGAGCAGTGAGGAGAGACCCAGGGGAGGCCTCCAGCTCGAGAGGGCCCAGTGCAGAGGTGACTGCACTGGCAGAGCAGCTAGCCCGAGTGATTGCACGAGCCGAGGTAGCAGAGCGTGACCTCGCTTCACGGGTAAATTCCAAAACAAAAATCCATTTAAATATTGATTATATAATTATGCACTGATGAAGTATTCATTTTACAGACTGAGGAGCTTCGAGCCGCTCTTACCTACGTAGACGAGGGCTTCCGCGCGACGAGCGCACAGGTAAATAGTTCAATCATATATTACTTGAATTGAATCATTGCATTAATTGTGGAATTGATGATTTGCTTGCCTGTTTGCAGACGACTCAGCTTCAGGCGGTACGTACCGAGTTGGCGATCCGTGATCAGCGGATCTCAGAGCTTGAGCGGTCCCTGAGGCGATGGGAGGAGCTTCCTCAGGACGTGGCCGAGCTGCGGGTGGCTCTTGAGCTGGAGCGACGGGAGCGTGCCCGGGAGCGCGAGGAGCGTGCTCGTGAGCGGGAGGAGCACCAGGCAGAGCGTGCTCGGTACCAGGAGCAGGTAGCAGCACGCGAGCGAGAGCTAGCAGACTCGAGGACCCAGTTGATCCTTACTCAGGAGCGGCTACGGGTGTCAGGTAGCAGCACGCTTTGGCCTAGCGGCCTCACGGTTTTGTCCCTTTCTGACAGTGATCGGCTCCAGAATGAGGGACTTCCCGGGAGGTCACCCATCCCAATACTACTCCCCATTAAGCACACTTAACTTCAGAGTTCTTTACAAGAACTGAGCCGATACTTCAAAAGGCACCTCGGTGATATAGAGTACAACTTAGCTATATTTGAGGGTGTTACAGTGCGACTCACATAATAAATCACCATTGGCTTCTTGTCCATCCTTTATCCCAAGACCGCACCTAAGGCATAGTTCGAGGCATCGCACATGATCTCAAAAGGTAATGACCAATCAGGAGTTTGTAGGATTGGAGCCTTGGTCAAAGCCATCTTCAATGATTCAAATGCCTCTAAACATGATTTGTCAAGGTAGAATGAGACTTCTTTGGCAAGGAGATTTGTAAGGGGTCTAGCAATTGTGGAGAAATCTTTGATAAATCGGTGATAGAAGCCGGCATGGCCAATAAATGATCGAATTTATTTGACCGAAATGGGTGGGGGAAGTTTAGTAATGAGCTCAACTTTGGCTTTATCTACTTCCATCCCTTTTTCTGACAATCTGTGTCCTAGCACTATGCCCTCCTTAACCATGAAATGGCTCTTTTCCCAACTGAGGACAAGATTGGTGTCAATACATCTTCTCATCACCTTGGTCAAATGTTCTAAATAGGAATCAAAAGTGTCCCCAAAGATGCAGAAATCATCCATGAAATTAAAACTTCTAGAAAGTTACCCACCATATCAGAAAAAATTGCCAACATGTATCTCTAAAAGATGGCAGGGGCGTTGCATTGTCCAAATGGCATTCTCCTGAAAGCAAAGGTTCCATAGGGGCATGTGAATGTTGTCTTCTCTTGATCTTCAGGGTAGATAGCCACCTGATTGTATCCAGAATACCCATCTAGAAAGCAGAAATACTTATGTCCTGCCAGCCTTTCCAAGATTTGATCAATGAAAGGTAGTGGGAAGTGATTTTTCTTTGTCATGGAATTGAGCTTTCTGTAGTCAATGCATACCCTCCATCCCGTGGTCAGTCTAGTAGGTATCAAATCCCCTTGATCATTGTTCATCACAGTCAGTCCAGATTTCTTGGGAACTATTTGAGTTGGACTAACCCACTTGCTGTCAGAGATCGGGTAGATGATCCCGGCATCTAACCACTTGACTACTTCATTTTTGACCACCTCCTTCATATGTGGGTTCAATCTCTTTTGCATTTCCCGACTCGATTTTACATTTTCTTCCAAATAAATGTGATGTTGGTAAACAGATGGGCTTATCCCTTTAAGATCGGCAGCAAACCAACCTATAGCACCTTTATGAGTTTGAAGGACCTCAACTAGTTTCTTCTCATGGGCGGGCTCAAGGTCACTGGCTATGATAACTGGTAGGCTATGGTTTGGGCCTAAAAATGCATACTTAAGGGATTCCAACAGCGATTTCAATTCAACTTGTGGAGGAGATATGCAAGGATGGCAAAGCTGGTTCAGAGCTGAGTTGTGGCAGAGGATCAACTTGTGGCCACACTTTAAGGGGAGTAGACAGGGTATCAACTTCTTCTCTCATACTTATCTTGCTTTCTTCACTTTTTATTAGTTCCTCAATGGTATCAACATCAAAACAACCTTCTTGATCATGGAATTTGGATGCCTTGAAGATATTGATGCTAATCTTTTGATCCCCAAAAGATATTTCCATAACTCCTGTGGCAGAATCTATGTTATCCTTGGTAGTGGCTAAGAATGGTCTGCCCAAAATGATGGGTGTGTGGTTGATTTCTTGGGGCGAAACCATATCTAAAATGAGGAAATCAGCAGGGAAGTAGCAGTCATTCACCTTAATAATGACATCCTCAATAAGCCCCCTAGAAGTTTTGATTGATCTATTAGCAAGCTGAAGAATAATTGGTGTTGACTTTAGCTCACCGATGTCAAATTTCTTATAGATTGATGTGGGGAGCAAATTTACACTTGCCCCTAAATCTAGGAGAGCCTTATCAAATGTCACTCCCCCTATGTTGCAAGTAATGATAGGGGCTCCAGGATCCTTCAATTTCCTTGGAAGTTGATTAAGTACCACAACACTCACATTCTCAAGAAGTCTAATTCTTTCTGGGGCCACTCGTTGTTCCCATCTAGGGGTGCACATTTCCTTTAAAAATTTTGCATAAGCTGGGACATGTTTGATTGTATCGAGGAGAGGGATGCTGATGTGGACTTGTTTAAATAGTTCCACCATCTCCTCGTTGTGGGCTAGTTACTTCTTTTTGGGCATCAGAGCATTACAGAATGGCACCGTAGGTTGATAGGTGCTTGGGTCTTCCTCCATTTTATTCTTCCATTTTACATCCTTGTCCTGAATGGGCTCTTCCTCACTTTCAGTGTTAACCTCTAGGACTGGGTTTGATGGAACACTAGTGGGCTTATGAGAATCTTGGAGGATTTTAACACTTCTCAAGGTCGAAATTGCTTTTACATTTTCAATATATATGTGGGCCTTTTGGTGGCATTGGGCCTGGTGGATGTTGAAGGATAGGAAGATTTAGTTGGTGAACAGGAGGTTGATGGAAACCTGGGGGGATGTTTCTTGGGTTTGCAACAGGTTGACTGGGCAATTGACCCAATTCCCTTTTCATGGTAGCTTCGGCCAACTGGCCCAGTTGGGCCTCTATCTTTGAGATGGATTGATGTTGTGCGTGGATAGATTGATGTTGGGCCAAAATTAGTTGCTATAACCGGTTGAACCTTTCATCTATTTGAGGTTTCTGGTGCTGTTGTAGAGGAGGTTGATAAGTTGGTTGAGAATTGAAAGATTGCCTGTGACTTGGTTGCCATTCGTTAGGCAAAGTGTAAGGAGTAGAGCTAGAGCTAGCATAGGTAGGTTGTCCCCGATTGAAGGCCTTGTTTTGAAAATTATTTTGGTGTTGGCCTTTATTTTGGAAGTGTTGATTTGAGGAACCGTGGGCTTGAGATTGTGGGGATTTCCAGAAGAAATTTGGGTGATTTCTCCATCCTGGATTATATGTGTTGGAAAATGGGTCATTTCCTAACTTTTGGACCCCTTGTGCAGCCTGTATTTGTTCTTGAATGAATGGAGGAAGCTGCACGGCTGTCGGGCACTCACTAGCCTCATGGGTTGAGCTTGCGCACATGGAACATGTTTCTTGATGGTTGCGTGGGGTGAGGGTGGTCTTTGACTCATAACTAAGAGTCGTTCAACTATTTGGGTTAGAGAATCAACCTTGGCGGCAAGACCCAAATCTAATTTTGCTCCTTGGTCCCTAGAGTGTTGGACCTCATACAACCCTCCCTGTTTGGGTTGGGCGACCGACCTCTCATATGAGGATAGTGAAGCATGGTTGTCGCTTAATGTCTCGAACAAGACATAAGCTTCATCCTCACTTTTACTCATGAACGCCCCCCTACATGAAGCATCTACCATCTGCTTGTATTGATCATCTAAGCTTTCATAGAAGGCTTGCACTATCTACCATTTAGGAAGACCATGGTGTGGGCATTTTCGAAGTAATTCCTTTAATCTTTCCCACGATTCATGTATCTGCTCATTGAGAAGTTGCGAAAATCCTGTGATCGCGCGTCGCATGGTGTTGGTTCTACCAATGGGGTAGAATTTTTTTAAAAATTTATGTTGCATCTCCGCCCATGTTACAATAGGTTTCCCTATAGTTCCCAACCAATATTTGGTTTTATCCTTGAGTGAGAAGGGGAATAGAGTTAAGCAGAGGGCACCATCTGTGAAATTTTGTATCTTTACAGTGGAGCAGATTTGTAAAAAGTCATCCAAATGTCTATAGGGGTCTTTATTAGTCTTCCCAAAAAAGGATGGGAGCATTTGGATGGTGCTGGATTTGATCTCATATTGAATGGCCTGATTTTGTGAGAGGCGAATGCAGGATGGAGGTTGATACTGATTAGGAATGAAGTAATCATTCATTTGCTTTAGAGGATCATGCTCATCATTGGCCATTGGATCTTGTGGAGATTGGTTCCTTGGGTATACAATTCTCTCTATTTCTTGTATGGGTCCTAGTAGATTGGGGTTTTGAGATCTTCTTCCTTGAATGCACTAGGACAAAGAGAGAGAAGACATTTTTTTTATTTTTACAAATTCAAACATTGTGAAAACAATTATCCTATATGACCTAGATGTATCCTAGACCAAAGAAATGAGCTTTCTCACAAGGTGAAAAAGATTCACTTTAAGTCGACATCCACCGTTGGTTATCGGCCAGGTAAGAGGTGTGATAGTGGGAGGCTCCCCTTGCTTTCACAAGGTCTTAATTAAAAATCACTATCCCGCTTATAGCGTTTACCGTTGACCTCTAGTCTTAGACACCGGAGTCTATGGTGAAAGTAAACTCAAGATGAAGTCTTTATCACTGTGTGAACCCTAAAGTCACTTGCTACTCAATTTTAGAAGGCCTAAGATTATGCAAGATGTAGGAATGTATGGTTTGTGGGCCAAGGAAGGGTGATGAAATGCCCACCTTATGTTATTTTGGGTGTTACCCTTAAAGATATTTTAAAAATGAAGTGCATACCACAATTCAAACATGGGGTTCTATGCAAGCATGGATATGCACGTGTGAAAAGTTAGAATTTTCACTTTGCCTCCTGCAATCATCAACAAGAAAAGGAAATGAGGAAACAAAATAAAGGGACTCCTACAATGATAAGTCTAAATGATGCATGTCCTACGCATGGAAGGTTTTTAATCTTGACATGAAAATTTTTATTTGATTCAATTGATGATTTTTTTGTTATTATTAATGTGCCTAACTAACCAACATTTTTTTTTGTTGTTTTTTCAACAATCAGCTAAATTTAGAAATCATAAAATAATTAAGAACATTAAGGGTGAGATACGTACCTTAAGGCACAATCCCTCATTCAAGAAAAAGTATAGAATAAAGGAAAGAAGGGAAAAATAATAATACGTACCTCACACTAGAAGAAAAAAATCAGTCAATTTGTTTTCAATTTTCTTAGCCCTTTTTTGGATTTTTTTCAAGTCCATTTGTTCTCCATTTTTTTTCATCTATTTTCTACAAAACACAAGAAAAGACTACTAGTTAGAATATATACACAAGAAACACAAAATTGTCAACTCAAAATTCATATGCCTCCCCAACAACGGTGCCAAAAATTGATGAAGCGCGAAGCTCATCGTTAAAAACTCGCACACTCAATTTGAAAAATTCCGTACTCACATAAAATTATAATTTTGAGTATAGTGATGAATACGGGTCGATCCCACGAGGAGGCTAATATTTTGAAGTTGAAAATCTCATTTTTTATATGAAGCAATTAAAATTGTGCAAGAGAAAAATCTATTTAAAGAAACATGGAGGGGTAGAGGAAATAAGAAGGAAAGAGAGAGATAGAGAGACCAAAAGATTTATAGAGGCGAACACACTAACTATTTCTTAATGCTCCAAAATAAAAGATTACGATGAGTGGAAGTTCAAGAAAATAACAAAAGAAAAGTACAATACTTGAAATAAAATCTAACTAACAATGCACATCAAGAAACTCAAGAGGAGGGGATGTAGCCGATGAGATGAAGACGTCGACGTCCACACTTCTTGAGCCTTGGAGAGCAGCCCAACTTAGAATAGATGCCGCCGCAAGGAAGAGATTCTTAGAGAGAGATAGAGAGATAAGAGAGAGAAGTAAGAAGAGATGTAGGTAGAGAGAGAGGTGGGATTTAAATTATCATAAAATGAAAGAAGAAATAAAAAATAAGAACTATGTGCATGAGAGAGAAAGGTGAGGCAGAGAGAGAAAGATTGAAGAGAGGGGTGTGTGTGTGTGTTGGTGAGAAGAGGGAGGTGGAGTCGACTCCGTGGAGGGTGGAGTCAACTCCATGGTGTGTGGGTGTGGTGTGTGCAGAAGAAGGCGGGCGGCGGTGTACGTGTGTGAGCAGCGGAGAGGGAGGCGAGGAGAAAACTAGAGGGAGTGAGGGAGAGGACGAGAGAGTCGGAGAAAGGGGGAAGATGTGTGGCCGGTCACGACGTGAGGAGAGATGAGAAGGCAAGTGTGCGAGTGTTTGAGGGTGTGCGTGTGTGTAGGGAAGAGAGAGCCGCGTCCGGCGCGGGCACGGTGAAGGTTGGCAGGGGGTGTGGCCGCCGGCGCTGCTACGTAGGGGTGAGGAGCAGAAGGGTGGTATGGTGCAAAAGGGTGTTTACGTGAAAGAGAGGAGGGGTAGAGAGTTAGAGGGAGAGGCTACGTGTGTGTGTGTGTGTGTACGTGGAGAGAGGACGCCGCGACGGAGTGTGTGAGCTTGAGAGAGAGAGAGAGGGAACAGAGAGGGAGTGTAGAGAAGGGGGAGTTAACAGGGAGAGAAGGGAGAGGAAGTGGGGTAAAAGGAGAGACCGGCGGTAGTGGGGGGTTCCGGTGCTGTGGCGGACGAGAGCAGCAGAGGGAGCTCGCGGCCAGGGTTTAGCAGGGAGAGGGAGGTGAGAAGAGATGGCCGAGTGTGTTGGTGCGTGAGTGTATGTGAGAGACGAAGGGAGCGAGGGAGAGACGTTGCCGGCTGTTGGTGTGCGCGTCTGCGGTGGCTGTGAGATGTAGCGATGTGGAGTGGAGGTGCTGTGTGGAAAACAGAGAAAAGAGTGGGGAGGAAGGAGAAGAACCCTCCATCCGTTGCAGTGGTAGAAGGGATTTATAGGAGAGGCCCAACTCGCTGCGCGCCGGCAAGAGCGTTGCCATCCCTGCCTTGCCATCAAAGCCTGCCTCCGCTGTCGTCGGATCTTGTTCATCCAAGCCGGAGGGGCTCATCTGCCGCTGTCCATGCATGTCCTGTTTACAAGAGTGACAAAATAATGATAAAAATTATATAAAAGCCCTATCAACAATCAATGTATTCATATTTTGTCATTTATCTTCCCATTTTTTGTTCATACGAGTAGAATTTTGTAGAAATCAATTTTTAGTAAAACTTCTTATGATTAAAATGTAATTCTAAAAAAACCTATTTATGTGAGATAAAGATTATCATGTAAAATTACACAATTAATTTTGTTTAAGCCTAAAAAATAACATGTGTGACATGAATAAATATAAATAATTAAATGCTTATCAGCATACCGTGTCTCTTTATGCGTGGCACTGTAGCTAGGTTGGCACTTTACGTGGTAATCCAGAATCTGAAGGCCCATTGGGCTGTCATACCTCACCAGTAGAGAGTTGAGATGCAGTGTATATAGCCTTCTGCCTCGCTGTTGTTTCATTTTTCTTGAGTTTTGCACCCAGTTAACCATTCTTTCCTAATTCTTGCCAGGATGCTGCCTGAAAGAGCTAGATCTGATAAATGGAGAGGGGAAAATGACGAAGACTCTTAATTTTCCCTTTTCTGACCTGCGATGCTAGTGAAACCACTTTTGCATAGCGTGGGAAAATAAAATAGAAGGATGTTAAAGAAACAACATATCATTAACTCTTGCTAAAGCGTCTAAAGTAGGTTTCATTACCGCCATATCCAACAGCGAGCGTTAACTCTCTGTGCTTCATTCACAGACAGCTCCTTCAAAATTATATATGTTCCATTCTCACATGGAATATTCCACGAGCACAAGGCAATCCATCTACGACAAAATAAGATCAATGGCATGTGGTAGATCCCTGGTCCCTTCATCAGTCGGACACTAAGGCCCTGTTTGATAATGGGTTAAGCCCGGGTAGGATAGCTTAATCGAGGTCAGGTGGACTATTCTTGTTTGACATTTTGTTCTTAACCAGGGTCGGATAAGGTTAAAGTGGATTAACTCATTCCGAGGAAATAGATGGAATGAGTTAACTGACTCCAGTTAAGATTAGGGGTTGGGTGGGCCACCTCGGGTAAGCCACCCACCCCTGACCTACTCCGTTATCAAGCTTGCCCTAAAAATATAAGAAAGTGAAGAGGCAAGATCCCACACGTGACCGTAGATCATCAGATCCGGGGGGATTGGGTCCACCAGTTAGACCTCACTGGCCACCTTTGGAAGAAATCTGCGTAGGAAGGGCAAAAATGGGGGGCCCTGGGATTGAGATCCTAGGGAAAACCATCCGATGCTTAAGTCAATGTGTGTAAGAGCTGAATGCAAGGAAGTTAAGGGAAAAATGGTGGGGCACATGATTGCTCTTCACCAGTTGAGGGGCTAGCATCTCATACCTCTTGTGGGGGGAATCCTTGGGATTAAATAGTGGCGACCTCCGTTAGCAAATCTGTAGAGGTTACAGAGAGATCATTGAGTGGGAGAGTTATGTCCTCCGGTACGCATTCTTATCGTTGAAGGACTCTTGTGTTTCCCTTAGCCTTTCCGACTTCTCCGCTCTCGTATGCTCACAGGAGATTCATCTTAAGTTGCATGGGATACATGCCCGCCTTGGATAGGCTTTCCTTGATCGAAGATGGGGGGCCTTGCCACGGGACTTCTCCCTCTAGGTAAAGGTTATCCCTTTTAGAGGGCCAGGATTGCCAGATTTTACTCCTATCTTGGGCTTAGCCAAGGGAGTTGCCTTGATAGCCTTCCGTTGGCTTGGTCGGTGGCGCACTAGGGTTCCTCTCAAGCTTAGGGGGAATTCTCTGCATGATCGACCGTGTCAAGGATATATGGCATGCCTTGGGCCCCTGAACCCTTGGGCTCCTTGTAAGTGGGCTGTTACTTAGTGGGCTTTTGGGCCGAGAAGCAACGGGTCGTGAATTTTCCCCTCTCCACTTGCCCCTCTACTCCCAAGCCAACGCTCGGTGAGTAAGGTGCATTTCAGTTTTTAGGCAAGGGTGGGTGCGATTGTCGCATGGTTGCTTAGCACACCGGTCGAGTCCACAGGTGCAGCTGCCCAAATGCATTTGGGCAACGAGCACGATGATGGCGTCTCTAGCCACAGAACAAATGTCGGTTCGAGCTGTTGCTTTGGAGTGTTTCACCTTTTGAGGTTCCATGGGATAATTGGGTGGTGCTTCGGTAGTCGACTGCGGTTATAAATATCGCATCCCAGAGCACGCTGGCTCCCTTCTATCTTCACATCCGAGCTTCCCGCCTCCCAGCCTTTGAATCTTTGTTTCCTTTCTCTCTCTATCCTAGGAGGAACGCCGAAGGGGGAGTGTGGTCACCGTGGCTTTCGCAGACCTTCCTGTAGCCACTGCTGAGGCTGTGCAGTCGCTTCCTCTACCAGCTCCTCATTCTGGTTCCCCCCTTCAGTCTTCTTCATCTTTCATGGCCAAGCAGGAGGCGTCATCGCACGACATCGAGACCGAATAGTGCGCAGGGGGCTCTACACCTATTTCTTGCTTCTATTCCCGCAGCGAGCTCACCGCTTAAGAGGTTGAGGAGATCCAGAATTGCTACCAGGTTCCATGGTAGTGCAATTTTTCTCTTCCAAAGCCTTACGAGTCAAGCCTTAGCACCCGCCATGACTCTTTTTGCATTTACACTCTGGCTTTTATCTCCCCCTCCATGCATTTGTTGAAAAACTGCTGAATTATTTCCTGTTGGCTCTAGTCCAACTAGTTTCGAATTCTTTTGCTTTCATCTATTCTTTCATTATTCTTTGCAGGAAATGCAAAGTAACCCCCACTGTTGACCTCTTCAATGTCTTCTACGAGCTGAAGGAGCATGCTCAGAACAGGAAGGGGTTCTTCCTCCTTCAAGCTCAGAGGGGTAAGAGTTGTGTTACCCTCTCCCCTCGGGACTCTTCGCATAAGGGGTGAAAGACCCAGTACTTCTGGGTGAACCACACTAAGGATGCCACCTTCTGGCCTTTCCCGATCTTTCCAAAGTTCTCTCCCATATTCACGTCGAGGCCATCTTCGTTCCCCAAGGATCTCAAGGACGACATCAAGGTCCTCCAGAGCAACAAGTAGTCGACCGTCGACCTCCTCGATGAGTTGAGCCTCCAGCACTATGCCAGGGTGCCTCTATCCTCTCGAGGTAAGGGTTTGTCTGACAGTCTACTGCTTTAGCATGTGAGGCAATATGCTATTGAGTTCATGACCATGCTGCTTGTAGACCATCCTTGTGCCGAGGAGGGGAGTCAGTCGGGACACTCGACTGAACCTGCACTGGAGGATGAGGTTGAGCAGGCGGTCGCATCGAAAGTTCAGGAGGATTGACTCGAGGTGGGAGAGGCAGAGGGCCCTTCAGCTGCTTGCGATAAGGGGCACAACAAAGGCAAAGGCCTGGCGGTCAAAGGGGATGAGGAGCAAAAGGGCTTCAAGTGAAAGGACCCCGGACATAAGCTTATGTTGGCTTCTTTGAAATTAGGGGTTGCCGAGGAGGGCCGTTGGAAGAAGAGGAAGACACACGCAGTAGCGGGCGAGCCCGTGGGGACTTCTGTCTCCCCGCTGACGTCTCTAAATCCTTTTCCCGAAGCACCAGTATTGGGAGACCCAACTGTAGGGTCAATGGAATGGCTAATCAAGAGGGGGATGAATAGATTAACACCCAATTAAAAGGCTCGATTAAGTAATAAAATCAATTAATGATGGATGATCAAACTATATAATGAATAACACTATAGTTTAAAGGAGATCGCTCCTAAGCATCCATCTAACGCAATAGATATAGCCACACAAGCGTAATCAACCACAGAGAGATAGAGATTTTTAAGGTGGTTCTGTCTCGATCCTGAGACCAACGTCCACCCCTCACTTAACCAAGTGAGGCTTCCGAGTACAGCGCACTAAACACAGGGGTCAAAACCTCAGAACATCCACTGATCACAGCTTGCTAGAGAGGATCACCCTCTCACAAATCTGCTGACTCGCAGCTTGAGGGCGCTCGGCCCAACTACCCAGATCTAAGCACCCTTTCTAGAGCTGACCCTTCTACTACCACTAGTAGGAACCCAGTACAATGTAGAACAAATGTAAGAGAAAATAAAAGAAGTAAATGATGAATGCACAGATCGAGGTAGAAAGAAGGATCCTCAAATGTAGCGGCCTCGATCTATGACGAGATCAATCTGAAAGAGCTTGGACTGCCTCAATCTCTGCAATGTGGGATGGAGTTCCATAATGCAGCTCCTTGGCCTGAAATAGTTCCTTCTTCACTGATCACCACGAACGAGGCAAGAGGGAGGAAGATTTTGAGTGAAATCCATAGCTCTACTTCTGGAACTGGACGCAGTGGGTCTTCCCAAGGTAGCGGCTCGCTCCACAAGCTCTTGGGAGGAAGAAGGAGCTTCGAATTCTCTCTCTCTCAACAGGAGCTTCTTCACGCCCTCTCTATGTTCCCTCCATCGGATATTCTCCAAGGAGGATCACAAAAGAGTGATTCTCCAATGTAATTTCTCTTGGGGGGGCCCACCATATCTGAATTCTGTTAAAGAGAATATTCTCCCGCTGGAAAAGGTGTTTCTCGAACGTGGGAACCCCGTACTCATGATTTTTCAATCATTGGACCTCGATCCTTGGGCCAAAGTGGGACCCGACGCCGGTTCGCCATGTCTGCGTAACGGAGTGTGCCGACACACTAGATGTGGTGTGTCGACGCAGCCTTTTTTGCCTTGCAAGACTGGCGAGCTGGTTCTATGGAGTCGACCTCATGCCTTGCATTGTGTTGACACAATGTCTCTTTGCTGCTGGTGCCACCTGTGTGTCGACGCAGTGCTGGTGGTGTGTCGGCACAGTCACTCCAAACAGAAGCATGTTTTTGGTCCTTTTGTTCTGATGCGTCGACGCACTGAGTGTGGTGTGTCGACCTACTTGAGACTCTACCAGGAAGGTTGTCCGGTCTCTCACTACTTCCTTTAAATTTTGAACTGCTACGTCGACTCATTTGGAGTCCTGTGTCAACACAGAAAGGCTTCAGTCCTTGAATTGATTTTTTGTCATTTTGTACCTATTTATTTCCACAAAAATATTTAAAATTACGCATTTTGGAATAATTTGTTCATGATACATATATTAATGACTCATAGTGTGACATCATCAAAACCAAGGACACAACATTCTCCCCCTTTTTGATGATGACAACTATGAGTCATTGCCTCCAAAGCACTCAACGCAATTAGCACACAATTTAGACTCAAAATAGTTC
The DNA here is from genome assembly GCA_022559845.1 of Amorphophallus konjac. Classification (NCBI taxonomy): domain Eukaryota; kingdom Viridiplantae; phylum Streptophyta; class Magnoliopsida; order Alismatales; family Araceae; genus Amorphophallus; species Amorphophallus konjac. The sequence continues at coordinate 141,423,343 of CM040123.1, read as the reverse complement.
TATAATTCATTTCATTCAACCATACATACAGGACTCCTGCGTTTACTAAATGCAATGCAACAAAATGCATCCAATGCATGACTGATGACTTTCTCTTCTCTCTACAACTAACTCTCTCTCCCTTTGACATCAGTAAAAACCTAATCTTTGGGGGGTGCAGAAGATGTAGAAGCATCCTGTTGATCGTCTGTCCGAGTGGAAGCATCTTGTTTGGTTGGCATGCCTGCCCCAATTCCAAGTTCTTTCCACTGCTTGTTCATCTCATTTGTGTTGTCAATCAGCCTCTGTGCAACAATTTAGATCCTCTGATTGACAGCCACATTTCTCTCATGAATGAACTTCTGAAGGAGCTCCAGTTTTGAGTTAAGACTAACAAATAGACCATGCAACATGTCAGCTATGAATTTGAGCTGTGCTTCCTCTTGGGATGCACGGATGGGCACATAGGATGATGATGATGCCTCTGAAGGATATGCATCTACCACATCTTCTGGTGTAGGCTGTGGATAGTGATGTCCCAGAACATTAGCCATGTAGGGTATGTCATCACCTATCAAATTTGGCTTGTCTATCAGATGTGAATATCTTCTACTCAGATTTTCTTGTTGTGACTGAACTTCTCGAAGATGTTTGGTGCCTGTAGAGAATTTTTCATCATTTTCACCAAATCTATCGTGTAGTCTTCCTAGCATTTTCCCAGCTACAGTAAGCACTTCTTGAATTGATTTGACAAGTGCATGGAGTTTTCTGTCAGACTATTCCTTTTCTATTTAAATCTCAACATATCTGCTATCCACTTTGAGTTCCAATTGGGTGATTTTAAGTTCAAGGTTATTTGACATCTCTCTCATGGTAGAGTTTAGCAAACAACATTGTGCATGATGGGGGCATCTCTCGTCCTTCCATTTTTCCACAGCTTCGATTGTTCAACGGCATGGTTCCATTGTGTCCGTCACATTTTTCTGAGTTGAGTCATGTAATTTTCTTATTTTATTTGAGTCATATCATTGTAATTTTTCTTTTATTTGAGTCATGTACCTAGGTTAATGAGTCATTTACCTAAAATGTTTGTCATTAGGTTGATTAGGCTAGCTAATGGGCCCAATCCATTGGGATAGGCCCATGGGCGCCCCCTACCCCTTGGTTATTTATCATTATGTCTAGAGTCAGGGACTTTTTGTAAAATGTGGGTTGCCTATATATAGGACCCCCATCTCCCCATTTGAAGTTAATTAATCAATGAATGAAATCTGAGAATTTAGTCCAATCTAATTGTTCTTGTGGTGAGAAGCCATTAGAGTGGAGTGAGAAGCTCCCCTCCCCTATCTCTCTCCTCTCTCTCTCTCTCTCTCTCTATCTCTCTCCAAGAAGAGGAGGGCGCCCCCCTCTCTCTCTCCTCCCCACCCTCTCTCTCCCCTTCACTATTCATCCTCCCAACAACCCCCAACCCTCATTACTCCACCCCTAGTCCCAAGAGACCCTCCACCAATCCATACTCCACCACCCAACCACCAACTACCCAATCCCCTTTCCTAAGCACGCTCTCATCTCCCAAGGGAGAATTCCCCACTCCCCACTCCCCAAGCACCCCTTCCCTTCCCCAACACAACCCCTCCCATCCCCAAGACAAACAAATTAATCCCACCCATAAACCCATTTCCAAATATCATTTCCCTCTCACCCACCATCCCAAATTCGCAGCTCCTCTCTCACCCACTGTAAACACCTCATTCCAACCCCCATTCTCCCCTTCCCAAACCTTGGAACACCCCCTCCCAGACCCCCTCACACCAAGAGGTTGCCCCCATACACATCCACCTCATTTCCCCTCCCATATACCCCATTTCCCCCCATCATCTTCAACCTGCAGTTCTCAGTTCGGAGGAAGCAGAGAAGCTACGGATTGCAGAGGCTGTCCCATCGTCTGCTCGATGAACCTGGTGGTAAGTTCTATATTGCTGGAAAGATCGGCAAGTCAGCTTCGCAACCGTGGTGGTCTCGTCCCTGTCCGAGTTCGTAGCTGCCCGGAGGAGCCATCTTTGCCGGACTGCACTTCTTCCTCCTGACAGTCAACCTGAAGCAACGTTCAGAGACTGCCACGGCCATCCTCTTGAGGATCTGGAGGCGAGACTTGTCTGGAAGCTTCTACAATGAGCCTACTTTGAGGAACAATAAGCGGAACCCCGTTCGGCATCCGGAGCTAAGGTTTATCAATTTTGTCCTCCAGGTGCGCAGTTCTATCTCCTCTGGAATAGAACCGACCCTTGTCCACTATTCGAGCTCTCCCCGTCTTCTCCAACATCCTATGTCATCCCCGTTGATCTTGTTTCGAAGAGGACTCAACAATGGTTCCAACGACTCTGACCACGCCTGATTCCGAGCTCTGGAGCACCTGTAGTGTCTTCATCTTCCTACTGCAGTGGTGCTACGACAGTCAGAACCAGAACTCAGGGTACCTGTTCGCGCCTCTGCCCCGGCCAGCACATTCAACAAGGAAGTTCCACAAAATTTGGACGTCTTTTGAGGTCACCTATGAAGATTCTCCAGCTGGTCTCATTGCCAACAAAATTCGGGAGTGGCTTCAGCGGCGTCAACTTCAACTGTCTGTCCCTGGTTCCTGAGAACGGGCAGAGTCGGTAACCTCCATCGTTTAGCTTCTATTTTAGTCTTTCCCCTCCCCACCTGGCCGGCTGAGCGCCCCTCCCTATGTGGAGGTATATTTTGGTTGTAATCCAATTCCCCACCCCTAGTCCAACCCCCTTGCAAGGGGCGTAGTGCATGTAATTTGATTTAGTCAGGTTGAAGCTTCATCGGCGCAGCGTGCGGGTGCATACCCATGCCTCCCCGCTCGCCATCGTCTCCGGCCGGCATCGACGTCTTCACGCTGATCAGGTGAGCTTATGGCCCCCCCTCCCTTTGCTGGTTAATCTTGCTTAATTAATATTACTTCTTAACTCCATCGGACGGTGAGTGAGTGCCCGTTCCGAATTTGCTTATATTTGAGTGGCTACCGTGGGTGAGTTGTGAGAGTGACCCTTCAACCCATGCCTTCGGCGTGCTGACCGCCCGTGAATTTGGGCAACCCCTGGCCCTTAGGGGTCCTCCCCAAGCCAGCCATATCCTTGGAAACCTCCGGTCCAACCTCGGACCCTCACCCCATTACCGGTCCACCTACGGACCTGAGTGTGCCAAATGCGAGTGAGTCCGCTTGTGTGACATTGCCAAGTCGTTGCGTTGCTTGCAATTTAGGTCCTAGATTGTGTCACATCAATTGGTATCAGAGCAAGTCATTGACTTGTCTCTACAAGTCAAGTCCTAGGGCACGCCTGCATTGGAGTCATCATCAGTCTGACCCTTGCATTTATCCCCCCGATCATCATGGCCACCTCCTACTTAACCTACTCGCCACCCATGGACTAAATTCTAGATGACGATATTACCTTTGACGGATCACGTTCTAGTGATTATGTTAGGTGGGAGGCTACCATGGAAAGGTAATTTGAAAAGACTTGGGTATATGGACCCACGAGAGTCCGCAAGGCCAAGGGACGATTTCGGGGTCAAGCCAAGAGTAAGTGGGAATACATAGAGGGATTAAGAAGGGTTAGAAGGCAAGAGCCCATTTCTTCATGAGATGATATGAAGGAGGAACTTAGAAAGATCTACGCTCCCCGACATTCCCATTTCTATCCGAGGAGCACTACCACTCCTCTATCTCCACCCGGCCAACTTGAGACCACCTTTAGGCCTCCTCCCCCACCACTCCCAACAAATTCCCTCTCAACCATCACCACTACACTTCGCCACCAAATCCTATCCCTTAAGACCCAACTAATCCAAGCATCCACCTCCCCACCTAACCCCATGAGGATCCCCACACCCCAACCAAAATCCCCTTCCACAAACCTCACTATCCAAATCCAATTGGCCCCCACTTCCACCCCTCCACAACCGACCGATCCCAAGGGGAAGAGACCCCTAACCGACCCGGTTTCCCCAATAAGGACCACCACTCACCCCATTCTCACCATTCAAACCCACGTGGACCCCGTGTCCACCCCTCCACCTAGGCCCACGACGGCAACCATCCCCCAACCCACAATTCCCCACAAAACCCATACTCCACGAGCCCCCTTGGTCCCCACCACTACCCCTCCATCTTCTCTTATAAGGGACACTCCCCCCAAAACCGACGAACCCAAGCCACCCCAACTAACCCATCTCCCACTCCCTCCCCCAAAACTCCCATGTCCTAGACCTCCACTACTTCTCTTACCAATCCCAACCCAAGTCCAACCTTGCCCACCACCCCGGGTGCACCATGCACCAACCATCATCACCCTGCCACCAGAAGACCCTCTCACCTCCTTGGAGGAGAAACCCATACCCGACCCCATAGTGGTGAACACTCCAGACCCTATCCCCGCCACGGAGACCACCCATGTCTAAGTGGAAGAAGAAACCTCACATGGTGGCCTTCACCTTACACCACCCTCTCTAGTTGACGCCGAGCTCATCTTAGGAGAACCCCTTATTAGTTGGCTAAAGGAGAGCCCACTAAGAGAGATCACAGCCCACGATTTCCCTCCCATGAAGCAAAACCTTCCCATAGTGCCCTTCTTCTCCTATCATACCACCATCCAATCATCTTACCAAGTGGAAACCTTAGGGGACCTTCTCAAGGGCTTAGCATGGCAATTAGAGTTGACCAGCATGTTGACCCCAATGGTCGAACAACCTAGGAGCCTTAACCTCCTACACCTATACATCGGGTCGATCACCTCGGTATACACCATTGGTTGCTACACTAGTGACCTCCTTCTATTCCTCCCTACACCCGATGAGCCCAACCTTCTCCTCAATTTGGAGCTTCTTATATCGGGTAGAAAGCCAAACCCTCCCCTCATGTCCGACCCACCCATCAAGAACTTCGGCCCAATTATTTTATTAGAGGAGGATGACCCACCACCATTTGGGGATCTTGAGGATATGGAGCTCCTCCCCCTTGGTAATCCATTTTATAATCCCTATGATCCATTCCAATGGGAGTCAAGGAACCCGTGTGACCCAACCACCTTATCCACCACTCACCTTTCCCTATCCCAACGCACCGTGCTTGATCCAATCTACCCCATCCTAGACCCGGGTTACACCATGGGAACCATGACTATGGGCGATATACACCTAGGGATCGAGTCAATGCCCCACTTCATGATATCCACCTTCTTAGACCCCTTTGACTCATTCCAATGGAAGTTCAAAAGCCCACACATAGGAAACATCTTTGGCACAAAAATGCATGAGTCTTGGCTTACAAAACTACTTGGCATGATTTATAAGTCGGGTACATTCATTCATCTCACCCACATGTCAAGTAGGAAACATGAGTGGTCTATATTCGGATGTAATGGTCCACCTTCATTCATCATGGGTTATAAGCAAGTCAAAGGCATCTACGGATGTCCGGGTCCCCCGATATTTACTACCACTATGCATGACAGATTCACCTACGGGTGCCCCGGCCCTCCTAGGTCCATCAAGGTTTACATAGCCGCATTGCATGATAGGTCCACTTATGGTTACCCCGGTCCCCCTTTGCATACCACACACTTCCCACCCACACCGCACCATAGCTCTTGGCATACTCATTCAAGTAAGCATCTAGCAACGGGCAGTGAGGTTCATAATGAGCGGGCAAAAACTCACGAGTGCCACTTTGGATTCCCAGTAGGCAACCTTACGATGGTGGCTTTGGAATGGCTCTACCTTAGGGTCACCTCCAAATCGAGGGCACGAGGACTTGGACCTTCCATGTTTAGAGTGGCTTTGGCAACCTGGCTTACGGGTTGGATTTATCGATGGGATTTTGGGATATACCCCACTTTTCACGTGGCAGATCTAGCACCCTCTAAGGGCACCGCGGTGGATCCCAGTGAGCACCTTGAGCCTACCCCCACCTTTGTGAGTGACACCCTCGGAGAGTCTCCTCATATCAGCTTGAGAGTCCGACGTGTGCACACGGAGGCAATACTAGGCAAGAAGGGTACCATCGCCAGCAAAGGGTGTGCCCGAGCTACCTTGAGAGGATGAAGAGTAGTCCCCCGGCTAAGGACGCGAGGTTGAGTTTGGAGGTTGTGGCTCACCCGGAGCTGCATTGGAGGACCTCTTCCCCGACGGACCCATACTCGCCAGAGTCGAGTTCTTCGCACCCTGGGGATATGATGGGGGCATCTCTCGTCCTTCCCATTTTTCCACAGCTCCGATTGTTCAACGGCATGGTTCCATTGTGTCCGTCACATTTTTCTGAGTCAAGTCATGTAATTTTCTTATTTTATTTGAGTCATATCATTGCAATTTTTCTTTTATTTGAGTCATGTACCTAGGTTAATGAGTCATTTACCTAAAATGTTTATCATTAGGTTGATTAGGCTAGCTAATGGGCCCAATCCATTGGGATAGGCCCATGGGCGCCCCCTACCCCTTGGTTATTTGTCATTGTGTCTAGAGTCACAGACTTTTTGTAAAATGTGGGTTGCCTATATATAGGACCCACATATCCCCATTTGAAGTTAATCAATCAATGAATGAAATCTGAGAATTTAGTCCAATCTAATTATTCTTGTGGTGAGAAGCCATTAGAGTGGAGTGAGAAGCTCCCCTCCCCTATCTCTCTCCTCTCTCTCTCTCTCACTCTCTCTCTTCAAGAAGAGGAGGGCGCCCCCCTCCCTCTCTCCTCCCCTCCCTCTCTCTCCTCCACATCATCAACCCTCTCTCTCCCCCTCATTATTCATCCTCCCAACTACCCCCAACCCTCATTACTCCACCCCTAGTCCTAAGAGACCCTCCACCAATCGATACTCCACCACCCAACCACCAACTATCCAATCCCCTTCCCCAAGCACCCTCTCATCTCCCAAGGGAGAATTCCCCACTCCCCAAGCACCCCTTCCCTTCCCGAACACAACCCCTCCCATCCCCAAGACAAAAAAATTAATCCCACCCTTAAACCCATTTCCAAATATCCTTTCCCTCTCACCCACCATCCCAAATTTGCAGCTCCTCTCACACCCACCGTAAACACCTCATTCCAGCCCCCATTCTCCCCTTCCCAAACCTTGGAACACCCCTCCCAGACCCCCTCACACCTAGAGGTTGTCCCCATACACATCCACCTCATTTCCCCTCCCATATACCCCATTTCCCCGCGTCATCTTCAACCTGTAGTTCTCAGTTCGGAGGAAGCAGAGAAGCTGTGGATTGCAGAGGCTTTCCCATCGTCTGCTCGATGAACCTGGTGACAAGTTCTATATTGCTGGAAAGATCGTATGGTGCGGACACCCGAGCAGTTATGCCGAGCCATTGGTACCGCACGCGGAGCACGACTCGAGCCACCTCAGCGTCCATCTGGCTCGGAGACAGCCTGGAGACTCCGCCTCCAGTCTCCCCATTTATCATATTTGTTTAGACTTTATTTGTGTGTAATGTGTGTTTATTTCATTTTATTCGGTTTGCAATTGTGATTGTAAGAGGGGCTTATTTGTAAAAATGGGACCCCTGGGCCCCACGGGACCCCAGGCCCCCTCCCATTGATCCACCTCATCCCTAGGGCCCCATGTGGGGTCGGTCAACCATTCAAATGGTGGCTTCTAGAAGGGTGGGCCAAGTGGGGGACATTGGAATGAAAATGCCAACAATTCCAACCCACCCCCACCTACCATGTCCCCCCTTGCCTCCCTAATCAATGGGCTGCCCCCCCTTATATTGTTAATTTTAATTTTTGTGGATGGTCACATGCAATCCCAGCCCTCCATCTCCCATCCCTAGATCCAACGGTTGAGGATTGATTAGACATGTAACCTATATATGCTTGTAATTTTCATTTTTGAGGAATTAATGCCATTTGAACTTGGAAAATCCTTGGAGCAGCCCTTGGGCACCCCCCTCTCCCTCTCTCCCTCTCTCCCTTGCAGCTGAGAAGGCTACCTTCTGGAGATGTGACTCCTCCCTATCAATTCCGGTCATCATCGCCGCTGCCACGAGCCGCCACCGCACCGCCATCGGGATCGCCGGAGTTCTACCTTCAGCCGACCACTGCCCCTTCCACGAAATTCTGCAGTCAGCCACGAGCTCCTTTCGATCTGGGATTTTGAGGGGATGTTCCAGCGGGGTCAAGCACGTCCCACAAAATTTGGTTGGTTATAAAGATCCCCTTTGATAATTTCTCATTTTCACCCAACTTTAATTACCAGATTTGTCTGCTTCCTGTTCTGATTTCCACCTTTCCTGAGTTTCACATTTCCCACCTAACTTTTGATTTTTTCTGGAGCTCCCAATTTTACTGGGAGTTCCATGCATCAACCCCTCCACCCACGATTTTTCTTGATTTTTGATCTGCCCTCCACCTATTTTTTAAAATTCGTTCTCAGAGCTAACTACAGTGTTGTCCACCTGTTCCCAAATCCGACCACCTTCTAGTAAACAAATCATCACAAATCACAGCTACCTCCAATTAGTCCACAAAAAATATCTCTGTTTTCCTTGTTCGAAATCCTACAACTTTAGTGAAGAGTTTAGGAGCTGAATCGGCCACCTACCTTGCGGTCAACGGTAGTTCTCAGACAACTCACCTACAGATCTGAGGTTTCGGGTACTGTACAACAGGAGCTTGTAAATTCAGTAAAGTCCAGATCCGACCAGATCCAGCAGATCTATCTGGGCCTAGATCGAAGGATTTCAAGAGAGATTTCCAGCAATAGCTCATACGCCCCGATCCGACATCGGGATTGATCGCAGCGGCCATTCTCGCCGGAGTGCGCGTCGGAGGACAGAACCAGAAATCCGTGGGCAGCTAGTTCACGAATAGGGAATCGGGGCCGATCGACCCCCGATCGGTATTTCCGACCGACCGCCGTCCGTGGAGGCGCGCCACCAGGGGTCCCCATCACAGCGGGTCCCACCCCCGCAGATCCGGAGGACAGCTCTGTCCGTGAGCCCCACAGACCCGTAGAATCTGCCGTTCGGAAAGCACGAAAACGCGGAGTTCGGCACCGCCGGGCGACATCAAGATGCTGCCCGTCAACCCGATTTGCGTGATTCTCGGGCCCCACATGTGACCTTTTACCTCCCTGCGTGGAGTGGGTCAAATTATTGTACTGTTGTAATATTGTTAACCGGGAGTCCGTGAATTGGCCGGGGTTGTCTTTGCCACGCCGGGTGCATGGAGGTAAAGGTCTCAACTTCTCAGCATTCGCTTGCTAGTTTAGTATATGGTATTTTGCCGCTGCCGAGAGCGATAGGTACTAGCCCGTGAGTCCATGTCACCACTGTGAGTGTGAGAGTGACCCGTCCCGTGACTCGATCCGAGTCCAGAAGTGAGTCGACTACCCGTGAACTCTGCCGGTTCTTCAACCGCGCACGATCCGCGTTTCCCTCGCTTGGGACGACGAGTGAGCTTGCGTTTCTGTTAGCGACGTATAGCCCATAGGAGCTCTCCATGTCGGGCCTAGTGTCTCTCCCATCATGTGTTGCTGGTCGTGTCCGCATCTAGAGTCCGAGGTTCATACCACGCAGAGTCGGTCCCCGTGTCCGTCCCGCATCAGTTTGGTATCAGAGCGAGTTGAGTCTAGGGTAGTCTTGCATAAGTCTTGCATGCATCATGGTCTAAGTCAAGTCTAGGACCATCATTACTTTCAAAACAAAAAAAGAGGTGTATTAAAATTACATTTCATCCCGATAATTCGGTATCTTAAAAGATGTTGTCTGAACGTTAGGCTACGCCTATCGGGAGGTCGCACACTTGCGGGAGTGATCTTCGGATCGATTAACTCCGCCACGTACTGGATATTGGTTTAGGTCTAGGTGCATTAGTCGGTGTTTGCATCAGTTTGTGTCTCCTAGTTCGTGTGTAGTCCAATAAGAGTCAGTCGGTCTTGTCCAAGTGTCGGCATGTCCAACATGTAGTTCCCCCCAATTTCCCATGGATTCCCAATCACCCGGACAATATGGCCGTTGGTCTACCCATGGGCTTGGCAACCACCCACTCCACTTCCGTAGGCCCGAAGCCTCGGATTTTTATGGCTCCAATGGCCCGGGTGACTACCTCAAGTGGGAGGCCACCATGGACACATACTTTGATTGTTATACTACGTCCGAGGCAATGCAATTCTCTTTCGTCAAAGAGCGGCTTCTTCATGTGGCTGTCGAAAAGTGGGATTACATCGAAAGAATGAGAGAGGTTAGGGGGCAATGGCCCATCGAGTCATGGTGGGACATGAAGAGAGAGCTTAGGAAGGTCTACGTGCCCCAACCGGTCACCTCCAACCGGCCCCACCCAATCACTTCCAACCAAGTGGGTCCTAGTCGGAGGCAAAGAGCCCTACACGTAGATGAGCCAAGACCCAATCCTAGGACGTTTGACTACGGGTGAGTCCACCAGGATATCCCTATTCCAACGCACTCCGTTGCCGAACTTATGCAAATGATTTTGGACCGGTTGTATGGGGTGGATAGGACACGTACTCCTAGTGATGTACTCTTACACGAGCCTAAGGAGGTAGCAATCGGTAGCCCCAACCCGTTGCCATCTAAGGTGCAATCCCAAGGTCCTCTCCCCATCATAGTGGATCCTCTTTCCCAACCCACGAGAGCTCCATTGCCTACACCCCCTGTCCGTCAGGAGGACAAGGGTAAGGGTCCACTTATCAGGGAGCGTAGTGGGTCACGACAGCAGTGTTATCGCTGCCAAGGGTTCGGCCACTTTGCCGGACAGTGTCCCACTCGGACATCTCTAGCCCTAGGGGACAAAAGGGTTGGAGAAGCCCCACTCTCCGATCTTTATTCTAAGCCACTTCAGCCCGAGCCACCCGTGTTTCTAACGGGTATGCTTGTCATAGCCGAGCCGCTTCTTAGCTGGCTCAAGAAGGGCTTGGTCTCACTTCCCTTCCCATCTATGGACCCTATCCTACCTCTGGTGCCAATCAATTCATTTCACACCACTTTCCGGTCTAGTCGCTATGTGGATACATTGGATGACCTTCTTAAAGGGTTAGACTGGCAGTGGACATTTACGCACTTGTTGCCTCCAGGCTTCAACCGACCCACATGTCGTAGTTTCACTCATCCCGCTTTAGGGTCCATCACCTCCGTGTACACCGTGGGTCATGTTACCACGGAGGTTCTTCTACTCCTCCCTATGCCGGCCGAGCCCGACTTCATTCACATTTGCCCAAGGGAGGAATCTTACTTTCTACCTATGACTGCCGTCCCACCTCTCACAATGAATGAAGGTGATCATTTACACCTCCAAGATTTCCAAATGTGGGACAGTGATTTGTGGAAGCCTAGTCCGAGGGGTCATACCTTCTTTGATCCCTTCGACCCATTCTCTTGTGGACCCCGTGACCCACCATATTTACTCCACCTTTTTGAGAGGGTCCACCATCATACCCCCACCGTCTCATCTCCCTTCATGAATGAAGGAGATCAACAACACCTTCTAGACTTCCACACATGGGATCTTGAGATGAGGGAATCCATAACGAGGGGGTCACATATTCTTTGATCCCTTCGATCCCTTTCTTAGTGGGTCCCTTGGTCCACAATCTCCATTCCACTTCTTTAGGGGAGGTCACCATTATACCCCTCCCCCATGGGCCAGGCCATTGGCACCCACCGAGTCCGTTAACGGGCGAGAGACACCCGACCCGCCTGTCCCACCTAAACCACCCAAACCTCCCGGACTTCCCATCCAAACCCAATGTCCATGATTGGTGCATCGTAGGATGTCTAGGAATCCACCATGCCATTAACCTCCGGTTATGTCGAATGCATGCATGGCACACATTCGGATGTCCTGGACCACCTTGCATATGATTGGGTCGGACTAGCATTAGGTTTGTGTAGGGTTGTGTGTGCATCTGTGTGTTTTTCTTTTTGTTAGGCATGTTAGGAGTATGCATGACGACGTCTGTCGTCACAGTAAGGCCAGCAATGCACGGTACAAGGAGTTAGCCGGTGCCCATAGATACCACCGAGAGTTCCAAGAGGGCGAATATGTCATGATCAGGGTAAGACCTGAACGTTTTCTCTCTGGAACCGTTAAGAAGTTGCAAGCTCGCGGAGCCAGTCCATTTAGAGTGTTGAAACACGTTGGATCCAATGCGTATGTTGTTGACCTGCCCGAGGAATACGGTATAAGCTCTACTTTTAATATTTCGGATCTAGTTGCATATAGGGACCCATCGATGATCCCTAGTGAACCTTTCGAGCCATCTCCTCCCCTTGAGAGTGATCCCACACCTGAGTGTCCACCTCCAGCCCCTTTGTCACGGCAGCGTGAGCATATAGATCATATACTGGATGAGCAGGTGACAGTTACCAGGAGTGGATCCTACCCGCGCTACCTAGTGCGATGGAGAGGACGGTCCGCTACCGAGGACACATGGATCACGCATGGCGAGTTGCAGCGGATTGATCCGGACCTTCTGGAGTAATACCGGAGCGATGCAGACCCTTACTCGACAGGGTCGAGTTTCTCCCACCCGGGGAGAATTGGTGCGGACACCCGAGCAGTTACGCAGAGCCATCGGTATCGCACGCGGAGCACGACTCGAGCCACCTCAGCGTCCATCTGGCTCGGAGACAGCCTGGAGACTCCGCCTTCAGTCTCCCCATTTATCATATTTGTTTAGACTTTTTTTATGTGTAATGTGTGTTTATTTCATTTTATTCGGTTTGCAATTATGATTGTAAGAGGGGCTTATTTGTAAAAATGGGACCCCTGGGCCCCACGGGACCCCAGGCCCCCTCCCATTGATCCACCTCATCCCTAGGGCCCCATGTGGGGTCGATCAACCATTCAAATGGTGGCTTCTAGAAGGGTGGGCCAAGTGGGGGACATTGGAATGAAAATGCCAACAATTCCAACCCACCCCCACCTACCATGTCCCCCCCTTGCCTCCCTAATCAATGGGCTGCCCCCCCTTGTATTTTTAATTTTAATTTTTGTGGATGGTCACATGCAATCCCAGCCCTCCATCTCCCATCCCTAGATCCAACGGTTGAGGATTGATTAGACATGTAACCTATATATGCTTGTAATTTTCATTTTTGAGGAATTAATGCCATTTGAACTTGGAAAATCCTTGGAGCAGCCCTTGGGCACCCCCCCTCTCCCTCTCTCCCTCTCTCCCTTGCAGCTGAGAAGGCTACCTTCTGGAGGTGTGACTCCTCCCTATCGGTTCCGGTCATCATCGCCGCCGCCACGAGCCGCCACGAGCCGCCACCGCACCGCCATCGGGATCGCCGGAGTTCTATCTTTAGCCGACCACTGCCCCTTCCACGAAATTCTGCAGTCAGCCACGAGCTCCTTTCGATCTGGGATTTTGAGGGGATGTTCCAGCGGTGTCAAGCATGTCCCACAAAATTTGGTTGGTCATAAAGATCCCCTTTGATAATTTTTTATTTTCGCCCAACTTTAATTACCAGATCTATCTGCTTCCTGTTCTGATTTCAACCTTTCCTGAGTTTCACATCTCCAACCTATATTTTGATTTTTTCTAGAGTTCCAATTTTACTGGGAGTTCCATCCATCAACCCCTCCACCCATGATGTTTCTAGATTTTTGATCATCCCTCCACCTATTTTTTAAAATTCGTTCTCAGAGCAAGCTACAGTGCTGTCCACCTGTTCCAAGATCCGACCACCTTCCAGTAAACAAATCATCACAAATCACAGCCACCTCCAATCAGTCCACAAAAAATATCCCCGTTTTCCTTGTTCAAAATCCTACAACTTTAGTGAAGAGCTTAGGAGCTGAATCGGCCACCTACCTTGCGGTCAACGGCAGTTCTCAGAGTACTCACCTGCACATCTAAGGTTTCGGGTACTGTACAACAGGAGCTTGTAAAGTCAGTAAAGTCCAGATCCGACCAGATCCAGAAGATCTATTTGGGCCTAGATCGAAGGATTTCAAAAGAGATTTCCAGCGATAGTTCATGCGTCCCGATCCGACATCGGGATTGATCGCAGCGGCCATTCTCGCCGGAGCGCGCGTCGGAGGACATAACCAGAAATCTGTGGGCAGCTAGTTCACGAATTGGGAATCGGGGCCGATCGACCCCCGATCGGTATTTCCGGCCGACCGCCATCCGTGGAGGCGCGCCACCAGGGGTCCCCATCACAGCGGGTCCCACCCCGCAGATCCGGAGGACAGCGCTGTCCGTGGGCCCCACGGACCCGTAGAATCCGCCGTTCGGAAAGCACGAAAACGCGGAGTTCGGCACCACCGGGCGACATCAAGATGCTACCCGTCAACCCGATTTGCGTGATTCCCGGGCCCCACATGTGACCTTTTACCTCCCTGCGTGGAGTGGGTCAAATTATTGTACTGTTGTAATATTGTTAACCGGGAGTCCGTGAATTGGCCGGGGTTGTCTTCGCCACGCCGGGTGCGTGGAGGTAAAGGTCTCAACTTCTCGGCATTCGCTTGCTAGTTTAGTATATGGTCTTTTGCCGCTGCCGAGAGCGATAGGTACTAGCCCGTGAGTCCATGTCACCGCTGTGAGTGTGAGAGTGACCCGTCCCATGACTCGATCCGAGTCTGGAAGTGAGTCGACTACCCGTGAACTCTGCCGGTTCTTCAACCGTGCACGATCCGCGTTTCCCTCGCTTGGGACGATGAGTGAGCTTGCGTTTCTGTTAGCGATGTATAGCCCATAGGAGCTCTCCGTGTCGGGCCTAGTGTCTCTCCCATCATGTGTTGCTGGTCGTGTCTGCATCTAGAGTTCGAGGTTCATACCACGTAGAGTCGGTCCCCGTGTCCGTCCCACATCAGTTTGGTTTCAGAGCGAGTTGAGTCTAGGGTAGTCTTGCATAAGTCTTGCATGCATCATGGTCTAAGTTGAGTCTAGGACCATCATTACTTTCAAAACAAAAAAAAGGTGTATTAAAATTGCATTTCATCCCGATAATTCGGTATCTTAAAAGGTGTTGTCCGAACGTTAGGCTACGCCTATCGGGAGGTCGCACACTTGCGGGAGTGATCTTCGGATCTATTAACTCCGCCACGTACCGGATATTGGTTTAGGTCTAGGTGCATTAGTCGGTGTTTGTATCAGTTTGTGTCTCCTAGTTCGTGTGTAGTCCAATAAGAGTCAGTCGGTCTTGTCCAAGTGTCGGCATGTCCAACATGTAGTTCCCCCCAATTTCCCATGGATTCCCAATCACCCGGACAATATGGCCGTTGGTCTACCCATGGGCTTGGCAACCACCCACTCCACTTCCGTAGGCCCGAAGCCTCGATTTTTATGGCTCCAATGACCCGGGCGACTGCCTCAAGTGGGAGGCCACCATGGACACATACTTTGATTGTTATACTATGTCTGAGGCAATGCAATTCTCTTTCGCCAAAGAGCGGCTTCTTCATGAGGCTGTCGAAAAGTGGGATTACATCGAAAGAATGAGAGAGGTTAGGGGGCAATGGCCCATCGAGTCATGGTGGGACGTGCAGAGAGAGCTTAGGAAGGTCTACGTGCCCCAATCGGTCACCTCCAACCGGCCCCACCCAATCACTTCCAACCAAGTGGGTCCTAGTCGGAGGCAAAGAGCCCCACACGTAGATGAGCCAAGACCCAATCCTAGGACGTTTGACTACGGGCGAGTCCACCAGGATATCCCTATTCCAACCCACTCCGTTGCCGAACTTATGCAAATGATTTTGGACCGGTTGTATGGGGTGGATAGGACACGTACTCCTAGTGATGTACTCCTACACGAGCCTAAGGAGGTAGCAATCGGTAGCCGCAACCCATTTCCATCTAAGGTGTAATCCCAAGGTCCTCTCCCCATCATAGTGGATCCTCTTTCCTCACCCACGAGAGCCCCATTGCCTACACCCCCTGTCCGTCAGGAGGATAAGGGTAAGGGTCCACTTATAAGGGAGCGTAGTGAGTCACGACAGCAGTGTTATTGCTGCCAGGGGTTCGACCACTTTGCCGGACAGTGTCCCACTCGGACATCTCTAGCCCTAGGGGACAAAAGGGTTGGAGAAGCCCCACTCTCCGATCTTTATTCTAAGCCACTTCAGCCTGAGCCACCCGTGTTTCTAACGGGTATGCTTGTCATAGCCGAGCCGCTTCTTAGCTGGCTCAAGAAAGGCTTGGTCTCACTTCCCTTCCCATCTATGGACCCTATCCTACCTCTAGTGCCAATCAATTCATTTCACACCACTTTCCGGTTTAGTCACTATGTGGATACATTGGATGACCTTCTTAAAGGGTTAGACTGGCAGTGGACATTTACGCACTTGTTGGCTCCAGGCTTCAACCGACCCATAGGTCGTAGTTTCACTCATCCCGCATTAGGGTCCATCACCTCCGTGTACACCGTGGGTCATGTTACCACGGAGGTTCTTCTACTCCTCCCTATGCCAGTCGCGCCCGACTTCATTCACATTTGCCCAAGGGAAGAATCTTACTTTCTACCTATGACTGCCGTCCCACCTCTCACAATGAATGAAGGTGATCATTTACACCTCCAAGATTTTCAAATGTGGGACAGTGATTTGTGGAAGCCTAGTCCGAGGGGTCATACCTTCTTTGATCCCTTCGACCCATTCTCTTGTGGACCCCGTGACCCATCATATTTACTCCACCTTTTTGAGAGGGTCCACCATCATACCCCCACCGTCTCATCTCCCTTCATGAATGAAGGAGATCAACAACACCTTCTAGACTTCCACACATGGGATCTTGAGATGAGGGAATCCATAACGAGGGGTCACATATTCTTTGATCCCTTCGATCCCTTTCTTAGTGGGCCCCTTGGTCCACAATCTCCATTCCACTTCTTTAGGGGAGGTCACCATTATACCCCTCCCCCATGGGCCAGGCCATTGGCACCCACCGAGTCCGTTAACAGGCGAGAGACACCCGACCCTCCTGTCCCACCTAAACCACCCAAACCTCCCGGACTTCCCACATCCAAACCCAATGTCCATGATTGGTGTATCGTAGGATGTCTAGGAATCCACCATGTCATTAACCTCCGGTTATGTAGAATGCATGCATGGCACACATTCGGATTGTGCATATGATTGGGTCGGACTAGCATTAGGTTTGTGTAGGGTCGTGTGTGCATTTGTGTGTTTTTCTTTTTGTTAGGCATGTTAGGAGTCAGCATGACGACGTCCGTCGTCACAGTAAGGCCAGCAATGCACGGTACAAGGAGTTAGCCGGTGCCCATAGACACCACCGAGAGTTCCAAGAGGGCGAATATGTCATGATTAGGGTAAGACCTGAACAGTTTCCCTCTGGAACCGTTAAGAAGTTGCAAGCTCACGGAGCCGGTCCATTTAGAGTGTTAAAACACGTTGGATCCAATGCGTATGTTGTGGACCTGCCCGAGGAATACGGTATAAGCTCTACTTTTAATATTTCGGATCTAGTTGCATATAGGGACCCAGCGGTGATCCCTAGTGAGCCTTTCGAGCCATCTCCTCCCCTTGAGAGTGATCCCACACCTGAGTGTCCACCTCCAGCCCCTTTGTCACGGTAGCGTGAGCATATAGATCATATACTGGATGAGCAGGTGACAGTTACCAGGAGTGGATCCTACCCGCGCTACCTAGTGCGATGGAGAGGACGGCCCGCTACCGAGGACACATGGATCACGCATGGCGAGTTGCAACGGATTGATCCGGACCTTCTGGAGCGATACCGGAGCGATGCAGACCCTTACTCGACAGGGTCGAGTTTCTCCCACCCGGGGAGAATTGCTGCGGACACCCGCGCAGTTACGCCGAGCCATCGGTACCGCACGCGGAGCACGACTCGAGCCACCTCAGCGTCCATCTGGCTCGGAGACAGCCTAGAGACTCCGCCTTCAGTCTCCCCATTTATCATATTTGTTTAGACTTTATTTGTGTGTAATGTGTGTTTATTTCATTTTATTCGGTTTGCAATTGTGATTGTAAGAGGGGCTTATTTGTAAAAATGGGACCCCTGGGCCCCACGGGACCCCAGGCCCCCTCCCATTGATCCACCTCATTTCTAGGGCCCCATGTGGGGTCGGTCAACCATTCAAATGGTGGCTTCTAGAAGGGTGGGCCAAGTGGGGGACATTGGAATGAAAATGCCAACAATTCCAACCCACCCCCACCTACCATGTCCCCCCCTTGCCTCCCTAATCAATGGGCTGCCCCCCCTTGTATTTTTAATTTTAATTTTTGTGGATGGTCACATGCAATCCCAGCCCTCCATCTCCCATCCCTAGATCCAACGGTTGAGGATTGATTAGACATGTAACCTATATATGCTTGTAATTTTCATTTTTGAGGAATTAATGCCAGTTGAACTTGGAAAATCCTTGGCGTAGCCCTTGGGCACCCCCCCTCTCCCTCTCTCCCTCTCCCCCTTTCAACTGAGAAGGCTACCTTCTGGAGGTGTGACTCCTCCCTATCGGTTCTGGTCATCATCGCCGCCGCCACGAGCCGCCACCGCACCGCCATCGGGATCACCGGAGTTCTGTCTTCAGCCGACCACTGCCCCTTCCATGAAATTCTGCAGTCATCCACGAGCTCCTTTCGATCTGGGATTTTGAGGGGATGTTCCAGCTGTGTCAAGCACGTCCCACAAAATTTGGTTGGTCATAAAGATCCCCTTTGGTAATTTTTCATTTTCTCCCAACTTTAATTACCGGATAAGTCTGCTTCCTGTTCTGATTTCAACCTTTCCTGAGTTTCACATCTCCGACCTAACCTTTAATTTTTTATGGAGCTCCCAATTTTACTGGGAGTTCCATCCATCAACCCCTCGAGCCACGATTTTTCTTGCTTTTTGATCAGCCCTCCACCTATTTTTTAAAATTCGTTCTCAGAGCTAGCTACAGTGCTGTCCACCTGTTCCTAGATCCGACCACCTTCCAGTAAACAAATCATCACAAATTACAGCCACGTCCAATCAGTCCACAAAAAATATCCCCGTTTTCCTTGTTCGAAATCCTACAACTTTAGTGAAGAGCTTAGGAGCTGAATCGGCCACCTACCTTGCGGTCAATGGCAGTTCTCAGACAACTCACCTACTGATCTGAGGTTTCGGGTACTGTACAATAGGAGTTTGTAAATTCAGTAAAGTCCAGATCCGACCAGATCCAGCAGATCTATCTGGTCCTCGATCGAAGGATTTCAAGAGAGCTTTCCAGCGATAGCTCATGCGCCCCAATCCGACATCGGGATTGATCACAGCGGCCATTCTCGCCGGAGCGCGCGTCGAGGACAGAACCAGAAATCCATGGGCTGCTAGTTCACGAATTGGGAATCGGGGCCGATCGACCCCCGATCGGTATTTCCGGCCGACCGCCATCCGTGGAGGCGCGCCACCAGGGGTCCCCATCACAGCGGGTCCAACCCCCACAGATCCGGAGGACAGCGCCGTCCGTGGGCCCCACGGACCCGTAGAATCTGCCGTTCGGAAAGCACGAAAACGCGGAGTTCGGCACCACCGGGCGACATCAAGATGCTGCCCGTCAACCCGATTTGCGTGATTCCCGGGCCCCACATGTGACCTTTTACCTCCCTGCGTGGAGTGGGTCAAATTATTGTACTGTTGTAATATTGTTAACCGGCAGTCCGTGAATTGGCCGAGGTTGTCTTCGCCACACCGGGTGCGTGGAGGTAAAGGTCTCAACTTCTCGGCATTCACTTGCTAGTTTAGTATATGGTCTTTTGCCACTGCCGAGAGCGATAGGTACTAGCCCGTGAGTCCATGTCACCGCTGTGAGTGTGAGAGTGACCCATCCCGTGACTCGATCCGAGTCGGAAGTGAGTCGACTACCCGTGAACTCTGCCGGTTCTTCAACCGCGCACGATCCGCGTTTCCCTCGCTTGGGATGACGAGTGAGCTTGTGTTTCTATTAGCGACGTAGAGCCCATAGGAGCTCTCCGTGTCGGGCCTAGTGTCTCTCCCATCATGTGTTGCTGGTCGTGTCCGCATCTAGAGTCCGAGGTTCATACCACGTAGAGTCGGTCCCCATGTCCGTCCCGCATCATCGTCAAGTCAGATTCGCAACCGTGGTGGTCTTGTCTCTATCCGAGTTCGTAGTTGCCCGGAGGAGCCATCTTCGCCGGACTGCACCTCTTCCTCCTGACAGTCAACCTGAAGCAACGTTCAGAGACTTCTACGGCCATCCTCTTGAGGATATGGAGGCGGGACTTGGCTGGGAGCTTCTACAACAAGCCTACTTCGAAGAACAAGAAGCGGAACCCCGTTCGGCATCCGGAGCTAAGATTTATCAATTTTATCCTCAGGTGCGCAGTTCTATCTCCTCTGGAACAAAACTGACCCCTGTCCACTATTCGAGCTCTCCCTATCTTCTCTGACATCCTCTGGCATCCCCGTTTATCTCATTTCGAAGAGGACTCAACAACGGTTCCAACGACTCTGACCACGCCTGATTCCGAGCTATGGAGCACCCATAGTGTCTTCGTCTTCCAGATGCAGTGGTGCTGTGACAGTCAGAACTAGAACTCAGGGTACCTGTTCGTGCCTCTGCCCCAGCCAGCACAGTCAACGAGGAAGTTCCACAAAATTTGGACGTCTTACGGGGTCACCTATGAAGATTCTCCAGCTGGTCTCATCGCCAACAAAATTCAGGAGTGGCTTCAGTAGCGTCAATTTCAACTGTCTGTCCCTGGTTCCTGAGAACGGACAGAGTCGGTAACCTCCATCGTTTAGATTAAATTTTTGTCTTTCCCTCCCCGCCTAGCCGGCTAAGCGCCCCTCCCCGGGTGGAGGTATATTTTGGTTATAATCCAATCCCCACCCCTAGTCCAACCCCCTTGCAAGGGGCGTTGTGCATGTAATTTGATTTAGTCAGGTTGAAGCTTCATCAGCGCGGTGTGCGGGTGCATACCCACGCCTCCCCGCTCGCCATCGTCTCCGGCCGGGATCGGCGTCTTCACGTTGATCAGGTGAGCTTCTGTCCCCCCTCCCTTTGCTGGTTAATCTTGCTTAATTAGTATTGCTTCTTAACTCCGTCGGACGGTGAGTGAGTGCCCGTTCCGAATTTGCTTATATTTGAGTGGCTACCGCGGGTGAGTTGTGAGAGTGACCCTTCAACCCATGCCTTCGGCGTGCTAACCGCCCGTGAATTTGGGCAACCCCTGGCCCTTAGGGGTCCTCCCCAAGCCAACCATATCCTTTGAAACCTCCGGTCCAACCTCGGACCCTCACCCCATTACCGGTCTACCTACGAACCCGAGTGTGCCAAACGTGAGTGAGTCCGCTTGTGTGACATTGCCAAGTCGTTGCGTTGCTTGAAATTTAGGTCCTAGTTTGTGTCACATCAGTGCAGACATGAATTGATATAAGACTGGTGGTATGCTAGCAGAAGAAGAAGCATGCGTATGAGTCGAAGGTGAACCTTGAGTGGGAAACTCAAGTGGTGCCTCTGAATTAGTGAAGATGGTAGGCTCTGGCGGTGTGTGAGGCATGAGGAAGTTATCATGCATAGGAGATGCATGAGGAGGAGGAGGTGGAGTAGAAGGTGTATAGACACTCCCAAGGAGTATCACTGTCCTATTAAGGTTTCCTTCTTGGACAACTGCCTCTGTTGGTGGTGGTGGTACCTCAGGAGCTTCCACTGGCTGTGGTGGCTCCTCATGTGGTGGGTCTGCCTGCTGGCCAAGCAGGTTTCTTACCACCCTTCCCCCTTCCCTTTTAAACTTCATGAATTTTTCAATGTTCTCCAAGCAATAGACATTAGAGTTTGGAATATCTTTCTATCTTTTATTTTCTAAGGGTATCCCAACCCTTTGAAATATAGCTATTAGATGTGCAACGTATGGTAAATTCCTCTTCTGTCCCTTGCACCTTGCCATAATATGAATTATAACATCAGGAAGGCATACCTTGATATCATTGAAACATGCAGTAGAATAGAAATCTCTAAGTTTTAGTCAACCTGTTTCTCCCGCAGCTTGAGCTATAACTATTATAGTGAAGATATGGTGGAGAAGTCTTTTCAGAGGAGGAAACCTATTCGTGTTGAAACTTGTGACATAGGTTTGCTTTATGTCCTATGGATCACTAGGCTTTTCTATCAATAAGGTGTAGGCATCATGTTCATCATAATCAAACACTGATTCCTCTAATCCACCTTCTGGAATTTTCAATTCTTAATGAAATAATCTCTTTGTGAGTGAGATTTCTACCCCTTTCACAACTATCCACAACCTTTTTGATTTTGGCTCATAGGTGAGGTTTTTATACCATTACTGAACCAATTTAGGGTAGTAAGTTCAGTGCCTACTCACAAATTTCCTCCATCCATGAAAATTAAACAATGGTACTAATTGAGGAAAAGTATCGAGCATGTTCTGATCATGAATATTGATGTATCTTGAAAACAAAATTTTAGTGGATCCATTGTGCTCTTTTTCTTGTGAAGGAGGTGCAGTTACCTGTCGTGGCCTGGCTATTCTCTTGCCTTTTTCCTGTGCATTTGCTTTCTACCTTTTGGTTGGCAAATCCGGCATTCTCTCTTTCCCTTTTCTTGAAGATTGCGGCTGCTATGGGTGTGCTTTTCTTTTTCCAGTTGTAGAAGAACCCTCCACATCATGAGCTCACTTGGTTCGGGGCTCTATGGTGGTGACTACCTTAGTAGGAGGTCGCCTCTCCGGTGTGGGAGCCTTCCCTTTGCTACAGGTGGTCGGAGGAGCCATCTCTGGTCGGAGGAGCCAGGAAGGAAGAGAACTATGGCTTCCATCGAAGTCTCTGGTGGTGGAGGACCAGTCTCCAGTGATCACCGAAGGGTGGTGAAGAGGGTGGATCCCTAGCGAGAGGCGTCCAGTGCGACGAGTTGAGAGGCACCACGTCGACACGAGACAAGGGTATTTGAATCCCTTGAACAGAGGCAGAAAACCAGAGAACAGTGCGTCGACCTCACAAGTATAAAAAAGAATTCAGGGAGTTTTCTGGAAAAAGAGAAAAAGGGGTATTCAAGAATGATGAAATCTGACATATTTGAGTATTTCAGGGATTTTTAAGATATTAAAATTAGCACCCTCTTTCTTGAGATTTTTTATTAATGACCCTTATTAATTTAATGGTTTAAAGCTCATAAGCTCAAATCCGA
The DNA here is from genome assembly GCA_022559845.1 of Amorphophallus konjac. Classification (NCBI taxonomy): domain Eukaryota; kingdom Viridiplantae; phylum Streptophyta; class Magnoliopsida; order Alismatales; family Araceae; genus Amorphophallus; species Amorphophallus konjac. Next base: position 141,400,213 of record CM040123.1, on the reverse strand, counting down.
ATATTAAATACCCTAAAAATACCTGTTATGCACATTTAATGGAATTAAAACACCACTTTAAAAACATTTGCCCATCCCATTTCCTTCAATCTTACTTATCAATTTCACGAGACACATCTAGGAGGAATTCTAGCTAGTAGTGAAAATAAACACCTTAGAGGTTATGAATTTTGCTTTGAGTCAACCATTTTTCATTCATTTTTTATTATTTTTATTTTATATAATCCTTGAGCATTCAAGTGTGGCGCACACCTTTTGACGCGAGGAAACACGTTGATCAGAGGCCCGAGTCCCAGGTTACTCAGTGTGGCTAACTATTCTGCCTCTTTTTGAACAGAGTTAACATGCTACATCATGACACCTTCCATAGCATTTCTTTGATGCAAGGAATCAATTACTCCGTGAATTCATGCCATTGCTCTGCCATTTTCTTTAATTTCATGGCATATTCCCTCAGCTTTCTTCAGATTTTTCTTGAAATGTTTATGATCAATACTTAGCTTAAAATTCTCTGACCAAAGTTGCCCCTTTACTTTTAATTTTCAAAATTTAGAAAGGGTTCCAGACAAAGTTTTTTAAGAATGTTTTAACCCTATTCCATATACAAGAATGGTGTAATTCAAGACATTTAACTTCAGATTTAAAGTTTATAAACAATAAACCATTCATTTATTAGGGGTCGGTCAAAAGTGACCAAAAATCTCTCAAAGTGAGAGTGCTCATTTTAACTCCCCCTGAATCAATGAATATTGCCAGACTTAAGCATTTATAAACTCCCCTTAATTTTTTTTTTCAAGAGGTTATTTTCAAGAGAAAGATGCAAGCCACACATAAGAGAATTTAGTAATGAGAAATATGGAAATGTGGGCAAGAAATGATCAGAAAACAATGATTTATAGAAAAAATATTCAAGAAAAAGCTTTGGAACACAATGAATCAATGTTGGATGAGAAATGATCAAGATTGGCTCAAGCAAGAAGGGTGTGTCGACGCATACAGTCCACTGCGTCGACACAGTGAGGCAGCCAGATACCAGAGTGGGAACGCCTTGGATGCGTCGACGCATTAAGCTGGATGCGTCGACCTACTGGTAGCAAACAGAAGCTCATTTGCACTCATTTTGAACTGTGGTGTCGACACATTCAGTGCGATGCGTTGACCTGCTCTTGCTGACAGAACTGACCAACATGCTGTGCTGATGATCAGGTCTGTAGAGTCTATGGTATGCTTTGATACCGATTGTTATTCTGTGAAGACTTAGTGCAACGATGCGGATATGGATTCAGAGGGGGGTGAAAGAATCCCCTTAGAATATTTTGGCCAATTTAAAGTTTAAACTACAAATCGTAAACTATGCGGAATTAAATACTGATTAGCTTAACTGGATGTGATCTATAATGAAACACACGATCAAGCGGATGATAGCTGACTATAGGCTATGATGAGGCACACTGTCAAATAGATGGTCAGCGTATTGAATGAACTACTTAGCAACTTCTAAGCTATTTGCAGAAATAGACTAAGTACACTATGAGTTCTAGAGGCACCCAGGCAGAACTGTCAATTGGAGCGCACCTAGGCATTCATCTAATGAAAAATAGATAAGTAATCAAACCACAGTGAACAAGAAATTTTTAGGTGGTTCGGTCCTCCAGACCTACATCCACCCCACACTCAAGCCTCAGTATGGATTACTACTGCCTAACAGCTTGAATCCACTGGGCCTCACAGCTTGCCAACCGCTGCGCAACACAGCTTGCGTCCGCTGGGCCTCACAGCTTGCCGACCGCTGATACATAGCTTAGAACAAGAGATTAAAGGAAAATAAGAAATGAAAACTACAGCACCGGAAAGCTGGAGATAAAACACAGATAGAATGTAGCTCTCACAGGAGCAGAATGGCTTGGATCTGATCCAAAGGCCAGTAGAGACAAATCTTCAAGAACTGCTTCAATTGCTTCATAATCTCTTCTCTCGAGATCCCTCTTCTTCACTATCTCACTATCACTTTTCACTCTCAGACTAACACTCTTCTTTCTTTCAGATTTCTGCTCTCTCAGACTTCTTCTAATCTCCCTCTCTTCGAGCTTCCTGCTCTTCTCTCTGATCATCCTGATTCCCTTCTTCTATCTCTCTATTCTTCTCTATCTGCCTCACTGAATTCTTCTAATTCCTCCTTTTCTTGTTTGCTCTACTCAATCTGCCTTCTCTATATCTCTATATCTCTATCTGTGAGATCTGGTCCATTTATATAGCCTCGTGAGAGGAGGGCGCGTGGGAAACACATTTTCCACCCAAAAAATCATTAGAAGAGGCTCTGGTGAAGCTCCACGTGTCAGAAGATGCAGATGCTCTTTCCACGTGTCAGATGATGGAAGCACGCAGCTCAAGTGTCTGATAGATCTGATAGGAGAATCACCTTGGATCACGTGCCACTTATTATCCTGGGATCACGTGACCACTTAAGTGAGGCATGCTGCCTATCACGCGTTTGATCCTGGGTCCTTTAATGACTTGAGTCCCTGCCATTCAAAACAAAAGGCATTTTATCAAGCAGCTCGTAAGCATGAAAATTGGATAAGTACGAAATATGCACATACTTGATATGAAGGCTTGACACACTAGCATCGACCTTTGCATTGGTATGCTTAGACTATATGTAACAGCTTGTGTCGAGACATGCCTAGTGTGCATAGACCTTACTTGACTGCTGTGATCGGAACTCACATATATGCACTGACCTGATATGAATTCATGTGTCGAGACACACAAGTGCACAGACTTAATGAGATATGCACCGACCTTTATGCATTTGGCAAAAGTGTACAGACCTCTATATGCAACATGTATGAACATGCACAGACATTAGATGCCATGAACCAAAACGTGCTCAGACCTTAGTTACTGTAGAGCAAGACTAGCATCGATCTTAGATGCTTGAAACCACAACTAGCTTCGACCTTAATATGCGCTACAGTAATGTACACAAACGTCAGTATACAGGATGGAGAATGTGCACCGACCTTAGTTGAATGTGCTACAGTACATGCACAGACTTGTATACACAAGGCAAAAGGTGCACCGACCTTTATATGTGTACGGCAAAACATGCACCGACTTTATGTATGCACATGGCAAAATGTGCAGACCTTATATGCATACGGCAAAACATGCACCGACCTCTTTCATGCGTAAGGCAAAACATGCACCAACCTATATATATGCACGATGCAAAAATTGCACTGACCTTTATATGCTTAAGGTAAAACATGCACCGACCTTAGGTATGCATGAGACACGGCCAACACCGACTTTGGATATGTATGTAACACAGCTAGCACCGACCTTGGGTATGCATGAAACATAGCTAGCATCGACCTTATATGCACGACAATGCATACTGGCATTGACCTTAGTTCATGCCACTCTGCTAGTTGACTTCGACCCTAGTAGACTAGCACCAACCTTGACCATGAATAGACTGAACACTTAGGTTGACCTTAGTTTAGAGGACGTATTGACTTTATAATGTGTGCAATGTAAAATAGCATGCACACAAAGATGATATGCACACATGCTATTCGATAAAGTGACATGCACACAGACTTCATGTAGATGCATTGACCTAGATCTATGTGCACCATGCTACACCATAGTCGGTGCATCGTCCTATCAAAAAGTCATGCATGCAATAGTTCACTTACAGCATTAATGGTTAAATAAATGGATCAATGGATCAAAGCATCACAGCAACTCAAGGCAGGTCCAAACACATATGAATGCAGCATCAACACGTATGAATGCAGTAATCAAATGCATATTGCAATCATCATTCAATTTTCATGCAAAGACATGATGACTCATAGTGTTTGCTATCATCAAAACCTCATTCAATTTTCATGGAAAGACATGATGACTCATAGTGTTTGCTATCATCAAAATCACAGGGACACAACAAGTTCGACTCACCATGATAGGTGCGTCGACTCACTGAGCTTAAACAAAACATTGTCACATTTGAGACATCTCATCTCAAACATTCATTGTTCATTTCTTGATCTTCTCAAAAGTATGTGCATCACTTGAATTTCCACTGGCTCAGACATTCATGATTTTTGAAAACATGCATGCATGAAAATGCAACCTATGACCAAAATGTACAATTGATGACCTATGGTACTTGGCGGAGTTCAAACGAATTCGTCCTCTCGCATAGTGGAAATTTTCAGACAGACTTGATTTGTCCTTCCACAAATCACCATTTGATATACCATAAAGTCTATGACATGATATGCAATGCATCAATGCACAACAGAGTATGTAAACTCCCTCTAAGCATGGCAACCATAAAAATAACCATGCATTCCACAACAATCAAAATTTATGGACATTTATTCAACAATCATCATGAATTCATCAAACAAATCAATCAGAGTTGTGAGGTCTACACAAACCAAGCTCTCTTCTTATAGATGTAAATCTATCATTGCAAAGAGGCTTAGTAAAGATATATGCAATTTGCTTTTGTGTTTTAATAAAATGCAATTTAAAGATCTTTTTATTGACCTCATCTCTCAGGAAGTGATGCCTAATTTCTATGTGCTTAGTCCTAGAGTGATGGATGAGATTTTTGGTTAAATTGATAGCACTGGTGTTATTGCACATAATTGGGACACATCCAAGGTCTACATGGTAGTCTTGGAGTTGGTGTTTAATCCACAGCACTTGGGTGTCACAACTCCCTACAGTGACATATTCTGCCTCAGTGGTAGAGAGCAACCGAGTGTTGCTTCTTGGATGCCTAAGAGACCAAACACTAGCCCAAAAATTGGCAATATCTATTAGTGCTCTTTCTGTCCAATTTACATCCAGCATAGTCCGCATCTGTGTAAGCAATGAGACTAAAATCACAAGATGCAGGATACCACAATCTCAAATCATGAGTCCCAGCAAGATATCTAAAAATGTGTTTTACTACACTCATGTGGGATTCCCTAGGACTAGCTTGGAATCTAGCACATAGGCATACACTAAACTGAATGTCGGGCCTAGATGCAGTAAGGTAGAGCAAGGATCCGATCATACATCGACAAGTTTTTGCATCTACCATTTTACCTTTCAAATCAGCATCTAGACTTGCCGTTGTACCCATTGGAGTTATGATTGTTCTCATATTTTCCATCTTGTGTTTCTTCAACAACTCCTTAATGTACTTGGATTGATTGATGAAACTCCCCTCAGAATTCTGAGTGATCTGCAATCCAAGGAAAAATTACAATTCACCCATTAAACTCATCTCAAATTCGCTTATCATCAAATTAGCAAATTCCTTACACATGGATGATTTAGTTGATCTAAACACTATATCATCTACATAAATTTGAACCAAAAGAATATCATTCTTTTCAACTTTGGTGAAGAGTGTTTGGTCAACCTTACCTTGTGAGTATCCCTTACCCATAAGGAAAGTGCTCAACCTGGCGTACCAAGCTCGAGGGGCTTGTTTCAGTTCATAAAGAACTTTATCAAGTTTATAAACATGGTTAAGAAAATCAGTGCATTCAAAACTAGGGGGTTGTTCAACATACACTTCTTCTTTCATTAAACCATTCAAAAATACACTTTTAACGTCCATTTATTGGAGTTTTATTTCATGACTACATGCAAATGCAAGAAGAAGTCTAATTGCTTCTAATCTAGCAACAGGGGCAAAAGATTCTTCAAAATCAATGCCAAATTCTTGATTGTACCCCTATGCTACTAATCTAACTTTATTTCTTATACTTTTTCCTTCTTCATTGAATTTATTTTTAAAGACCCATTTAGTGCCAATAACAGAATGAGATGGGGGTCTTGGGACTAAATGCCATACTTGATTTCTTTCAAACTGATTTAATTCTTCGTGCACGGCATTTATCCAGAATTCATCTTTCAATGCAATATCAACATTTTTAGGCTCAATTTGTGAAACAAGTGCCAATTGATCCATTTCATCAATAATTCTAAAATGAGATCTAGTTCTAGTGGGCTCATGCAGGCTAATGCTGTCTAAAGGATGATTCCTTAGTGTTCTAATGTTGGTAAGTGTATTACCTTCATTGGTAGTTGTGTTCCCTTGTCCACTTGACTCACCTAAATCTTCATTTGGCCTTGTTTCTTCTTCTTGTGGACCTTGCTCCTCCTTTTTTTCCAAGAATTCCCCATCATCTTCTTTCCTGCAAGTATTATCATTTTTAGATTTGGCATTTTATTCATCAAATGTGATGTGAAGAGATTCTTCAGCAACTTCATTGTTAACATTAAAGACTCTATAAGCCCTAGAGTGATCAGAGTAACCAAGGAAAATACCCAAATCACTCTTAGGTTCAAATTTGTCCAGGTCTTTCTTGTCATTATTATGAATAAAGTATTTTGTACCAAATGCTCTAAAGTGAGCAAGGGATAGCTTCTTACCTTTTAACAATTTATAGGGGGTCTTTTTACTTGAAGGTCTTACCATGGCGCGGTTTATGATGTAGCATGATGTATTAATCGCTTCTGCCCAAAATCTTCTTGGAAGTTGACTCTCCACTAACATTGCTCTAGCCATCTTCACAAGGGTTCTATTTCTTCTTTCAACAACTCCATTCTGCTCATGACTCCTTGGTGATGAGTATTTGTGAGTTATTCCTTGATCACTACAAAAATTATCAAAATTAGAATTTTCAAACTCACCACCATGGTCTGACATAATGGAAGAAATTTGAAACTTACCATCATGCTTCATTTTCCCAAAGAATGCCTGAAACTTAATAAAAGCATCACTCTTATGAGACAAGAAGAACACCCAAGTAAATCTGGAAAAGTCATCTACAAGAACATAACCATATTTTTCCCCACTAAGACTGGCAGTCCTAGTAGGTCCAAACAAATCCATATGAATCAATTCAGGTGGTTTGGATGATTGATTTTTAATTCTATTTTCAAATGACTTTCTAGTTTGCTTTCCTTGGGTGCATGCATCACAAATTTTATTATTATTTTTAAAAGAAATTTCAAGAAAACCTTTGACCATGCTGAATTTAACTAGCTTATGCAACACATTGTAGCTAGCATGCCCTAGCCTACGATGCCATAGCCAAGCTAAGGCACTTTTATTTGCAGCAAGACAAAGATTATTGTGAGCAAGATCATCTAAGTCAGCCATGTGAATATTATTGACTCTTTTACTAATGAACTTGATAGATTTGGAATTTGATTCATAAATGGTGCATGCATAAGAGTCAAATGTAACTATATGATCTCTATCACATAGTTGACTTATGCTAAGCAAATTATATTCTAAACCCTCAACAAGCAACACATCATCAATAGAGCTTGACAGGTTCTTACCTACCTTACCTATCTCGATGATCTTTCCCTTATTGTTGCCTCCAAAAGTATCATGTCCACCTTATTTTTCCACCAACAAACGGAATTTTGCTTTATCACCCGTCATGTGCCTTGAACAGCCACTATTGAGATACCATCTATTATGTATGGCTGCAAGGCATTCATGCATAGCAAATTAAGCAAGGGATTTTGAAACCCAAAAACACTTGGGTCCCATCAGACCATTCATTTAATCCAGATATGAAAGCATGCATTTTGGATCCAGACTTGTTTCTTTGAAGTGGATTTTATTTCATTTTTCACTTGGCCCTTCTTTGCTGAAGCATTAGATTTTAAAATTTTGGACCATTTGTTGCATGTGAGTTACTTGAAAATTTTGAATTTTTGTTTTTTTTATTGGTCCAATGAGCAAAGGGTGTGTCATACACACTAGAGTAACTGGCTCGACCTGCCGATCGTGCAGTCTGGGCATAATGGGGTCTATAGGTTCCCTACGTCGACCCACCATTGAAGGTGCGTCAACCTCCCCAGAAGTCGTCATGTTTGGATTGGGTTCTGTAAGAGGGATGCGTCGACCTATCAACATATGTGCGTCGACCTACCCATGGGGCTTCACATGTGAACCACTGATTAGCACACCCACGTCGACCTATCATTAGGAATACGTCGACCTGACCAAGGTGCATGGGTGAACTACCCACTACGCCTCCACTGCATCAACCTGCCATAGGGCATGCGTCGACCTGACCTAGGAGTATGGGTGAACTGACCATTACTCCCCCACTGTGTCGACCTACTCGATGCAGTGCATCGACCTTCCTGAACAAACTCTCCCTTGACGCCCCTTCTGTTTGGAGGGTGCGTTGACCGGGTCTGTGGATTGCGTCGACCTGATGGGATACCCTTGGGCGTTTGCACAGGGGTGTCCCGACCCTGTTCCCTAGGTGGTTCCACTTTTCCTTTGCCCTTGTCCTTCACACTTGCTTGTTTTTTAATTGTTTTGATTTTTCCATTTTCATATATAGTATTTTCTTTTTCTTTCCCTTTTTTTGAAAAATTCATTTTAATCAAGGGAGTGAACTTTGAAGGACCTTGTTCTGAAACAAAAGGTACTGTTTTGATGCCAAATTCCTTTTTATTTATAGGATTGAGACCCAATCCTTCTTTTGTGAAATTGATTTTTGTCCCTAGAATGTCATCCAAGTTTTCTCTTCCTTGTGTCATTGATTCCAAAGAATTTTGCTTATCTTCAGTTTCCTTTTGCATTTTCTCAATGTCCTTTTGAAGTTGCTCATTTACACCTTTGATAGCTTCAAATTTCTCCATTGCAAGCTTTGTTTCACCTTCATACTTTTGTGTTCTCAACTTCAATTCATCAATGACATTTTTCAAGTTTTCATTCTCATTTTTCAAATCTAAAACATCCATCTTATCTTGTTCACATTCAGCAAGGGTTTTCTTTAATTTAGAAATCTCTACTTCTAAGCATGCATTACGTTCATTCAAAGAAGTGCCATGAACAATTGAATTAATTTTTTTCTTTAAAGATTTATTTTTTTTATGAGCATGATCATACTTATCAAGAAGCTCAGTATAGGCATCCTCTCAATGACTACATGTGAAGTTTTCAAAGGGAGAGGTTACTTCATCTTCTTCTTCTTCTCCCCTTGCCATCAAACAATTTTTTCCATCACTCTCTTCTTAAGAGCTGTTCCCTTTTTCTTCATCCTCCTCTTCATCACTCCAGGTGCTTATCATTGCCTTTGGCTTCTTTCCTTTTCACCTGGGTTGATTTTTCTTCAAAGCTTCTGAGCATTTAGATTTGACATGCCCTGGCTTCCTGTAATTGTAGCAAACAATTTTGTCAGACTTTTTTGCATTTTCAGAATTAAACTTAGAGCTTTTTCTTACCTATGGCCTTCTCTTTCTAAGGCCCTTACCTTCCTTCTTCAAGAATTTTCTGAACTTTCTGGTTAGCATGGCAAACTCACCCGAGTCCTCCTCAGTGCTAGATGACTCACTATCATCCGAGGACTCCTTGCTACTTGGATTGGCTTTTAATGCAAGTGGCTTCTTTTTCTTCACATCATCTTCTTTCCTTCTCAGATTTAGCTCATATGTCATAAGAGAACCAATTAGCTCATCAACAATAGTAGTGGCTAAATTTCTAGACTCCTCAACTACTGTGGCCTTTGTATGCCAAATAGGTGTGAGAGATCTAAGGAATTTTCTAACCAACTCATACTCAGTATAAGTTTTCCCTAAACTCTTCAAGCTATTTGTGAGTTGAGTTAATCTAGCATACCTTTCAGAAATACTTTCATCAGGTTTCATTTTGAAGGCTTCATAATATGAAATTAGCATGTTGGCCTTGGTTTCTCTTACCTCAGATGTTCCTTCATATATTACCTCAAGTCGATCCCACATCTCTTTTGCTATGGCACATGATGAGACTCTAGAAAACTCAGTGGGATGAAGCATGCATTGCATTATGTTCATTGCACCCCAATTGATATTTGATGTTCTTATCCGCTCTCTAGTCCAATTGTCCTCGTCTGTAGGGATCTAAAATGGACTGCGGCTCACCACTCTTGAAATCTCGTGGTCTTGAGCCCTCAAGAAGACCTGCATATGATTTTTCAAATAGGCATAATCAGTACCATCAAAGAATGGTGGCGTATTCACCGAATGGCCCTCAGCCATATAGCCTTTGTTCTCCATTCCACTAAGCCTCTCCGGGTTGTTAGACCTCAAAGGGAGAGTCTAGCTCTGATACAACATGTAGGGTCAATGGAATGGCTAATCTAGAGGGGGGTGAGTAGATTAGCACCCAATTAAAAGGCTCGATTAACTATTAAAATCAATTAATGATAGATAAGCAAACTAGATAATGAATAACACTATAGCTGAAAGAGATCGCTCCTAAGCATCCATCTAACACAATAGATACAACCACACAAGTGAAATCAACCACACAGAGACATGGTTTTTTTAGGTGGTTCGGTCTCAATCCCAAGACCTACATCCACCCCTCACTTAACCAAGTGAGGCTTCCTAGTGCAACGCACTAAACATAGGGGTCAAAACCCCAGAACATCCGCTGACTCATAGCTTGCTAGAGAGGATTGCCCTCTCACAAATATGCCGACTCACAACTTGCTAGAGAGAATCGCCCTCTCACAAATCCGCTAACTCAAAGCTTGAGGGTGCTCGGCCCAACTACCCAGATCTAAGCACCCTTACTAGATCTGACACTCCTACTACTACTAGTAGGAACCAAGTACAATGTAGAACGAATGTAAGAGAAAATAAAATAAGCAAATGATGAATGCATAGATCGAGGTAGAAAGAAGGAGCGTCAAACGCAGTGGCCTCGATCTATGACAAGATCAATCCGAAAGAGCTTGGACTGCCACAATCTCTGTAATGTGGGATGGAATTCCACAATGCAGCTCCTCCTTGGCCTGAAACACTTCCTTCCTTCACTGATCACCACAAACGAGGCAGGATGGAGGAAGATTTTGAGCAAAATCCAGAGCTCTACTTCTGGAACTGGACGCAGTGGGTCTTCCCAAGGTAGCAGCTCGCTCCACAGGCTCTTGGGAGGAAGAAGGAGCTTCAAATTCTCTCTCTCTCAGCAGGAGCTTCTTCACGCCCTCACTGTGTTCCCTTCATCGGATATTCTCCAAGGTGGATCGCAAAAGAGTGATTCTCCAATGGGATTTCTCTTGGGGGGCCCACCATATCTAAATTATGTTAAAGAGAATATTCATGTAGCATCCTGAAATTTAATTAAATAATATAACTATGTAATAATCAATAATTTCTTAATATTAAAATTTCAATCTCTTTGAGTTAAATTTCAACCAATTTATAAAAATATGGAAATATCATAATCATGCAGAGGACCCAATTTCCAGACACTTTGTCTTCTTGGTTGACCCCTAAATAAAATTATAATCAAGTCGAATTAAGGATTTTAGGGCAAAAATCGGAGTTGGTTTGACCGGGCCTTGGATCACCAAATTCGAGCCCAAATTGTAACCATTTGAGCCCAAACCAGTCCCATTCGATTGGCCCTGATAGGTATCCCTTTTCGCATCTTGTTCCCTAGCGAAACCCTAACCTTAGGAATCTAATTTCGAGCGTGCAGGCGGCGTGACTTGGTCAATGCGTGATTTCCGCACGCATCAAATTCGTGGACTCTATCGAGCCTTATCATCGCCCCTAGATCGATTTGATTTCTATAAAAGGAACCCTAGCTCGACCAAGAACCCTCATTTGTTGAGGTGGCCGACGGGGAGCTCGTTCGAGTGAGGAGACGTCGAGTTGAGCGAGGGTGTTCTGGTGCGATTTCGTCGTCCAACGTCCCCTTTGTTCTTCGATTAAGGTAGGTTCTAGTAGACCAAATCTTAATTAAGTTATACCATTAGATGCACCTTCAAGTTCTCTTTCTCCTGATACCAAAAGCCCCAATATGTATACAGAGTAGCGTGTGTATCTTGGTTTTTAGTCGGAGCATGTCAAAGCTAGGGCACCGATCTTGTTACTCCCATTTATATCAATTCAATGTTAGGTTTATGCAGGCTCAAATCCTAATTAATCATGATAATTGAGCGCCATTTTGTCCTATTTCTATTAATAGCATTTTCCCAATTTTTATGTACTATACCACGTGAATCTCATGTTACAACTAAGGTCTATCGGAGTTCGCCGGAGGCCGAAGCGGCCAACTGGTTGCGGTCGCACCAGGAACCACCTATGACCTTGGCGACCTCGCGACAGGCCGTTTCCATCTTTTAGTTTTTTTTCTCTTTTTTGTCGCTCATTACTTGTTAGTGGCCTCGCACTAAACCGCTAAGTTGGGGTTGCAGCCAGTGATTGACCACTTCAGAACCTAGCGTCTACACGACATGCCGCTATTTTATGTACAAATTATATTCAAATTGCTGTTAATTGTGTTCACCTTGTTTAGATAGCATGTGTGGGGTAGAAACACACTCAATAAATGGATTATATGGAACATTCGAAATGCCTGATTTAACTGTGATCATCCACATTCATATCTTATCTATTGTTCCTCTTGTCACATATAATACAATTCAACTATGAAATTATTACTTCAATGTTAAATGATGTTGTGGAAAAATTTACTAGGTTTGTTTGACAGTCACCCCACTCCGGTGGTGCTGGCTGACCGCTATACTCTCATTTTCTGATGTTTTATAACCTTTAATGTTGTAATAGTTGGGACTCTCCGCTGGATATTCCTTCCATCGGACTAGGACCTCTATTATGAGACCTCCGTAAGACCCCGCGAGCCTAGGATTTCCACTAGGATGCCAGGCAGGTTGTACCCCCAAAGCCTGAACTTATCGAATCGATCGAATCGTGTATTTCTACAGCCTGATTCGAGATTGTTCTGTCTGATTGCGGCCCTTCTGGGACCGCTACTATCTGTGGCGGCCACAGTGAAGACCGTCCTGTTCCAGTGTGTGGCCATTTTATGACCGCATTTCTGATTTTTGACCTGGCCTCTGTGCCAGTTTGTCGGTCAACTTTCCCTTGATTCTAGTCGACCTAGCCATGTGGAAGTCGACCTGAACCCTTGGAATTGATCTGGGATATGTGGGTTGGACCCTGGTCTGGTTCCACCATGCCCAGGCTGACCAAGGATCAACTAAGTCGACTGATAAACCACTTATGGACCCAACCTAGGTGCGGCCATCCTTAGACCGTAATTCCTTATAGCGGGCGACTTAGGACCGTTTCTGATCTGAAACGGCCTAGGGAGGACCGTCCCTTTCCTCTGTTGCGGCCCAACGCGGACCGTCTTTACCTTTCTACTTGGGCTTCATCTTGTGGGCCAATATCGAATCTTGCGGTCTAGGCTAGACCATTTTGTTCTTTGCGGCCCATGCAGGACCACAACTATCCAGAGTTTGTTTTCCGTGTATTCTTGTGTGCTTCAATAGCCAAGTCAGGGATGACTTGTGCTGCAATTTGATCCTGATTGTATTCCTTTCATCCACAAGCCATAATCTCATGCCTTCCTATTCAAATTATTTAAACTTCACTTGAATTTAGATGATAAGTTGCATAGCTTGACCTTGGAATTCTTGGCCGATTCCAATGAATGTCTATATATTACTTGGGATCTTGGATCCCCCAAATTAATTCCAACGCATCATAAGGGCTTGGTTTAGTCCTGGGAGGAGCACCCTAAAAGTACTAGTGTCCCGGGGAGTTGTCATGACATGGTGAGGCATTGCACCGAGTACTTGCTAGTGTGTGTGGTCTATGACATTCATATTGAAGTCCCGCGATCAATGACACCCAAGAGGGGGGTGAATTGGGTGATTACAAAGTTTAAGAAAACTTTTGGCCTTTTTGAAGAATGTGATAAAACACTACTTAAGAGATTCAAATCTATTCAATCACAAGTTGGATTTATCAAAATCTAATTACTAATGAGATAGATTATGCAAGATGAACAAGAATAAAACCTGAACAACAAAGCACACTAACACTCACGTAGAATGGAGGTAGAAGAAAAGGACCAAACCACACAATTCAAACCATAGTGCACAACGGGTTTTAAGGTGATTCGGATGCAACGACGGCAATCCTATGTCCACCCCTCACCAAACTCGGTGAGGCTTCACTCGGGGATAAATCTCCAAACGGAGACGACGCTCCAAGCACACACGCAGGACGAAGCCTGCACACACACACGGGGACGCGCCCCAATACACACACACACACACACACACACACACACGGAGATGAAGTCTCCAACACGATCCGACAACCGGATCACCAACACAAACACCCGCTGCCACAAGTGCAGCAATCAACACACACGAGACAGAACGGATCTAAATAGACACACACACACACAAACGCAGATCTAGGAAGATCCACACACACACACACTAATCAAATACGACACACACACACACGACGACGGATCCAACAACGATCCACACACACACACACGACCACAGATCCAACAACGATCCACACACACGCAAGTTCTTCAGTTTATGACGAACACAAATACAACACCCAAATCATAAAGACGATGAGGCTTAGTTTAGAAAACTCCTGTTTTGAGTTCCCCTTGAATGCACGGTGCGGATCTTGAACGTATCTTCAATCATATTTTATCTATTGTTCCTCTTGTCACATATAATACAATTCAACTATGAAATTATTACTTCAATATTAAATGATGTTGTGGAAAAATTTACTAGGATTGTTTGACAGTCACCCCACTCTGATGGTGCTGGCTGACCGCTATACTCTCGTTTTTTGATGGTTTATAACGTTTAATCTTATAATAGTTGGGACTCTTCGTCAGATATTCCTTCCGTCGGACTAGGACCTCTATCATGAGACCGCCGTAAGACCCCGCGAGCCTAGGATTCCCACTAGGATGCCTGGCAGGTTGTACCCCCAAAGCCTGAACTTATCGACTCGATCGAATTGTCTGTTTCCACAGCCTGATTTGGGACTATTCTGTCTAATTGCGGCCCTTCTGGGACCGCTACTATCTGTGGCCGCCATAGTGAAGACCGTCCTGTTCCAGTGTGCGGCCATTTTATGACCGCATTTTTTGGTTTTTGACCTGGCCTCTATGCCAGTTTGTCGGTCAACTTTCCCTTGATTCCAGTCGACCTAGCCATGTGTAAGTCGACCTGAACCCTTGGAATTGATCTGGGATATAAGGGTTGGACCCTGGTCTTGTTCCACCATGCCCAAGCTGACTAAGGATCAGCTAAGTCGACTGATAAACCACTTCTGGACCCAACCTAGGTGCGGCCATCCTTAGACCGCACTTCCTTATAGCGGGCCACTTAGGACCATTTCTGATCTGAAATGGCCTAGGGAGGACCATCCCTTTCCTCTGTTGCGGCCCAACGCGGACCATCTTTACCTTTCTACTTGGGATTCGTCTTGTGGGCCAGTATCGAATCTGGTGGTCAAGGCTACACCGTTTTGTT
The DNA here is from genome assembly GCA_022559845.1 of Amorphophallus konjac. Lineage (NCBI taxonomy): Eukaryota > Viridiplantae > Streptophyta > Magnoliopsida > Alismatales > Araceae > Amorphophallus > Amorphophallus konjac. The sequence continues at coordinate 141,384,836 of CM040123.1, read as the reverse complement.
CCTAGCGGCCCATGCAGGACCGCAACTGTTGAGTAGTGGATATCAGATCTAGAGGGGAGGGGTGAATAGATCTACCCCTCTTTTCACAGAACACCCATCTTTAAAGCTAGATAAAGAGAATCGCAGCAGAATATAACTAGCTTAGTGAAAGACACAAAAATTGGCTTAGCATGATGAATAAGCAATATAGAGATTGAACCTAAGCATGCATCTAGCACAAGGTAATCGCACAATCAAACCACAACACATGAGATTTTATGGTGGTTCGGACTGAATCCCCAGTCCTACGTCCACCCCTCACCAAACCCGGTGAGGCTCCACTAGTGCAGCGCACCAAACCGTAAATCGGAAAGACCTCCGATTGACTTACTATTAACCACAGGTAGGGATGATCTTCAGTTTCAATGGTTTGAACAAAGTGGAAAGAGAACAAAATGAAAATGCTTAAACAAGATATTGAGATATGTTAGATTGAAATAGATCTTGTCTGAAATTGCTGGAGCTTGAGTCTGATGCTTCTGGAGAGGGGGATTTCCGCAGCCCACCACCAAGGCGGCCCAACAAGGCCTACAAGGTCCAACCGGGCAAGCCCCACCCAAGTGATAGCCCACAGGGCCCACTTTGGGAGAAAAGCCCAATAAATAAAGACTCGAGGAACCAACTCTCCCCGGCGGCCTTCTAGGCTCGGAGGGCCCGAGACAACGGTCAGATCGGATGGAAGGTCCGGTCTAAAGCCCACTCTCTGACCGAGAGAAAGAGGCTCCAGCCGACCTATCCGACCCCACCTTCGCCGGGCCATGCCTATCGCTCGGACACGAGCTAGCATCCCCGTAGCTCAGTGAGACCGCTTGTTTACCTGCAGGTGCGGCCGTTCAGAGTCCTCCGGCAGCAGGAGAGTCATGGGAGCTGCCGAACTCAAAGGGGATAACGCCCCCACGATTCGGCCATGAAATCCCCCGATGAAGACGTAACTCCCGCCGGGAAGCCCTCAGCTCACCGGACTCTTAAAAGGTGATGCACTATTTAAGTAAGGGAGACCCTCCGGAAGATGGTAAGATGAACTAGCCCTTCACATACCCTAAGCTCCTGGGCACGATTCGCTTCACCCTTGGTGGAGAGGATTCTCGCGCATCAGCTCTCTCCTCCCCTCATTATCGCTTCCACCATCACTCTACTGACTTAGCCATCGGAGGGTTTTCCCCCAGAGAGATCTCCTGGGCCCTCTGATACGTTTCCCTTCTCTTGCAGATTCATCTTCTGGTGATCTACAGCCCGCTCAGGACTCAGCGCGAGATTCCGCCTCTTCATATGGCGCCGTCTGTGGGAAACGCATGAAGAGTCAAGATGGTGAGAAAAAGCTCAGGGAGGAGATCTGCCGGCGGGGCAGGTAAGGCTGTGGCAGCGGGAGGCGTCCCCCCTAGGGTCTCGCAGAGCCCCCCCTCCAACGCCAACGTCCCCGCCAACAGGCCACCACCCCCCCGGCGGAGACAGGGGCACCCCTCGACGGTGGCGCCAACGCCTTCCAAGCCCTCAACGAGAAGATGGACGTCCTCGTAGAGCTCATGAGGGCCCAGGCGGCCCGAGACGCAAGGTCCCGCGCCCCGTCAGGAAGTCCCCCTCGAAGGAGTGCAACGCAGCACACCGCCGGAGGCCGCTTCACCCTCCGCGGCCGACAGCTCCTCCGCAACGACGTCGGAGGACCCTCGCAAGCTCCGCCTGCGGAGCAAGAGGCTTCCTCCACGCCAAGGAAAGGGAAGCAGGGGGCGAAGCCGCCGCACCCGGGCACCAGTGCTCCGGGAGATCGCCATGACGCCCCCCCCAGCCCCACGGCACGGCCACAGCCGGAGCTGTCTCTCCGGCTACGAGATTTTGAAAGACGGTTCGCAGAGCATGAGCGCGCTCTTCGCGCCCTGCAGAAGACCTCTTTCCCGGAGGACGAGGAGAAATCCCCTTTCTCCGAGTACATCTTGAAGGCAGAGGTCTCTCCTAGAGCCTCCATCCCAACCTTCAAGCTCTACGATGGCCAGGGCGACCCAGCCGACCACTACGACAGCTTCGACGCCCTGGTGACCCTGCATGGAACGCCTGGATCCCATCAAATGCCGAGCCTTCGCGGCCACCCTGGTCCAGGGTGCTCAGGCATGGTTCCGAACCCTCGCCCCGGGGTCCATCCGAGACTTCAGGCAGTTCGGGCGAATTTTTAAGGAGAGCTTCGCCGGTAGCGCCCCCCCAAGGTCAGTAGAGGGGCTCCTGGCTCTCAAACAGGCGCAAGGGGAGAGGCTCCAGACTTACGTCCACCGATTTAAATCGGAAGTCCTTAGGATCCCCCGCCTGGATGTGGCCTCAGCCACAACCGCACTGACCGGGGGCACCCGGGACGAGAATCTCCGCCGCGAGCTTGTCCTCCACCCTCCCTCGACCCTTGCCGAGCTAGTGACTCTGGCATTGCGCCACGCCGAGTGCGAAGAGGTACTCAGCGCCTGCCGAGACACAACCGGCTCGGGTCGGGAGGGGGACAAAAAGCGGACCTCCGAGCCAAACCCTGGCTCGAGCAAGAAGCGCGATCGAGAAGGAAAGCGCAAGAGAAAGTACGAACGGTATACCCCTTTGACCGCACCAGTCTACGAGATCTATGAAGACATTAAAGACTCGGGACTTCTCCGCCAGCCCGAGCCTATGAGGTCGAAGAACCGCAAGCGGGACAGGCATTGCCTGTTCCACGGCGACCACGGGCACCACACCGGAGATTGCCATCAGCTCCAAGACGAGATCGAGCGCCTCATCCGTCTGGGGCATCTAGCCCGGTTCACAACCGGGCACAAAGAAGATCGAGACGCCGCAGAGGAGATCGACAACGCCCCCCGAGGGGTCCACATCAACGTCATCTCCGGCGGAGCGGCATCGGGAGGCGACACCAGCCGAGGAAGGAAACGTCATGCCGAGCGGGCCAGCCGAGCCCTAGAGCCCCCCAAAGGCCCGCCAATGGAGCCCCAGGTCATAGTCTTCTCCGACCAAGACCTGGAAGGGCTAAGCACCCCGCATGACGATGCCCTCGTTATCTCGGCCACGATAAATCACTGTAATGTAGACAGGATTTTGGTTGATAATGGGAGCGCCCCCGATGTATTATCTTATGACTGTTTCCTCAAGATGGGGGAAGACCCATCCAAGCTCCGCCCGATCCGAACACCCCTGTGCGGGTTTAATGGCCTGGCCACCTACCCCGAGGGAGCCCTAAGCCTGCCGGTCACTATCGGCACCCCACCCAAAACCGTTACGGTCATAGTGGACTTCATAGTGATTAAAGGTATGATAGCGTACAACGCCATTTTCGGCCGAAAAATTCTCAGTCGAATAAAGGTCGTACCATCTACCTATCACCAAAAAATGAAGTTTCCCACCAAAAATGGGTTGGGGGAAGTCCGAGGTAACCAGGCCACGGCTAGAAGGTGCTACAATATCTCGGTGGAAGCCTCAAGGCCGGACGGGAAGGATAAGGGCCCCAGGGGAGTCGAAGGAAAAACCGTAACCGCCGAGCCCGGTGGCGAATTATTAACGGTATTCCTGAACGACGACCCAGCCCTTGGAGTGAGGATCGGTTCCGACCTACCACCGAAGGAACAGCAGTAATACAAAGAGTTTCTTTCTGGGTACGTCCGGGTCTTCGCTTGGTCCGACGATCAACTCCCTGGTATACCAGAGGAAACTGTGATGCACAAGCTTAACCTCGACGCCACCGTGAGGCCCGTACAGTAGCGGAGGAGGAAGCATGCGCCCGAGAAACAGGCGATCATCAAGGCGCAGGTCACCAAGGGACAAGAGATTGGTCTTTTCAGACCGGTCCTGTACCCAACGTGGCTAGCCAACGTCGTCCTGGTGCCGAAGACCACCGGCAAGTGGCGAATGTGTGTAGACTTCACCGATCTGAACAAGGCCACCCCCAAGGACTGCTATCCGCTGCCGAGCATCGACCAACTGGTTGACTCAACCTCGGGCAACGAGATACTCAGTTTCCTGGATGCCTATTCGGGTTATCATCAGATCCGAATGAGCCCTGAAGATGTCGAGAAGACCGCCTTCATCACCGACTACGGCGTGTACTGCTACACCCGGATGCCTTTCAGATTGAAGAATGCTGGAGCCACATACCAGCGACTGGTCAACCATATGTTCGAGGGACAGTTAGGTCGGAACGTCGAGGCCTACATCGACGACATGCTTGTCAAGACCCCAAGGGTCCAAGACCACCTCACCGACCTGGCCGAGACTTTCGGCACCCTCATGAAGTACAGCATGAAGCTCAACCCCGCCAAGTGTGCCTTTGGAGTAAGATCCGGGAAGTTCCTGGGTTTCCTGGTCACTCAGCGGGGGATCGAAGCAAACCCTGACAAGGTCCAGGCCATCCTGGACATGCGCCCGCCCACGTGCATCAAAGACGTCCAGCGTCTGACGGGGCGTGTTGCCGCTCTCAGTCGTTTCCTGTCCCGTGCGGCCGAACGATGCTTGCCCTTCTTCAAGCTAATGAGGGTGCCTAAAATAGTGTCTGCTACGTTCGTATGGGATGGGGAATGCCAGACAGCGTTCGCCGAGCTCAAAGAGCTCCTAACTTCACCCCCGGTGCTCTCCAAGCCCGTTGCAGGCGAGGTTTTGCTGCTCTATCTCTCGGCGACGCCATCAACGGTCAGCTCGGTCCTAGTCAGGAATGACTCGGGAGTCAAGAGGCCGGTCTACTACACCAGCAAGGTGCTCGGCGAGGCCGAGCGGAGGTACCCCGCAACCGAGAAACTCGTGCTAGCGTTGGTTACCTCCGCAAAGCACCTCCGACCCTACTTCCAGGGGCATCCCATCACCGTGCTAACCGGCGAGCCACTGAAGAAGATTCTGGCCCACCCCGAGGCCTCGGGGCGACTCGTCAAATGGGCCATCATGCTCGGGGCATACGACATCTCGTATCGGCCACGATCAGCTATCAAGGGGCAAGCGCTCGCCGACTTCATCGCCGAGAGCACCGTTCCGGTCGAGGATAGGCCTCCGACAGCAACCGGGCCAACCTGGGAGCTGTTCGTCGATGGATCGTCCAACTCGGTCGGTAGCGGCGTAGGGATCCTCCTAAGGTCCCCCGAAGGAATAGAGTTGCAGTACGCCCTAAAGTTCAACTTCCCGGCGTCCAACAATGCTTCCGAGTACGAGGCCCTTATCTCGGGGGCCCGCATGGCCCGACGGTTGGGGGCTGAGCGAGTCAGGATCCACACCGACTCCCAGCTGGTCGCAAGCCAGGTCAGCGGCGAGTGCGAAGCTCGGGAGGCACCTATGATCAAATACCTCCAGTTGGTCCGGAGCCTGGCCCAGCAGTTCGTGGAGTTCGAGGTAGTCGGAATAGCTCGGGAGCAAAACTCTCGGGCGGACGCCCTCTCCCGACTGGCCTCCTCCCTAGACCCGGAAGGTACACGATCGGTCCTCCTAGAAGAGCTAGAGCGCCCGAGCATAGACTCGGAGCTCCTCGCCGTTGACTCGGCCACTCCCGACAACTGGCGCTCCCCCTACCTCTCCTAGCTACGAGACTCCCAGGAACCCTCCGACTCTCGAGAAGCCCGCCGGATGAAGTACCAAGCTCGGCGCTTCGTCATCCTCGACAGCGCCCTCTACCGAAGATCGTTCTCCGGGCCCCTTCTGAAGTGCCTCGGCCCCGACGAAGCGAGCCAAGCTATTGAGGAGATTCATCAAGGCCTGTGCGGAGCACATTCAGGAGGTCGGTCGCTGGCCAGAATCCTGCTAAGGCAAGGATACTGGTGGCCGACCCTCCAGCGCGACTGCACGGCTTACGTACAACATTGCGACCGTTGCCAGCGGTTCGACCATTTGGTTCACCAGTCGGCCACGGAACTTGTCACCCTTACCGAGCCCTACCCTTTCGCTCGGTGGGGGATCGACATCCTTGGGCCATTCCCAACGGCTCAATCCCAGAAGAAGTTCATCATCGTCGCCATCGACTACTTCACCAAGTGGATCGAGGCTGAAGCAACAGCGAGGATCACCGAGACAGTCGTCTGGGATTTCGTATGGAAATCGATCATTTGTCGCTTCGGCGTCCCCCGAGTGATAGTGAGCGATAACGGGCGGCAATTCGACTCTCGATACTTCCGAGATAGATGCGCCGACCTAAATATCCACAACCACTTCACTTCGGTCGCCCACCCTCAGGCCAACGGGCTGGTTGAAAATGCCAACAAGACAATCTTGAAAGGCATAAAAACCAGACTCGGCAAGGCTAAGGGTAGCTAGCTCGAGGAACTGCCTAGCGTACTATGGTCGCACCGAACGACCCCCAGAACGGCAACCGGTGAGACCCCTTTTCAACTGGTATATGGCACCGAAGCCGTCGTTCCATTGGAAATCGCCAATCCGTCTCTCCGAGTGATCAGCTTTGTGCCCGAGGCAAACGAGCAGAAGCTGCTTGAGAACCTCGACCTGGCAGACGAACTCCGAGAGATCGCGAACGTCCGAGCTACGGAATACCAGCGCCGCCTCACTCGGTACTACAACGCCAGGGTCCGAGGCAGACAATTCTGACCAGGGGACTTCGTCCTCAGGAAGGCAGAAGCCTCTCGACCACTAGAGGCGGCGGGCAAGCTATCCCCCAACTGGAAAGGCCCCTACCGAGTGATCGAGACGCTCGGGAAAGGTGCATACAGGTTAGCCACAATGGAAGGGGAATCCATTCCCCAGACATGGAACGCAACCACACTACGCAGATTTTATTTCTGAATACTGTATCAACAAATTGGGTAAAATAAACCTCCTTATCTTTCGCATTCATTCAAGATAACTGTTGGTACATCAAAAAGGCAACTGCCAATACATTACATAATAAAAAGCGAAAATCCATCTGGCACCGCAGCAAACGGCCATCGCCCAGTCGACCCGGTCTTGACCTTCTCGCATCCAGCCACTGACTCTGCCTCGCGTAGAAACTGGCTCGGACAAGAGATGGTCGACCCAGTTGGCTCGGGTGGTCCGTGACAAAGGTGACAGAGGGACGGCAAGGAGAAGGCCACCTTTCACGCAAGGAAGGCTACCTTCCAAGTTGGCAACAACCTGTAAAAAGGGCACGCCGTGAAGGTCCCCTTTCTTCCAAACTACCAACTCTTTGGAGGCGAACAGAAAGCAAGCAGCCCCCGAAGAGTGAAAGAAATGAAGAACAAAAGAGAGAGAAAGAGGCAACGCACGGGGGTAAGGAAGGGACTGGAGCTGCCTCCTCCCCTCCCACGGAGGGGAGTGGCGGCCGGCATCCCTAACTCTCCCATCCGCCCTCCATCTCGGCGTCCGCCCGGAAGCCTCGCCGGAGCCAAGAGGAGGAAAACGGCGTGCCCCCGCACGTCGAAGCCCTCTCCCGATCCGCGCGGCGACCGTCAGACCCGCCTCATGCACGCGCGGTGACCGTGGGACCCGACCGATATTCCAGGACATCTGGAACCGGCCGCTCCCCGTCGTCTGCAGCATCACCTTTTGAAGGGTCCTCCATGTTCCGATCGCGGTGGCGCAACGCAAAGCGAAGACGAGGGAATAAGAGCAGACCGCCGGCGAAAGTCCTAAGTGTTAAGAGAGAAGGAGCGCCCTTCGGTCCTTTTTATAGGCCAAGGGAGGCCACGCGCCTTAAAAGACTCCCCCCTCGAAAACACGCTACAGGACCTCCCTGGAAGGTCACCTCGAAATCCCTGCCCCCCGCCCTAGCGGGATTCGCGAAGCACCTCGCCTTTCAAAGCATGGTAATACGGAAGGACGCCCGCCAGAAGTCTCCCGAATCGACATGCGAAAACGACGCAAAAAATATCGGCACTTTCCAACTGCCACGATACGCCAACCAAATCACAGCAAAGATAGCGATCAAATAAAGTAAGTTATTTATTGCCTTCCATAAAAGCCTCTTACAACGAGGAAGACGGACAAAAAGGGGAAGGGGCAAAATAAAGTTACATCAGGCCTCGGGCCCACTTTGAAGCTCAGGAACCGCAGTAGGGGACGCGTCACCCCTGGTACCCTCGGCGACGGCCGGCCCGGACACTGACCTCGCCTGTGCGAGAACTGTCCCGGTCGCGAGCCCTCCCGAGGCCTCCGGAGTCGGTGACCCCGCTGAAGGCGATTCCCCCGGTTCTTCTCCGGCCGAAGATGAGGAGCTGGAATCTGACTCTTCCGAGTCATAACGCTGGCCGTAAGGAAAGTCACCTCTGGCCAGGTGCTCATTAGCATAGTTCATCGCTCGGCGATAGCCCTGCTTGAACCCCTTTCGAGCACCCCGGCGGAGAGCTACCTCGTAGTAGGGTAGGGCGGCTGCAATCAGGTCGACCGAGTAAGATTCCGAGCCTTTATAGTGCTCGATCGCCTCCGCCTCGACCTACCCGTCCCGAGCCCACTCCGCCTCGGCCGCACGCTCTTCCGCCCTCGCCAGACGCTCCTCCAGCTCGGTCATCCTCCGCTCGGTCTCGGTCATCCGACCCTCCGCCCGGGCTCGGTCCGCCTCGGCCTCAGCACGAAGGCGCTCCGTGTCCTCCGCTCGATCCTGTAGCTCGGCACGCTCACGCTCCCAGAGGCCGTCCAGCTCGACGTGGCGTTGACGCTCGTCTTCTAGACGCTTGCTCTTCCTCTCGAGCGATTCTCGGGCCCTTGTCAGCTGCTCGGCCAGTACCTCGGCCTCCCGACGGCTCGACCGTGCCAACTCCCTGAGAGCAAGGAACTCCCGCCGGAGCCCCTCGTGCTCCCCCTCGAGCCGAGCTAGTTTCCTCTCGCATCCACCGAGGGTCCAGGCGAGCGTCGACCGCTCCACCTCCGTCCGGGCGTGCGCCTCTGCCATCACGGCCGCTGTCCGAGCTATAACAAGGCCGCCCTCCATCAGGATGTCAAGGACCCCGGCAGGAGTGCTGCACTTTTCTCCGCCCCTCGTCCTATCGGTGATCGACCGGCAGATCCGGTACAGATCACCCGAGACACCAAGCCTGACCAGAGCTTCCGGCAAAGGGGACCGCTCCACCCTGGGTGCCCCGTCAGAAGGCCCTGTTGTGGCAGCAGAACTAACTGCCCTGCGCACCACGGTCGGTTGGGGTTGCAACGCCTCCCCGGGCGAACCCCCACCCTCGACCGGCGCCGCGGGATCAACGGCACCAGAAACTGCCGGCACTTGGGGTTGCGACACACCCCCATCTGCACCAACCGAGCTCTCGGTCCCAGCGCCGGCCACGCCGGCATCGGCCCCCTCTGTCCCCACAGAGGGGAGAGCCGACCCATCACCTCCCTCTGCGGGGCCCCTGGTCTCCTCGGCCCCCTCTCGCTCGGCAGATGGGAGAGCCAGCCCAGAAGGGTCGGCCCCATCCTGCCCCCGAGAGGGGAGCGCCGCCGAGCCAGAGTCGCCCCCGACGGTGGTAGGAAGACCGACTTTCCTGGCCCTCTTCCTGGCCTTCGCGGCCTCCCGCAGTTTCCCCACCAGGGGATCCTTGCGCTTCAGGCCGGTCGACCGAGAACTCCCCTCGGGGGTCGCCCCCTTGCCCTTATCTCGGGCATAAGCACGACCCACCGAGACATCAGGCTCGTCGGCTGCCGAGTCCTCTCCCAGATCGATGACCTCGGCCGCCTCCTCCAGAGGCTCCCGCCTCACGTCTGCAACAAGAAGAAGCCCCGGTCAGGAGGAAAAAAAAAAGGGTTACCACCCCAGAAGAAGAACCTCAAAGAACCGTACCTGACGCTGTCAACCGCGGGAGAAGACACCGTTCGATGTTCTCCGGTGTCACCAGCTCCTCGGTCGATTGGCGATTCTCCAACAGACGGGCAGCCTGCTGCTCCACGTGGGGAGGAAACTCCTCCTGGCGAGGGGGTAGATTCGGATGAAAATTGGGCGAGGTCCGGCATCTCCAGATCTCGTCCGTCGCCATCGCCTTCACCCAGAAGAACTGAGTCTTCCATCCCTTGTGCGAGGAGTCCTTCGCCGCATGCGAGATGCAGCTCCTATTCCTCCACGCCTGGATGAAGTAAAAACCTTTTCCCGCCGATGGATGCGCCTTCAGCTCAAAGAAGAAGTGGAAAAGGTCCAGAGACGGGAAGATGCCGCGCTGGTGGCACAAAATCCCGAACGCCGAAAGAAGAAGATAGGAGTTGGCCACCAACTGGATAGGCGCCAACCGGAAAAAAGTGAGCAGCTGCAGCACGAAAGGATCGAAAGGAAGCCGAAATCCACTCTTCCAGGCCAAGAGGAAGGTGCAAATGTGCCCATTGCGATCGTCCAGACTCGTCTCGTACGGAGTGGCGGCAGCAAAGCTATAGCGGAGAGGCAGACGGAAACGATGCTCCAGCCTCCGCACCTCCGCTTTTCCCAACTCGCTACATTGGGGATGGGATCGCGCCTCACGGGCACAAGCTCTAGACTCTGATCCGCCATCAGATGGGGAGAAGACCCCTCGTACGAGCTTGAAGACTCCGGGGGAGAAGGAAGCTGCCGAACCGCCTCCGCGGTTATCCTCGCCAACTCTTCAAACGCCGCCGCAAGGCTCCGCGTCTCCGCTGTGCTCTCACGGCGCATCAAGAAGTAAGGAAAGCCTAAAACCCTGGAAGCCTAGAACGATGAACAACGCCCCCTATAAACCCCTGAGGGTGGCGGCACGCCGTTCCGTGCTCCGAGAAAAAGGGGGGCCCCTTCGTTTCAAATCCGTCAGGATCATCATTACGGGCCTCGGCAACCGCTATAAGCGGCTACATAACGCCAACGGAATTCCACCCACCTGAGCCACGCCGGTCCAAAGCCTCGAAAAACTACTCATCCGAGCCTCCTTTGGCTCGGGAGTAGGAGGGGGACAAGTGGAGAGGGGGATTTCCGCAGCCCACCACCAAGGCGGCCCAACAAGGCCTACAAGGTCCAACCGGGCGAGCCCCACCCAAGTGATAGCCCACAGGGCCCACTTTGGGAGAAAAGCCCAATAAATAAAGACTCGAGGAACCAACTCTCCCCGGCGGCCTTCTAGGCTCGGAGGGCCCGAGACAACGGTCAGATCGGATGGAAGGTCCGGTCTAAAGCCCACTCTCCGACCGAGAGAAAGAGGCTCCAGCTGACCTATCCGACCCCACCTTCGCCGGGCCATGCCTATCGCTCGGACACGAGCTAGCATCCCCGTAGCTCGGTGAGACCGCTTGTTTACCTGCAGGTGCGGCCGTTCAGAGTCCTCCAGCAGCGGGAGAGTCATGGGAGCTGCCGAACTCAAAGGGGATAACGCCCCCACGATCCGGCCATGAAAGCCCCCGATGAAGACGTAACTCCCGCCGGGAAGCCCTCAGCTCACCGGACTCTTAAAAGGCGATGCACTATTTAAGTAAGGGAGACCCTCCGGAAGATGGTAAGATGAACTAGCCCTTCACATACCCTAAGCTCCTGGGCACGATTCGCTTCACCCTTGGTGGAGAGGATTCTCGCGCATCAGCTCTCTCCTCCCCTCATTATCGCTTCCACCATCGCTCTACTGACTTAGCCATCGGAGGGTTTTCCCCCAGGGAGATCCCCTGGGCCCTTTGATACGTTTCCCTTCTCTTGCAGATTCATCTTCTGGTGATCCACAGCCCGCTCAGGACTCAGCGCGAGATTCCGCCTCTTCAGCTTCAATGGTATCTTCTTCCTTGTTAGATAATCTTCCTTGAATCCCTTTGAGTTGTTGGAGAGAGTTTTGGATGTAGCTTTGATCTTCCTTTTGATCCCCTTGAGTTGATGAAGAGGTTTAAGGATGCAGGTTTAATCTCCCTTGAGAGCTTGCTTGCTTCTACACTTGCTTGTAGATTGGTGGCTTCAGATCTTGGCTTGAATCCCTTGGAATGAATGAAGAACTCTGCACGAAGTACTGTTCACGGCTACAGTACCCTCTTCCTTCAACAGCCTCCACAAGCCTCCCTTGATCTCTTTTGATCCAAATGATCAACTAGGGTTTCTAACCCTCTTGCATGAGTTTTATATCTCTTTGGATGGTCAATAGACACCCCCCAGACCAGGTCCACAATCCATGGGAGATTGGGTGACTTTAGGATTTAACAATTACAAGGAAAGGGGCTGGCCTCGAGATGGAAAACAAAGTCAAACATTGCTGCATCGGGGCTGGCGGTCGACCGGTAGAAGCTGGCGGTCGGCCGAAATTTTACAGGTTTTGGACATTTGGTTGCTGGGAAAATCGGTTGACCGCCCCTTACTGGGCGATCGACCGCTGGCTGTCGGTCGACCGATCTTGGACCGACGGTCGACCGCTGGCTGGGGAAATCCCAGGTTTCTCCTCTTCAGTCCCTTAATCCCTTTAGCAGCCCATTCACGTCTGTGGCATCAAACTTGGCAGAATCTTGAGGATTTCTACTGAGTCTTTGACCTTGTGTTCTCTTGGCTATGCTTCATTGTGCATCGACCTTGGCTATGTGACTTGTCTATGCTTCATTGTGCATCAACTCTTTTGTACCAAGTGTTGACTCTTCTTGAAGGGATTTTCATCCTTGCTTGGGCACGATCATTAGGCTTTCACTTTTGCCATCTCCACTCCATTCCTTGGCATATCTGTCATGAAAGAACATCAACTATTTCAGTCAAATGAAGGTGGAAAACATCAATGACTTATAATGTTTAGCCATTATTAAAATCATGAATATCAAATGATCACAGGGGCACAACATTCTCCCCCTTTTTGATGATGGCAACACTGTGAGTCATTATGTGGCAGTAATGTTCAAGATGGCAAGTTTTATAACATATGCGGCTCAAGATCCATGATGAAGAAAGTATGTGAATGCGGATATATATGCATGGATGATCAGAGCATGTGAATGCTATGCAAATGCGTGCATGAATGTATGCATGAGATGAACAGGATGAGCATGAATTCTCTCTCTCCCATCAGCAACGACAAAAATTATTGTCCCCTATCTCACACATTATTCTCCCACATCACTCACAAAAAAAATTCTCCCCCTAGGACAACTCACAAAGGCAACTCACAAAAAGGATTTTCTGGAGTTTCTTCTTCTCCCCCTTTGACAATTGCAAAAAGGAGGGATATGGTAGAGATGGTGACAAATGTCTGAAAGACTAGAGCTGAATAGTAGTTGAGAGCAAGCCATTATATGCAAACCGAAAATAGGCTGTGATCAATATACATGGTTCAAAATTAATGAAATCCGAGATCAACAATAGAGTTCGAAATGCATCGACATCCATGTTTTAATAGAAATGAACCAGAAGTACATATCATGGCAGTGTTTAACCTTCGCTTGTCTTATACATCCATATTCAATAACTACAAAGGGAATATCACAAACTAGTATTGAGTTTAAACAAGCATGACTAAAGCATGGAATTTAATGATTTCAGCACTATTTTTTCATGATCTTTTACATTTGAAGGCACAAGACTCATATTTTACGAGTAATCGAGTCTAGTACATGCCTTCTATCCGTAAGAATACACGTTGTTTAGACGCCAGTATTCCTAAGTATTTGGTAAGACTGACTATTATGCTTCAGATTGAACAGAGATAGCTTTGTCACCTCATGACATATCTGACATCATTTCTTTGATGAGGAGATATATTTCTCACAACTATTCCATTGCTCTGCCTAGAGTCCAATATAATGAAGACAGAGATAACAAGGGCACATCATGACATATCATTTGTCACTTATTTTGATGACGTGACATATTTCTCTGTGCAATAATATCATTGCTCTGTCAAATTGACTTTCAGGAATTCCAGCTCATCAAGGTGTTTAAAAACAATATTATGCTTTAGTGTATCACCAAGGTTGCCATGAATTTTAAAATTTTTAGATTTCAGGATAGTCATTCAAGACACAACATGCAATCTCTAGTTAAAGTCTATTAAAAATCACAGAACATAGATGATTTCAAAAGATATATCAGACTTTCAAGGAAATCATCAAATCTGAACCATTTTCATTGGATGGACAATCATCAGTTCATATAATAGAAAGCTCTTACACCATTGTTCTGTCTGTCTCATGATCTCATTTTCAAATTGGAGGCCATTTGAAGTTCAGATTCTAAGAGATTAAGAAAAGCAACAAGACTCCCCCTAAGGATATGCAATGGATGCACTCAAGGAATTATGTTTGAAGCAAGTGTAATGACAAATGTCAAAAAGAGGTTGACTTGTACCATGCAGGAGTTGACCTGGTCAAACATGAAGTTGGCAGAGATGAAATGCATGACCCAACACATGGTTGTACACTTATTAATGATAACAGAATGAAGATGAAACATTTGCATGAATACTGCAAAGAGACAACTCCCCCTTACTATATGGCCTATATGCGACAGTGACGCATGGTACTTGGTGGAGGTGAATCCTCACGTATATTGAGTGCTTCTAGACAAGCATAGCCTGCTTTCTATACATCAACATTTAATATACCATGGCCATGCAAGAATGATGCTACAAAAACCATGCAATGCATCATGAACATGAATTCAACTTTATTATGCATCAAGACTACATGCAATGCTACACCACATGCAAAATGACATGTTTACATATAAATAATGCATGGAAACCAATCTGTAAAAACACACAACTAAATTGAAGAGGATCATCATTTCAATTTTTATTAGCCTGAAGTCTGCAAAGACCAAGCTCCCTTCTGAGTGTAGTAAACCTGTCATTACACAAGGGCTTGGTGAAGATGTCAGCAATCTGATTTAATATATCAACAAAATGCAGTTCAAAGTTCTTCTTAAAGATCTCATCTCTAATGAAGTGATGCTTAATTTCAATATGCTTGGTACTAGAGTGCTGGACTGGATTTTTTGCAAGGTTGATAGCACTGGTGTTATCACATAAAATCGGGACACAACCAAGATCCACTAAGTAGTCTTAGAGTTGGTGTTTAATCCACAACACTTGGGTGCCACAGCTCCCCGCAGCAACATATTCTGCCTCTGCGGTTGAGAGAGCAACCGAGTGTTGTTTCTTGGAGGCCCAAGAAACTAAAGACCCGCCCAGAAATTGGCAGTAGCCACTAGTACTCTTACGATCCAGCTTGCATCCAGTGTAGTCCGCATCAGAATAAGATATAAGAGATAAATCACATGATGACAGATACCACAATCCTAAATCTTGAGTCTCGGTAAGATATCTAAGGATATGTTTGACGGCAGTCAAGCGGGATTCTCTCAGACTAGCTTGAAATCTAGCACAGAGGCAAACACTAAACTGGATATCTGGTCGAGATGCAGTCAAATAAAGCAAAGAGCCGATCATACCTCTATAGATCTTTGCATCCACTAATTTACCATTTTCATCCGAATCCAGTGATGTTGTGGTGCTCATAGGAGTTGTAATTATTTTACAGCTTGTCATGTCAAATCTTTTCAACAGCTCCTTGATGTATTTAGCTTGACTTATGAAGCACACATCGTCTCCTTGGTTGACCTGCAAACCGAGAAAAAATTAGAGTTCTCCCATTAGGCTCATCTCGAATTCGCTAGTCATGAGGTTAGCAAATTCCTCACACATTTCAGATTTAGTAGAACCAAACACAATATCATCAACATAAATTTGAACAACCAAGATGTTCTTACCTTACCTCTTGGTAAAAAGTGTTTGATCTACCTTACCTCGTGTGTACCCTTTCTCAATGAGGAACGAGCTTAGTCTCTCATACCAAGCTCTTGGTGCTTGCTTCAGTCCATAAAGTACCCTGTCTAGCTTGTATACAAAATCTGCATGGTTAGTGTTATCAAAGCCAGGGGGCTGCTCAACATAGACTTCTTCTTTGATCAAATCAGTCAAGAAAGCACTTTTTACATCCATTTGATACAGTTTTATTCTAAGGAGCATGCAAAGGTAAGTAAAATTCTGATGACCTCAAGTCTAGCAACTGGGGCATAAGATTCTTCAAAATCTATCCCAAACTCTTGATTATACCCTTGAGCCACCAATCTAGCCTTGTTTCTTATGATCTTGCCATCCTGACTGAGTTTGTTCCTAAAAACCCATTTAGTGCCTACGATAGATTGTGATGATGGTCTTGGAATAAGATGCCAAACTCTGTTTCTTTCAAACTGGTTTAACTCGTCTTGCATTGAATTTATCCAGTTTTCATCTTTTAATGCTTCATCAATATTCTTGGGTTCAATCTGGGAGACAAGAGCAAGTTGATCTAATTCTTCCACAATTCTAAAATGTGATCTTGTTCTAGGTGGATCATTCAAGCCACCAATGACATTTTCTAAAGGATGATCCTTAAGAATTTTAATGTATGTAGAATCATTACTTTCTCCAAGAGCTTGATCCCTTGCATTGCTTGATTCAGCTAGGTCACCATCTTCTCTTGTTTCTTCTTGTGGAGGATCATTCTTTTCTTTCATGCTTAGGAATGCCCCGTCTTCATCATTGTTCCTACAATAGTTATCATTTTTGATATTCATCAAATGAAACATGGGATGATTCTTCGACAATTTGACTCTTAACATTGTAAATTCTATAACCCTAGATCTATCAGAATATCCAAGGAATATACCTTCATCGCTCTTGGGCTCGAATTTATCTAAATCTTCTTTGTCATTATTATGGATGAAGCATTTTGACCTAAACACTTTCATATGTGTGAGAGAAGGCTTTTTACCTTTCAGCAACTCATAAGGAGTCTTTTTGGTGTGTGACCTTACCATAGATCGGTTGATAATATAACAAGCCGTGTTTACCGCTTCCGCCCAAAACCTCCTTGGAAGTTGCCGTTCGGCAAGCATTGTTCTTGCCATTTCTATGAGTGTTTGATTCCTTCTTTCAACTACACCATTTTGCTCCGGGGTTCTTGGTGATGAAAACCGATGTGAAATGCCTTCAGCCCTGCAAAGATTATAGAATTCAGTATTTCAAATTCACCATCATGAACAGATTGAAGCTTGGAGATTTTAAACTCACCGTCCTGCTTTATATTCATAGAGAGTGCCTGAAACTCATCAAAAATATCATTTTTATGTGTGAGAAAGAAAACCCATGTGAACCTAGAGAAATCATCCACCAAAACATATCCATATTTTCTACCACTTAAACTAGCAGTTCTGGTTGGACCAAACAGGTCCATATGAATCAGCTCGAGTGGTTTAGATGACATATTTTCAGATCTTTCCTTGAAGGATTTTCTTGTTTGTTTACCTAGGGCACATGCATCACATAACTTGTTTTCTTGTTTAAAAGATAGTTCAGGCAACCCATTCACCATTGAATACTTTAAAAGTTTATGTAAGACATTGTAGCTAGCATGTCCTAGTCTACGATGCAATAACCATGCAAGCTTAGATTTTGGTACAGCAAGATAAAGGTTTAAGTAAGTAGGATCATCTAAGTCAATAATGTAAACATTGTTGACTCTCTTACCAGAAAATTTTACCTTGTCAGATTTTGGTTCAAGGATTCTACATTCATGAGAGTCAAACATCACTTTGTGACCTTTATCACACAATTGACTTATACTGAGTAAGTTGTATTTCAAACCTTCAACTAGCAGCACGTTACAAATGGAGTTGGAGAGATTCTTACCTACATTACCCGTTCCAATGATTTTTTCTTTGTTGTCCCCTCCAAATGTGACGTGTGCTCCTTCCTTTTCCATCAAGAAATAGAATTTTGTTCTGTCTCCAGTCATGTGTCTTGAACAGCCGCTATCAAGGTACCACCTGTTATGCATGGCTGCAAGACACTCCTGTACAAGTAATTAAGCAATGGTGTTTGGAACCAACAAAATTTGGGTCCCATCAAGCTCTTCAGATTTTCAAAACATGAAACCATTTCTTTTGGAATCTAAACCTTCCTAGCATTCATGTTTTGTTTGCTTAGAGCAGGGATTTGATTTTTCTTTTCAGCTTTGACACTCACTTTCTGTTTAGAGGCTCTTTGTTGGATTTTGTGGGCATTTGAGGAAGTTTGCTTCTTAACCCATTGAGGCCACTTGTTGATTTTAGGTTGAAAGTAACTGTTTTGCCACCTAGGGGTTTGAAGCTTATAAGATTAGTGAACAAATAAATCACAATTGCCACAAAAACAAGGTGGTGTCGACCTGTATGAATGTGCAACCCAGTTACAATGGCATCTAGAAGGCTAAATTTGTTTGGCGGCCTGAGTGGGCGATGGCCAAGAAAGTGTCGACCTGTGCTGTGGGGAAGGTTGACTTTTCTTAGGCTTTTGAGGTTTCATCTTGGGGATTGCAGTGGCTTCCTCTTCAACCTTTTCTTTTCCTTTGGATATTGTTTTTGAGGTAGAAGTATCAGAAGTGGAAACAAATGTGATAGTTTTTAACCCAATTGGCCTTTTGTTTGTAGGTTCAAAACCCAACCCTTCCTTGTTGAAGTTCATTCTGGTACCTAGCAATGCATCTAGGTTTTGTCTTCCATCTATAAACTTTTCCAATGATTGTTGTTTAACTTTTAACTCTTTTTGTAGATTTTCAATATTTTGAAGAAGTTGAATGTTGACTTGTTTGACAGCTTCATACTTCTCATTGCTCAATTTGCTGTCCTTTTCATAGCTTTGCATTTTTAGTTTCATGCTATCAATCTCATTTCTTAAGTCTTCATTTTCAGTTTCCAAGTCAACCATTTCTTTTCTTCCCTCTTCTAAATCCTCAATCATTTTCTTAAGATCTTCAATTTCAGTTTCAAGTGAAGCAGTCTTATCATTCATATCATGATCATGCACAAGCAAGTTAATTTTCTTTTTCAATGATTTAATGTCCTTCTTGTACATGTCATATTTTTCCATGAGCTGTATATATGCTTCCCCCCAATCATCAATTGTGTAAATTTCAAATGGAGAGTTTACCTCAGTTTCTTCGTCACCTCTGGCCATGAGACAAAGATCTTCTTTTTTCTTGTCCGAGGAGCTAGTTCCACCATCACTTTCTTCCTCGTCACTCCATGTGGACACCATGGCCTTGTTCTTCTTATTGCCCTTCCATTTGTCAGCTTTTCTAAAATTTTCAAGACATTCAGTCTTGAAATGCCCTGATTTGTTGCAAGAATAACAAATGATCTTGTCAGCTTTCTTAAAATTTTAGAATTAGATTTGAAACCTTTTCTTACCTGTGACCTTTCTCTCATGAAGCTCTTACCTTCCTTTCTTAGAAATTTTCTAAACTTACGTGTGAGCATGGCTACATCATCCTCATCTCGCTCACTTGCAGAAGCCTCACCTTCATCAGAAGTGCTTTGACCGCTGGGTCATGCTTTAAGAGCTAGTGACTTTTTCTTAGGCACCTCAGCCTCTTTGTTCTTGAGGTTGATCTCATAGGTCATCAATGACCCAATGAGTTCATCTACCTTAGTAGTTGCGAGATCTCTGGATTCTTCAACCACGGTAGCTTTCGTGTGCCATGCTGGAGTCAGTGATCTGAGAATCTTCCTCACAATTTCCTATTCTGAATATTTCTTTCCCAAATCTGTTAGACTATTAGTAAGCACAGTTAAGCGAGCATACATGTCTCGAATTGACTCATCAGGCCTCATCCTGAACATTTCATATTCAAAAATTAAAATGTTGGCTTTTGTTTCTCGTACCTGAGAAGTTCCTTCATAAATTATCTCTAACTTGTCCCACATTTCTTTTGCAGTTGCATAGGTAGCCACTCTTGAAAATTCTTCTGGATGGAGTGAGCATTGCATGATATGTTTAGCACTCCAGTTGACAGTGGATTTTCTTATTTGTTTTTTGGTCCACAAGTCCTCATCATCCGTAAGTCCATACGGACCTTTGCTGATCACTCGTTAAAGTTCGTAGTCTTGGGCGCGAATGAACACCTGCATACGATGTTTCCAATAAGGATAATTAGATCCAGTAAAATAAGGAGGCATATTCACAGAATGTCCTTCAGGTAAAAAATCCTTGGACGCCAATCCACCATTTCTCTCAAGGTCGTTGGACCCCATAGTGAGAGATTAGGCTCTGATACCACTTGTTGAGTAGTGGATAGCGGATCTAGAGGGGGGGGGGTGAATAGATCTGCCCCTCTTTTCGCAGAACACCCTTCTTTAAAGCTAGATAAAGAAAATCACAGCGGAATATAACTAGCTTAGCGAAGGACACAACAATTGGCTTAGCAGGATGAATAAGCATATATAGATTGAACCTAAGCATGCATCTAGCACAAGGCAATCGCACAATCAAACCACAACACATGAGATTTTAAGGTGGTTCGGACTGAATCCCCAGTCCTACGTCCACCCCTCACCAAACCCGGTGAGGCTCCACTAGTGCAGTGCACCAAACTGTAAATCGGAAAGACCTCCGATTGCCTTCCTACTAACCACAGGTAGGGACGTCAACACCGCAGATCGGACAACTTCCGATTACCTTCCTACTAACCACCGGTAGGGACGATCTTCAGTTTCAATGGTTTGAACAAAGTGGAAAGAGAACAAGATGAAAATGCTCAAACAAGATATAGAGATATGCTAGATTGAAAAAGATCTTGTCTAAAATTACTGGAGCTTAAATCTGATGCTTCAATGGTATCTTCTTCCTTGTGAGATAATCTTTCTTGAATCCCTTTGAGTTGATGGGGAGAGTTTTGGATGTAGCTTTGATCTTCCTTTTGATCCCCTTGAGTTGATGAAGAGGTTTAAGGATGCAGATTTAATCTCCCTTGAGAGCTTGCTTGCTTCTACAATTGCTTAGAGATTGATGGCTTCAGGTCTTGGCTTGAATCCCTTGGAATGAATGAAGAACTCTGCAGGAAGTACTGTTCACGACTACAATACCCTCTTCCTTCAATAGTCTCCACAAGCCTCCCTTGATCTCTTTTGATCCAAATGATCAACTAGGGTTTCTAACCCTCTTGCATGAGTTTTATATCTCTTTGGATGGTCAATAGACACCCCCCAGACCAGATCCACAATCCATGGGAGATTGGGTGACTTTAGGATTAAACAATTACAAGGAAATGGGCTGGCCTCGAGATGGAAAACAAAGTCAAACATTGCTGCATCGGGGCTGGCGGTCGACCGGTAGAAGCTGGCGGTCGGCCGAAATTTTACAGGTTTTGGACATTTGGTTGCTGGGAAAATCGGTTGACCGCCCCTTACTGGGCGATCGACCGCTGGCTGTCGGTCGACCGATCTTGGACCGACGGTCGACCGCTGGCTGGGGAAATCCCAGGTTTCTCCTCTTCAGTCCCTTAATCCCTTTAGCAGCCCATTCACGTCTGTGGCATCAAACTTGGCAGAATCTTGAGGATTTCTACTGAGTCTTTGACCTTGTGTTCTCTTGGCTATGCTTCATTGTGCATCGACCTTGGCTATGTGACTTGTCTATGCTTCATTGTGCATCAACTCTTTTGTACCAAGTGTTGACTCTTCTTGAAGGGATTTTCATCCTTGCTTGGGTGTGATCATTAGGCTTTCACTTTTGCCATCTCCACTCCATTCCTTGGCATATCTGTCATGACAGAACATCAAGTATTTCAGTCAAATGAGAGTGAAAAACATCAATGACTTATAGTGTTTAGCCATTATCAAAACCATGAATATCAAATGACCATAGGGGCACAACTGCAACTATCCAGAGTTTGTTTTCCATGTATTCTTGTGTGTTTCAATAGCCAAGTCAGGGATGACTTGTGCTACAATTTGATCCTGATTGTATTCCTTTCATCCACATGCCATAATCTCATGGCTTCCTATTCAAATTATTGAAACTTCACTTGAATTTAGATGATAAGTTGCATAGCTTGACCTTGGAATTCTTGGTCGATTTCAATGAATGTCTAGATATTACTTGAGATCTTAGATCCACCAAATCAATGCCAACGCATCATAAGGGCCCGGTCTGGTCCTGGGAGGAGCGCCCGAAAAGTACTAGTGCCCCGGGGAGTTGTCATGACATGGTGAGGCATTGCACCGAGTACTTGCTAATGTGTGTGGTCTATGACATTCATATCTTTTCTACTGGAAAGTTCAACTCTACATGACTTGCTATACTTGCATGCTTGATCGGCCATATCTTGGAAACATGTTAAATTTCTGTGCGACTTATTTCTGGCATTCTTTTCCTTTCCATCATTCCTCTTGAATATCGTCAGCTTTATTTTAATTTTGCATTATTAGCATGATATTATTGGCTAATCACTTATACTTTGGCTGCTTTAGAATCTACAGAGCGTTCGCTCACCTAGTTTTCCCCCCTTTTTTAGGTAATTCCGAGGAAGATATGTAAATAGATGGGGATGGGCAAGAGTGAAGACCCTGGAGCAAACCTTTTAGATGAGGGACCTGGTGGCTATCTTAGCATTAGTGGTGTCTTGGCTGATAAGTTGTCCATGAGAGAGTCAGTTGTTATTAGCTCTTGCAGAGTTGAAATTTTTGTTTTGTTTAGTTTCCAATTTGAGTCATTATGTAGGTTGTCAGTTGGTGCTTGGAAAATAGTTATTTATCATTTATGAATAAATTAGTGGTATTTGAGTAATTCATTTTTCCTTGTAGTTATGTATTCTTTTAAATTTCGTTATTGCTCTGATTGTCATGAATGTTTATAACTGCTTCGTTCCGATATTCCGCATCGGGGCGTGACAGTTTTGTGGTATCAGAGCCCAGGTTTTCTAAGTCCTTAGGTTTCTAAGTGGTGTCGTAGAACCCGTGACCTTGTTAAAGTCTAAGGATCCAACCTGGTGAGATGGGATAGAGACTCGGGTAAAGTTAACTAATAATCTTTAAAGGAAATCTCGATAGGTCGATCTAATTAATTTTTCTACGTGTAGGAGTCTGTTCCGATGGTAGTTGAGCATGCACAGTGGAGGGACATGCAGCGTACAATGCAGGGCTTGACTCAGGCTTTACAGTAGGTAGCGCAAGGTGGGGCGCATCATGGAGCCGGTGATCTCCACCAGAACTTTAACGGCTTAAATCCCCCGCGTTTTGGCGGCACCGCAAACCCCGATGAGGTAGAGCATTGACTGAAGGAGATGGAGCAGATCTTTAGAGTTATGCAGTGCGGTGACCAGGATTGAGTCCTCTTGGCGACTTTCCAGCTGGAACGCGATGCACGTGCTTGGTGGGTAGCAGTGGAAGCTACGCTCGGTAATAGGCGTGCGACGTGGGATGAATTTAAGGAGCATTTTAACAGCAAGTATTTCTCAGATCGTGTGCAGGAAAAGAAGGCGGCAGAGTTCACTTAGCTAAAATAGAGAAATTTATCAGTTGCTGAGTACGAAGCGCAGTTCACCAGATTATCCCGCTATGCATAGCATTTGGTATCTACTGAGAAGATGAAGGCCAAGCGATTTTTGAATGGATTGATGCTTCAATATATCAACCAATTGGCGCCTTTGGAGATCCACACTTATGCTAAAATTGTGAGAAAGGCCCAAGTTCTCGAAGATACCATGGAGATGACTGAGAGGATCTGAGGAAGGAACACCAAGAAGGAGCAGACCACTAGTTCCAGGAGTTTCAAACCCAACAACGGCAAGAAGAGGCCCACTGGCAGGTCTAGTTCGTGGAAGGAGAAGAAGCCGAGAAATGATGACAAGAAGACAGGTTCGGCTGCATCATCCAAAGCTCTTTGCAAGTATTGTGATCGTCTGGGTCACAAGATGGAGGAGTGCTGGCGTAAACTAGGCGCCTGTTTGCATTGTGGGAGTAGGGACCATCGTACTCCTAGTGTCCTCTTTTATCAGACCAAGCTACATCGGATAAGCCATAAGGAAGCCAAAGGCAGCAGGGCAAGCTCCAAGCCCTTCAGGAAACCAAGACAGAAGCCACCGAGGAGGGTGGATTGGTTGAAGGTACACTTATTATTCTTGATAAGCCATCATTCGTTCTTTTCGATTCTGGAGTAACACACTCGTTTATCAAAGCTTTGTTGAGTCTATATGATCTATGGAACCTGTGTTGATGAGTTCTCAATTGGAAATTTTGACCCCTATTGGTTCGGGTTCAACTATCAAATATTATTACCCTTCTAGTGAGGTTTTGGTTGGTGGCCAGAATTTGCCGGCTGATTTAGTTTGTATGAAGATGAAGGATTATGATGTAATCCTAGGAACAGATTGGTTAGCTAGATATGGGGCTAGCGTTCATTGTAAATCTGGCACCGTATTTTTCTCTGGGCACCCTGAGCTTTCTTATGTTGGGGTTAGGCATTCTAAGTCTGTGCCACTTATTTCGGCACTTCGGGCCGAGAAGTTATTGAGGAAAGGATGTCAGACATTTTTGGCCTTGGTCTCTTTGACCGACAAGAAGGAGTTAGAGTTGAAGGACATTCCAATTGTCTGAGATTTTTCAGATGTGTTTCCTGAAGATTTGCCAGGACTTCCCCCTGAAAGGGAAGTGGTTTTCTCTATTGATCTAGTTTCTGGCACGTCACTAGTCTCTAAGGCTCCGTACCGTATGTCTCCCGCGGAGTTAAGGGAATTGAAGAAGCAATTATTGGAGTTGCTCGAGAAGGGGTTCATTCATCCTAGTACGTCCCCGTGGGGAGCCCCGGTGCTGTTTGTAAGGAAGAAGGACAGTTCGTTAAGACTGTGTATTGATTACCGCCAATTGAATCAGCTTACGGTTAAAAACAAGTACCCATTGCAGAGAATAGACGAGCTATTCGATCAGATAGTGGGAGCGCAGTATTTTTCCAAGATTGATCATCGATCAGGGTATCACCAGTTGCGTATCAAGGATGAAGATATTCTTAAAACAGCATTTCAGAGCAAGTACGTGCATTTCGAATTTGTAGTAATGCCTTTTGGTCTAACAAATGCTCCTACAGCTTTCATGTAGCTAATGAACAATGTGTTCCGGCCCTACTTAGATCAGTGGGTCGTGGTATTTATCGATGATATTCTGATATACTCCAAGAGCGAGAAGGAGCACGAAGAGCACTTGAAGATGACATTATAGATACTAAGGTATTATCAATTATATGCCAAGTTTAGCAAGCGTGAATTTTGGTTGCAAGAAGTATCCTTTCTGGGGCATATCATTACTAAAGATGGCATTTTTGTAGACCCTTCTAAGGTAGAAGCGGTGAAGAACTGGGTTAGGCCTGTGAATGTAACCGAAGTAAGAAGTTTTCTAGGCCTAGCACGCTATTATCGGATATTCATTAAAGATTTCTCCAAGATTGCAGTACCTTTGACTAGATTAACTTGCAAGGAGAACCGATTTGAGTGGTCAGAAGATTGTGAAAGGAGTTTCCAGACTCTGAAGGAGTGTTTGACCACTGCCCCTGTTTTGGCTTTGCCTTCGGGAGAAGGAAGTTTTAAAGTTTACACTGATGCCTCGGGCATTGGCCTAGGTTGTGCGCTTATGCAGCATCATAGGGTGATAGCCTGTTCTTCTAGACAATTTAGGAAGCATGAAGAAAACTATCCTGTCCATGACTTAGAGCTCGCTGCAGTGGTTTTCACCTTGAAGATCTGGAGGCACTACTTATATGGAGAGACCTTTACCCTATTTACTGATCATAAGAGCTTGAAGTATTTGTTCTCTCAGAAAGAGCTCAATATGAGGTAGAGAAGATGGCTTGAATATTTGAAGGATTTTGATTTCTCCATAGAGTATCACCTTGGGAAGGGCAATGTAGTGGCTGATGCTTTGAGCCGTAAGCCGATAGCTAAGTTGTCAAGTCTTATGTTGCAAGAGTGGAGGATGTTGGAGCAGATGGCTAGTTTAGACCTTAATGTTGGTGAAAAGAAGGATCAGGTTATGATTGCTTAGGTTCAACTTCGTCTAGAGCTGTTGGCGAAGATCAAGACCTTGCAAGATAATGATCCAACGTTGGTAGAGATCAAAGGAAGTTTGAGCAATTGACCAGATTTTCTGTTTGCCGATGATGGAAGGTTGTTGTTCCGGGGAAGGACTTGTGTCCCTGATTTAGTAGAAGTGAAGAGCAAGATCCTTGAGGAAGCCCAAAAATCCAAATATACCATTCATCCTGGAGCTACTAAGATGTACCGAGATTTAAAAAGGACATTTTGGTGGACAAACATGAAGAAGGAAGTGACTGAGTTCGTGAATAGATGCTTGGTGTGTCAACAAGTAAAGGCTGAGCATTTCAGACCTGTCGAGAAATTAAAGCCTCTCGATATACCACAATGGAAGTGGGAGAGTATCGGCATGGATTTTATAATGGGCTTACCCAGAACTCATATAGGTTTTGATGCAATGTAGGTAATTGTGGATAGGTTGACTAAATCTGTTCATTTCTTGTCCATCAACTTGAAGTGGGCAATCGATGTTTTAGCTGCTTTGTATATGAAAGAAGTTGTAAGACTGCATGGTGTGCCGGTGAGCATTGTGTCAGACAGAGACCCCAGGTTCACTTCACATTTTTGGAAGGGATTACAAGAGTCCCTGGGAACCCGTCTAAATTTTAGCACCACATTTCATCCTCAGACAGACGGGTAGACTGAGAGGACCAATCAGATTGTCGAAGATATGTTAAGGGCTTTCCTGATTGATTTTGGTGGTAGCTAGCATAAACATTTAGCTTTGATAGAATTTACCTACAACAACAGTTACTAGTCCAGTATTCAGATGGCACCGTTCGATGCCCTGTATGGAAGGAGTTGTCGATCATCTTTGTGTTGGGAAGAGGTCGGCGAGAAGCGATGGCTTGGACCTGATCTTATTTTAAAATCATCCAGGAATATCCAGATTATCAGAGATCGTCTATAAGTTGCATAGTCGAGACTGAAAAGCTATGCAGATAATAGAAGAAGAGATTTGGAATTTCTGGTAGGAGAGCATGTATTCTTGAAGGTTTCACCTATAAGAGGAGTCCGAAGGTTTGGAATCTGTGGCAAGCTGAGTCCAAGGTTTATTGGCCCGTTTTATATTTTAGAAAGAGTTGGAGAAGTTGCCTACAGATTAGCATTGCCACTCCAGTTGTCAGGTGTGCATAATGTCTTCCATGTGTCCATGCTACGGAAGTATGTTTACGACCCTCCGCATATCATTCAGCATGCAGACCTAGAGTTGAAGGAATATTTATCCTATGAAGAAAAACCCATCAAGATTTTTGATCGGAAGCAGCAACAGCTTAGGAATCGGTCCATATCGATGGTTAAGATTCAGTGCAGTAGGCGTGGAACTGAAGAAGCCACGTGGGAGTCCGAAGAAGCAATCCGGAAGCAGTATCCTGAATTATTTTAAGGTCAGTAATCCTGATTCCCCCTTTTCGATTAAGTGCAGTGAATTTGGAGGACCAAATTCCTTAAAGTGGGGGAGGGTGTAGCATCCCGAAATTTAATTAAATAATATAACTATGTAATAATCAAGAATTTCTTAATATTAAAATTTCTATCCCTTTGAGTTAAATTTCAAACAATTTATAAAAATATGGAAAAATCATAATCATGCAGAGGACCCAATTTTCAGACACTTTGTCTTCTTGGTTGACCCCTAAATAAAATTCTAATCAAGTCAAATTAAGGATTTTAAGGCAAAAATCGGAGTTGGTTTGACCGAGCCTTGGATCGCCAAATTCGAGCCCAAATTGTAACCATTTGAGCCCAAACTAGGCCCATTCGATGGGCCCTGATAGGTAGCCCTTTTCCCCTCTTGTTCTCTCGTGAAACCCTAACACTAGGAATCTAATTTCGAGTGTGAAGGCGACGTGACTTGGTCAATGCACGATTTCCGCGTGCATCGAATTCGTGGACTCTATCCAACCTTATCATCGCCCCTAGATCGATTTGCTTTCTATAAAAGGAACCCTAGCTCGACCAAGAACCCTCATTTGCTGAGGCGGCCGACGGGGAGCTCGTTCGAGGGAGGAGACGTCGAGTTGGAGCGAGGGTGTTCTAGTGTGATTTCGACGTCCAGCATCCCCTTTGTGCTTCGATTAAGGTAGGTTCTAGTAGACCAAATCTTAATTAAGTTATACCATTAGATGCGCCTTCAAGTTCTCTTTCTCCTGATAGCAAAAGCCCCAATATTTATACAGAGTAGCGTGTGTATCTTGGTTTTTAGTCGGAGCATGTCAAAGCAAGGGCACCGATCTTGTTACTCCCATTTATATCGATTCAATGTTAGGTTTAAGCAGGCTCAAATCCTAACTAATCATGATATATTGAGCGCCATTTTGTCCTCTTTCTATTAATAGCATTTTGCCCAATTTTTAAGTACTATACCGCGTGAATCTCATGTCGCAACCAAGGTCTATCAAAGTTCGCCGGTGGCCGAAGCAGCGAACTGGTTGCGGTCGCACTAGGAACCGCCTCTGACCTTGGCGGCCTCATGACAGACAGTTTCCATCTTTTAGTTTTTTTCTCTCTTTTTTCTCCCTCATTACTTGTTAGCTGCCTCGCACTAGACCGCTAAGTTTGGGTTGCGGCCAGTTACTGACCGCTTTAGAACCTAGCGACTGCACGACAGACCGCCATTTTACGTACAGATTATATTCAAATTGCTGTTAATTGTGTTCACCTTGTTTAGATAGCACGTGTGGGGTAGAAACATACTCAAGAAATGGATTATATGGAACATTCGAAATGCTTGATTTAACTGTGATCATCCACAATCATATCTTATCTATTGTTCCTCATGTCACATATAATACAATTCAACTATGAAATTATTACTTCAATGTTAAATGATGTTGTGGAAAAATTTACTAGGTTTGTTTGACAGTCACCCCACTCCGGTGGTGCTGGCTGACCGCTATAATCTCATTTTCTAATGTTTTATAACCTTTAATGTTGTAATAGTTGGGACTCTCCGCCGGATATTCCTTCCGTCGGACTAGGACCTCTATTATGAGACCTCCGTAAGACCCCGCGAGCCTAGGATTTCCACTAGGATGCCAGGCAGGTTATACCCCCAAAGCCTGAACTTATCGACTCGATCGAATCGTGTGTTTCTACAGCCCGATTCGAGACTGTTCTATCTGATTGCGGCCCTTCTGGGACCGCTACTATCTGTGGCGGCCACAGTGAAGACCGTCCTGTTCCAGTGTGCGGCCATTTTATGACCGCATTTCTGATTTTTGACCTGGCCTTTGTGCCAGTTTGTCGGTCAACTTTCCCTTGATTCCAGTTGACCTAGCCATGTGTAAGTCGACCTGAACCCTTGGAATTGATCTGGGATATGTGGGTTGGACCCTGGTCTGGTTCCACCATGCCCAGGCTGACCAAGGATCAACTAAGTCGACTGATAAACAACTTATGGACCCAACCTAGGTGCGGCCATCCTTAGACCGCAATTCCTTATAGCGGGCCACTTAGGACCATTTCTGATCTGAAACGGCCTAGGGAGGACCGTCCCTTTCCTCTGTTGCGGCCCAACGCAGACCGTCTTTACGTTTCTACTTGGGCTTCATCTTGTGGGCCAATATCGAATCTGGCAGTCTAGGCTAG
Source organism: Amorphophallus konjac (assembly GCA_022559845.1). Lineage (NCBI taxonomy): Eukaryota > Viridiplantae > Streptophyta > Magnoliopsida > Alismatales > Araceae > Amorphophallus > Amorphophallus konjac. Next base: position 141,355,475 of record CM040123.1, on the reverse strand, counting down.
ACCGTTTTGTTCCTTGCGGCCCATGCAGGACCGCAACTATCCAGAGTTTGTTTTCCGTGTATTCTTGTGTGCTTCAATAGCCAAGTCAGGGATGACTTGTGCTGCAATTTGATCCTGATTGTATTCCTTTCATCCATAAGCCATAATCTCATGCATTCCTATTCAAATTATTGAAACTTCACTTGAATTTAGATGATAAGTTGCATAGCTTGACCTTGGAATTCTTGGCCGATTCCAATGAATGTCTATATATTACTTGGGATCTTGAATCCACCAAATTAATTCCAACGCATCATAAGGGCTTGGTCTAGTCCTGGGAGGAGCACCCGAAAAGTACTAGTGTCCCGGGGAGTTGTCATGACATGGTGAGGCATTGCACTGAGTACTTGCTAGTGTGTGTGGTCTATGACATTCATATTGAAGTCCCGCGATCAATGACACCCAAGAGGGGGGTGAATTGGGTGATTACAAATTTTAAGAAAACTTTTGGCCTTTTTGAAGAATGTGATAAAACACTACTTAAGAGATTCAAATCTATTCAATCACAAGTTGGATTTATCAAAATCTAATTACTGATGAGATAGATTATGCAAGATGAACAAGAATAAAACCTGAACAACAAAGCACACTAACACTCACGTAGAATGGAGGTAGAAGAAAAGGACCAAACCACACAATTCAAACCATAGTGCACATCGGTTTTTAAGGTGGTTCGGATGCAACGACGGCAATCCTATGTCCACCACTCACCAAACTCGGTGAGGCTTCACTCGGGGATAAATCTCCAAACAGAGACGACGTTCCAACCGCACACGTAGGACGACGCCTGCACACACACACGATGATGCGCCCCAATACACACACACACACACGGAGACGAAGTCTCCAACACGATCCGACAACCAGATCACCAACACAAACACCCGCTGCGACAAGTGCAACAATTAACACACACGAGATAGAACGGATCTAAATAGACACACACACACACACAAACGCAGATCTAGGAAGATCCACACACACACACACACTCTAATCAAATACGACACACACACACATGACCACAGATCCAACAACGATCCACACACACACAAGTTCTTCAGTTTATGACGAACACAAATACAACACCCAAATCATAAAGATGATGAGGCTTAGTTTCGAAAACTTCTATTTTGAGTTCCCCTTGAATGCATGTTGCGGATCTTGAACGTATCTTCAATCTTCACTTGACCGGAGCTTTGCTTAGCTTTTCTCCTTTCCTGCTTGCTTGGCTTCTCTTCTTTTTCTCTTAGGCACTCTTCTTGGAATCCTTGCTTGCTTGCTTGGCTCTTCTCTTCCTTGGAGGAGGTTGGCTTCAGATATGCCTTCAATGGGTTGAGAATGGATGAAGAACACTTTCTGCACGGAGTACTGTTCACGGCTACAGTACCTTTCTTCTTCCTCCTTGGACAGCACCCTCTTGATCTCCCTTTGAAGCCCTCTTGGATGGTTAGGGTTCTGACTCCAATAAGATGTTTTATAACCTTTGAATGGTCCATGGACAACCCCCAGACCAGATCCAAAAATTCCTCCTAGATTGGGGGCAGTGGGATTAAAGAAATGGGTAAAAGATTCCTCTCCACGAGCTTGAAATCGAAGTCAACAAAAGGGGCCTCAGGGCTGTCGGTCGACCGGAAGTCATGGGGCGGTCGATCGGAACTTGCTGCAGCCAGAACATTTTGGTTCTGGCAAAACCGGTCGACCGACCCTATGATGGCGGTCGACCGAAACCTGCACAAACTCCATCTTTTCGGTTCTGTTAATTCTGGTCGACTGGCCATGGTCCGTTGGTGACGGACATTTCACTCTGAAATTTGTGACGGATTAGTTTTCGTCTGAAATACTGTCTGAAATATGCAATTACACACAACATTTCAGATGGTACTTCACACGGAAAATATTCCGTGTGAAATTTCACACGGAATTTGTGACGGATTATTAAACTGTTCGAAATTTGTGACCAAGAACATGTGACCGCCGACTCCGTCTAAAATCCGTCTGAAATCCATTACAAAGGTGTTTTGTGATGGATTTTCAGACGGATATCAGACGGATGTGGCCGTCTGAAATCCCGCTTTTTCTTGTAGTGCATGATTCGCTATACTTGCATGCTTGATCGGCCAAATCTTGGAAACGTGTTAAATTTCTGTGCGACTTATTTCTGGCATTCTTTTCCTTTCCATCATACCTCTTGAATATCATCAGCTTTATTTTAATTTTGCATTATTAGCATGATATTATTGGCTAATCACTTATACTTTGCCTGCTTTAGAATCTACTGAGCATTCGCTCACCTAATTTTTTCCCTTTTTCAGGTAATTCCGAGGAAGATACGCAGCAGATGGGGATGGGCAAGAGTGAAGACCTTGGAGCGAACCTTTTAGATGAGGGACATGGTGGCTGTCTTAGCATTAGTGGTGTCTTGGCTGATAAGTTGTCCATGAGAGAGTTAGTTGTTATTAGCTCTTGCAGAGTTGAAATTTTTGTTTTGTTTAGTTTCCAATTTGAGTCGTTATGTAAGTTGTCAGTTGGTGCTTGGAAAATAGTTATTTATCATTTATGAATAAATTAGTGGTATTTGAGTAATTCATTTTTCCTTGCAATTATGAATTCTTTTAAATTTCGTTGATGCTCTGATTGTCATGAATGTTTATAACTGCCTCGTTCCGATATTCCGCGTCGGGACGTGACAATTCTTCCGTTGGAAAAGGCGTTTCTCGAACATGGCAACCTGGTACCCACGATTTTTCAATCATTGGACCTCGATCCATGGGCCAAAGTGGGACTCGACCTCGGTTCGCCACGTCCGTGTAATGGAGTGTGTCGACTCACTGGATGTGTTCTGTCGACGTAGCCTTCTTTGCCTTGCGAGACTGGCGAGTTGGTTCTGTGGAGTCGACCTCATGCCTTGCATTGTGTCAACGCAATGTCTCTTTGCTGCCTTGTGCCACCTATGTGTCGACGCAGTCACTCCAAACAGAAGCATGTTTTTGGTCTTTTTGTTCTGATGCATGGACGCACTGAGTGTGGTGCGTCGACCTGCCTGAGACTCTGCCAGGAAGGTGTAGATATATGGAACGCAGCTCCATAAATGACAAGAATAAGATATGCATATATGAAAACATAATGTGCCCCGATCAATTGAATAGCATGAACATGTAACCATACGCAAGCATGATCATATAAGCAATAGAAAGGTGCTAAAAGATGTAGAAGAATACCGTGATCGCCACCAAGGAATGATCGACAATGCCGAAGGATATGAAAGAAAGGGAGATGGGTGTGCGTTGTGTACCTTGGAAAAGAAGATGATCGCGCTCAATATAGAAAATGCGGGGACTATGTGGATTACCTCTCCTCGCCTTCTAGCCGGCTAGAAGGTAAGGGCCTCACTTTCCATGTGTTCCTACGAATCAAAACCAAAACAAGAGAGAAAACCCATTAGAAAATGTAAGTGTAGAATCTGTCCCGAATGCATAAAAGGGCATGAACCAATTGAGAGGAAAACGCACCGGGTAGGTTTTTAACCCCTGTAAATGGGTGGAAATAATAGGTCTGTATATTGTGAGTGCATGAGAACAAATAGAACGGGAAAACACACCGCACAACTGCGGGAATATGCGACGCAAAATGGAGAAACACGCAGAAGAGTGCAGAAAAGTGTAGAAACTGTGCAAACAATGCAAATTTGGTGCAAAGAATGACAGAAATAATGATGAAGACGAAGGCTTAACAGAGAAAGAACGATGCTGACAGAAGACGTGAGTGTTGTGCAGAAGTAGGAACAAAGAACACGACCAACAGATGCCTAGACAGCACGCACAAAGGCTGCAGATTTGGCGAAAAATATAGACTGTGCAGAAAATTGTAGAACAGTGAGAAATTGCACCCAAAGAACAAGAGAGATCTTACAGAAGAAAAGGCATTAAAAGGAAAGGGATGATCCTAATGAAAGGTGAGAATGTTGTGACGAGATCAGGGCAAAAAGAAGGATTAAAAACAGGGAAGACAACAATGAAAAATGGGGTGAAGGATGCAAGAAAACACAACGTGCATAACAAGGCAGAACAGAGACTAAGTATGAAAACTGTGATGATTTGCAAAAAATGTGAGGAAAATAACTATGAAAAGGACGAGGAAATGAGTCCAAAATGGGGGAAAATGAAGATTATACTTCCCTTAAGAGCTTGGAACCAAAGGAACATGTTGGAAGTGCGACATGACTTCACCCTGGCGACGCAAAGGTTCCCCATTCGCAGAGAAATCTGGGTTTCAGAAAAGTCCAGAACAAAGTGGAGAAACCTGAAAAGTTGGGACTTGGAAAATAGGGAAAGGATAAAGAAAATAACGCCCAAATATGATCAACGCAAAGCTAATACTCCCCTATACAGCCTAGGGTTGAAGGAAGATGATGAAGGTGCAGCGTGGCTCCACCCCGGCTTAGGAAACACGGAAGTTGTAGCAAAAAACCAGCAATCTATGATGATTTACCAAAAGTAGGGGCGAACAAATAAGGGAAAACGTTGATGAAATGAAGCCCAAATAAGATCAATGCGAAGCTAATACTTCCCTTGATAGGTTAGGGTCGAAGAGATGAGTCGGCATCACAGCATGGCTTCTCCCCAACCTCAAGAACGCGCCCCCGTTGCGCAGGCGAACAGGTTCTGTTTATATAGAAAGTGCAGACATCCATAACATATCCCACGAATTTCGAGGGATAAAGCCAGAGATAAAGGGAGTTTGATAGATCAATCTCGAGATAATATGAAGGGTAAGAGCCCAGAAAAAATAGAACGTGAATTGGTGGACTAATCTTGAATTTATCATCCCAAGAAGGAGGCCCCGGACGCAAAAAATAAAGTCCTGAACACTTGAGACTCTTCAGCCAAGAAATGATCGATTTTAGAGAGTGGAGAGCATCTTGAAAACGGTGTAGAATTAGTGAAAGGTGAAGAAGAAGAAATTGTAAATAACGAAAAAAAGAACAACTTTCATAAAAGGATCAAGATGAGAAGAAGGGGGAGAAAATAGGGGGAGAATAGAAAAAAAACGTTGGGACGCGGGTGAATAGCGCAGCGCGCCGGAAAAATGCCAATAACTCGAAAATGGTGGAGAACTGGCTAATGGAGAAGAAGAAGAAAATCTAGAACTCTAAAAAATGAACAACTTTTGCGAAAGGCACCTAATGAATAGAGAAACAAAAGGGGATGAAAAAGGGCCGCATTCGGGACTGTGTTGCGGAAGGGGCCGAATGCTTCATGGAAGTCGACCTAAATGGCCCCTAAGTCGACTTGGAAGGCCGAAAGTCGACCTAAACAGGCCTTAGGTCGATTTGGGATGTTAGAAAAGGTCAAAAATGAATGAAACAACCTCCAGGGCTCAACAGAATCATAATCTCCAAGGCTCAAAGGTTAGAGAATGATAAAATGAGCTCGAAATCCGTCCAAGGAAGGCTCCAAAATAACGGGAAATCAGGGACATCACAAATGATGAATAAGAGAAATAACTCGACTTGTGGACTAAAAATGGGTGTCAACAGATGCCCCTACTTGATGTCCGCTTTGCAAGGGAACGAGCGAAAGCGGCGCGGAGGTGAAATGAAAAGGAGATGGAGCGAAAGCGGCAACGACGAGAAATCGAGATGAAGCAGAGATGACATGGAGAGAACTAAACAGCGGGGATCAAGGTAAAAGACACCCGTCACAACCAACAAGCGACAAGAATTCTTTTGAAAATGCTGAACTAACCACCTGGAATGGATGACACGGATGAGCCATGTCTGGAGAACTAAACTAAAAGGGAGGAAACGAAACACGACCGACCTCATTGGAGACACAATCCACGGACAATGAGGGATCGGAAAGAACACTGCTGAAAAGCTAGAAAAGGAGAGTAAAATTGAGATAAAATCCAGACAGGAATCACGCTGGCCAACCAGACCAAGCGGGAAGATCAGAGAAAATGTTCAAATTCAGAGTACAATGAGAATCTCTTGTCCAAGAGAATTGAAGTGCAATCAACCATTGTTGAGGAGAAAACTTTGAGAGAATCATGAGATGTGAATGCTCAAAAATGACATGATGCATGTTGGGCTAAAATAAAGAAATCAACAAAATGAATATAAAGAAAGAATAAAATAGAAAGTACTCTAGAATAATATTGCTAGACTGAGTAAAACGGCGTCAAGAGTCTTTTTTTCAACCACGGTGTGCGAGACAGAGTCCATCGTCCCCCACCGGCTCAAACTAACGGCTTATCCAACGATTAACCGTATGCTATTAGATCATCATCATTTTTGTTAAAGGGGAACATCATATCCCAAAACACACAGACAACCAGCTGGTCCTTGAGAGGCTATGATATTATAGATACTATATAGTAATGCAACAATGAGCAAGGATAGAGAGCCATACCTGACTTACCTGGCAAGCGAAACGACATTTTTTTGGATTTTTTTTTACTTTTCAGATTTTTATGGATTATCATGTATAAGGCACAACCACATCAAAGCAAACATAAAGATAACATAACAAAGATGAATAAGCAGAGAAATGAACATAACAAGACCATGAACGAAACATAACATGAAAAGGATGAATGAAGCATGACAATCACAAAACATCATAAGAACAAACAATAAGCGTGGGATGGTGGGGCAAGGCAACACAACGCGGTGGGACAACACGCCCGGTCGGATAAGGACATGGTGGGACAAAGACACGTGGAACAACAACCACATGGGATAAAAGACACATACAACATATGTGTGGGATGATAACAACAACACATGGCATGACGACATAGTGGGATGAAAACATGACAGACACGGAGGGTAAAATAACACGTGTGACAAGGACACGGAAGGACATAAACATGTGTGACAAGGACACGGCGGGACAAAAGACATGATAAATACGCACTTCAATCAAAGCCCAAGATCAGATGAAGAAGAACTGCCAGGTTCATAATCGTGAGGCAATGCCCTCTCATGAAGACATGATGAGATGAAGCGAAGTGAGCAAAGCTGAGAAGGACATGAGCTTCAGAATAGATCGAGGGACGAGATTGAAGAAGAGAACAGAACAGAAAGATGTGGAGCAAGGAAAGCTTGAGTACCTGCAAGCTGCACACTTAGCAAACAGATTATACCCGTTCTTGAAACAAATAGATAGAAAACACCTGAAGAAGGGAACATAAGAAAAAATATTTTTGGTTTTTTGTTATTATCTATTTTATTGTTTTTTTTACAATATCTGATTTTTTTAGATTTTTGACAATATCTGATTTTTTTTTTTGGGATTTTGACAATATTTGATTTTTTGAGGATTTTGACAATATTTGTTTTTTTGGATTTTCGATAATATTTAATTTTTTCTATAAAATACAATCTACAGCACTCAAACATGGGCTCAAACCACTATCTAGGGGTCATCATCCCTCCCCATCTCATTAAAGATTGCCCTTGAGCAGGGCGTGCACTTGGTGGTGGCTCGCCACAACCAACCACCTCTAAATAACAGTGCCCCTACTAAGGCCATACCCGGGATTCAACCCAGCCTAAGAGGGAGAAGTGGAAGAAAATTAGAGATAAGCTTAATGCAGGATAGGAGATGTCAATATTTGAATTCTTTCCAGGGTACCACCCCTCAAAGATACAGTCTGTTGCGCCGGGACTTTGTGTCTTTGATTTTGAGACCCATATTTATTAGGCACGCATGCGACCGGGCTCATGACATCTCGCGGGAAACTGTACTACCACTCTTGCCATGCCTTTGATTTTATAATTTTGACATTGATTGATTGAGTTATTTTTGATAGCCCTTATTGTCTAGATTTAGCGCGAATGCTCACTTTTAGGGTCAAGACTGCCCCTATTTAAGACTTCTCTCGTATTAGGGAGCGTCTAGGTTGGGCATCTTATCCATCAATCTCTTTCCCCTGCACTCGGCCGAGCAAAGAAAAGAAGAGACCTGTGTGCATACCCAAAGTATGGCCAAAGTAGCAATGGTGTGCCTCAGAGAGATCGGATATACCTCGCCGTGTAGTGTGTGAAAAACACATACTCAAAGGTCACTCTCAATGGGGAACTGTACTGCCACTCAAAGATACTGTCTGTTGCGCCGGGACTTTGTGTCTTTGATTTTGAGACCCATATTTATTAGGCACGCATGCGACCGGGCTCATGACGTCTCGCGGGAAACTATACTGCCACTCTTGCCATGCCTTTGATTTTATAATTTTGACGTTGATTGATTGAGTTATTTTTGATAGCCCTTATTGTCTAGATTTAGCACAAACGCTCACTTTTAGGGTCAAGATTGCCCCTATTTGAGACTTCTATCGTATTAGGGAGCGTCTAGGTTGGGCATCTTATCCATCAATCTCTTGCCCCTACACTCGGCCGAGCAGAGAAAAGAAGAGACCTTTGTGCATACCCAAAGTATGGCCAAAGTAACAACAGTGTGCCTCAGAGAGATCGGCTATACCTCACCGTGTAGTGTGTGAAAAACCCATACTCTAAGGTCACTCTCAACGATCGAGGAAAGAACTAGACTCCCAGCACGGAGCTAAGACCAGCCTAAGAATGCTGCAGAAGAAAACTCATTTTGACTAAATTAAACAAACTCAACTAAAGCCACTCAAATCATGTTGAGGAAACAACATTATCATAACAATACGCAGGAAATAGAAATGATAGAAATAATAGCGTGTTCTTACGCAAAATAAAAATACCTTGCAATCCATAGCATGAAAATGGCAGCCTGAAGAGATCTTGACCATCGAGCTTTGAGCAGCACGAGCTTTGTATTCCTTGCTTATCAAGATCAAGACGGAAAGGATAGCAAGGCTTGAAGATTCCTCTACACAGAGGAGCGGCATACAACAAACTAGATGAATAAGGATAAAAAGGAAGTGAGACGAGGGCTAGAACTCCCTCGTTAAGGTGCAGAGACTCTAATAATAAAGAATTAGATATAGAATAACCAGAGATCAGCTGAGATCAAGGTGGACTAAAGCCTCAAAAATAGCAAGAAAAAGGGAAAGAATCCTGAAAGAGTGAAACAGAGGGAATAGAGAGATGATGAGTAGATTGTGGCAAAGATGAGGAAGAAAAGGAGAGATCATCCGACGTGGTCAGAAAAGAAGACTTGTGGACATCTGACAGGGTCAGAGAAGAAGAATCATGGACATCCAACAGGGTCGGAGAAGAAGAATCATGGACATCCGACAGAGTCAGAGAAGGATCAGAGGTAACACCTGGGAGTCTCGGGGAAGAAGAATCAGGTGATGTCCCGAAATCGGGATGAAAGGATGACATCGGCCGAGGCCTAGAATTGTGAGAGGAGGGAAAATCCAGAGGATCCGGATAGAAAGAAGAGGAATGGCGGTTCATGGACCTGGGAAGAGAGGAGAAAATGATGAAAATTGGATCAGAGAAAGGAAGATACACCACCCAAGGGTGGGAACTGAGCAAAAAAATGATGAATGGAAAGGAGAGGAAGAAGAAGCGGACCCCTGAGTGCATAACTGGCGGCCCCTGAACTTGCACCGTCGCCTCTTCTTAGCAGAAACATCTTGAAAATGGGCCCACCTGGTGTGGACTCGAACCTTTGGGCTTCTTGATCAGCAATGTCTTCTCAAATAACGGGCCCGCCCGGTAGATGGCATGGCCCGGTTGTGAACATGCAGCTTCATCGGGGCGATTGCCCCTAGACACCCAGTGCTAACAATAGGTGGACATTCTTGAACAAATGACTCTTCTGATGAATAAGCATCACAAAACCATGGATTTTTGTCTCTCTGCACGAGGAGCATGAGGTTCGACAACTCCACTTAGTAATCAGGCATGAAGCACAACTCCCTTGATAGAACGGAAGGATGAAACTGAGGGAGAGTAATACACAGCGTTGGCATGGCCGGCGTGCCGACGAACTGAGGGAGATTGCATAGAAAGTGCAGAACATCCTTTGAAAATGTAAAAGATATGGCAAATTGCCCCTTGAACATAGAATGCATAATTTGCTTGGCGGCCATATGAGTTAGCATAGTTCGGGTAGAGAACCCTCCTTGACTAGTGATCTGAACAGCAATGGAGTGAGAAGTAATAACAACATCAATAGTAAGTCCCCCGGTGAGCAAAGAGATTGCCACCGGTCTCGCTTGAGAAGAATTGGTACAAGTGCCATGGAACTCTTCTTAGCAACAGTCTTGGTAAGTGCAGGCTCATCATCCTAAAAATAGCCAGGGACTAGGACGCGTATAGGCATGCAGCAAATGCCATCTTGAATCTTGAAATGCAGAATGGGCACTGAATCATCCTGGCTTAGCTCATCATCTCCCCGGTGACCAGACCTGAGGGGCACCATAGGCAGCGCACACCCGCTCCGTGGGGTGAAAATGGTTGGAGAAGAAATGGAAGGAATAGGTTCAGAAAGCATAGGAAGAGGGATAGCGACAGGCCTAAGTGGAGGTAAGGGTAAAGGTAAAGGCGAGGATGAAGGGCTTGACAGTTCTGGCAATGGCGGCAAAGGTGGAATGGCAAAGATAGGCTCAGGTGAGGAGAGGATCGACGGAGATGGGGAAGATGGGGTAGACGAAGGTGGCGGAAATGATGAAGGTAGCGGAGGTAGTGGACTTGGCGATTTGGGGAGAGGAGGTGGCAAAAGTGATGGAGGGTTAGGCAAGGGTGAGGATGGTAGAGATGGTGAAGGTGGTGAAGAGGGCAATGGGGAAGGCCGCGGTGCCCACCGTCGGCCTATCGACATGACGCATCGGGCGGCATTAGGAGAGGAAGTTGTGGCGGTAATGGGAGTAGAAGAAGTGGAGACACTAGCCTGAGCAGAGTCTTGGGTTTGTGGAGATGATGGAGAGGAGGTAGGAGGTAGCAAAGATGATGGGGTAGATGGAGATGGAGCGGGCGCAGCACTAGACGGAGAATCACAGGGGTGCCCCTAGTCTTACAATGACGGAGATGGCTGCCTGGGTGGCGCTTCTTGCTGCTGCTTGCTACGGAAATGAAGAATGACCTTATGAATTGTAGGCTAATCAATCCTCTTCTGATCTTCCAACTCATAAACAAACTCATGGAATTCGGGACAATCCTCGACCAAATGCCCCTACTGGCGATGAAATTCACAGAATTGAAGCAAATTCTCGATCACGGGTCGGCACGGCACAACCGGAGGGAGCTACAATGCGTGAGTGGCCATCCAAGCCTTGAAGATGTCGGTAAAACACTCTGGCAATCGAGGATAATGGGCCCGCTTCGGGCAAGGTGGATGCTGAGGGGTGTGGGAAGGTAATGGAGAAGGATGTGGAGGCTACGTAGGCAAAGGCGCGTGGTGACTAGTGGAGGGACTCGGTGGAGGAGTATGAGCGGGGTGTGGAGGAGGTATGTAATAGACATCATCTACATGCTCAGAGTGTAATGTTCCCTTGACCGAAGGTGGAGACACATGTGGGTACGCGGGAGTGGAAGGCTGACTCGTGGCGGATTGGTATGTGGAGGTGTATGGTTGGCTTGTGGAGGGTCAGTACGTGGGAGGTTGACCCATGGAGGCCGAGTGGATAGCGGGAGGTTGACTCGTGGGAGACGAGTAAGTAGTGGGTGCGGACGACGAAGTGTATGCGGACACGGAGTGTGGAGAGGACTCGGTATCAAGGGAATCATGGAGTTACTGGCGAATGAAGCAGGCTCGGCTATAAAGTTGTTGCGAAGAGGTGATGTCATTGAGGGCTAAGATGAGCCGATATTGGGGTGTTGCATTCGAAATAAGCATCTTAATTTGCTCCCCCTCTAGAATGTGTCCCCGGACTTACGCGGCGAGGCGACGCCAGTGGTCGGCAATGACCGAGAACTCCTCGTCGGGGTTCATCTTCTCATGGGCCAGATCAACCATAGAATACCGGGGCCCGACCTGGTCTTGATATTGCTGGATAAATTTCTCTTGAACGGCTTGAAAATTCACAACCTGATCTTGCGGCAAAGAGAAGAACCAATCTCGAGTCGGACCTTCTAGTGACAGACTAAATAAATAGGCCATCAACCGCTGGTCATATCAACATTAGGCCAATTCATAAATAAACTCTTTAACGTGCACAAAGGGGTCGCCGGCTCCACCATAACGGCGATATGCAGGAATTTGCGAAGATGGCGGGAGCTGAAGATTCTAAAAAGCGAATGGAACACTTAAGGAGGATTTGGAACGAATTCGGCATTGCAGTTCATCAAGCTGGCATTGGGTCTGAGCAATCATCTCCTGGGTCGGGAGAGATTGAGAATAATGCGGGCCAGCCTGAGCAAGAGGTTGTGAATTTGGACCATGATTATGGTAATGGGCAGGATGAGAGGATCCGGACTGAGGCGAATAAGGGCCCATTCCGGGAGTGGAAGGATATATAGGCCTGGAAGAAATATTAGAATATGGACCCATTGAGCGAACAACATAAGGAGAAGAAGAAGGAGGCCCATTAAGACAAAATTGACCATTAGAAACTGGGCCAGCAGCGTGGGGAGGAGAAGGCCCATTAATATGAGATTGGCCATTAGGAAATGGGCCAACAGCATAAGCAGAAGAAGAATGAGGCCCATTAAAAGAATACGATCCATTAAGGGAGAAGGCCCATTAAGAGGAGGAAGCCCATTAAGGTGATTTGCAATGAGTTTTTGGGCCTGGGCTATGTCCATTTGGCGAACAAGGCTCAAAAGATAGGCCATGAGGTTGGCCTGTTCTTCAGACGGGTCAGAGGGACCACGGGAAGATGCATGGGAGGAAGAAGATTGGAAAGAAAAAGGGTACATGGGGTTGAAGCGGTGCTCCATGAGGGCAAATGGAGACTTAATACAGGAATTTCAATGGGAATACAGCTCGGGAAGCAAGGGCTTGAAGGGGTAAAGAATGGAGAGGGTTGACTCACTAGGACCAATATAAGGCCGACCTAGGACAATGGACACAGACACACAAAATGGGCTAACCTAAATGGGCCTATCAACAAAAGCCTATATGGATGATGGGGGATGCAACACAAAATACCACAAATGGGCTTGGACAAGCCCACACAACACAAACAATGTGAAGGATTTCACCCAAGTCAAACAAGTTAATATGATGAGAAGATTTTATTTTCCAAGGTTTTGGAGGGCGTTTTAATGTTTTTAAATTAAGCACAATTCCCTCAAGATAGGAATCCTAAAGGGAAGAGGTCCAAACTTTGGGTTGACTAAGGTTAACTCCCTCACACATATGCAAATGCAAGCCTAAGGGGTGGAAAAGGTACAACCGCCCTGGCGTCCGTGTGGGAATCCACGGCTCACGGGGACTTACGGAGGTCTCGGATAAGATCACCTAGTCGACTCCTAGGAATATGGAGGCGAGAGGGTCACTTACCAAGGTAGGAATGCAACTACAATATGCAATGCATGGCCCTATGTGCACCGGAGTGCATGCAAAATTCTAGCCTAAAACTAGCAAATCAAGATATAATAAACATATGCAAACAAAACATGATGGATGCAAAATATCATGAACAATATGGTGGATATAAAATGCTATCTAAACATGGACATACACACACCAAAATCACATGAAAGTATGAATAAAGTGATGGGCACTAGCGGTCCTACCGTGATCGCCAAAAAAAATAAGGGTGTAGATATATGGAATGCGGCTCCACAAATCACATGAATAAGATATGCATATATGAAAACATAATGTGCCCCGATAAAGTGAATAGCATGAACATGTAACCATAGTCAAGCATGATCATATAAGCAATAAAAAGGCAATAAAAGATGTAGAAGAATACCGTGATCGCCACCAAGGAATGACAACACCGAAGGATATGAAAGAAAGGGAGATGGGTGTACGTTGTGTACCTTGGAAAAGAAGATGATCGTGCTCAATATAGAAAATGCGGGGAGTATGTGGATTACCTCTCCTCGCCTTCTAGCCGGCTAGAAGGTAAGGGCCTCACTTTCCATGTCTTCCTGAGAATCGAAACCAAAACAAGAGAGAAAACCCATTAGAAAATGTAAGTGTATAATCTGTCTCGAATGCATAAAATGGCAAGAAAGAATTGAGAGGAAAATGCACCGGGGAGGTTTTTAACCCCTATAAATGGGGGGAAATAATAGTTGTGTATATTGAGAGTGCATGAGAACAAATAGAATGGGAAAACACGCAGCACAACTGTGGGAATATGCGACGGAAAATGGAGAAATAGGCAGAAGAGTGCAGAAAAGTGCAGAAACTGTGCAAACAGTGCAAATTGGGGGCTAAGAATGACAGAAATAATGATGAAGACAAAGGCTTAACAGAGAGATAACGATGCTGACAGAAGACGTGAGTGTTGTGCACAAGTAGGAAGAAAGAACACGACTAAAGGATGCCTGGACAACACGCACAAAGGCCAGAGATTTGCCAAAAAATGTAGACTGTGCAGGAAATTACAGAACAATGAGAAATTGCACCTAAAGAACAATAGAGATCTTGCAGAAGAAAAGGCCTTAAAAGGAAAGAGATGATCCTAATGAAAGGTTGGAATGTTGTGATGGGATCAGGGCAAAAAGAAGGATTCAAAACGGGGAAGAGAACAGTGAAAAATGGGGCGAAAGATGCAAGAAAACACAACATGTAGAACTGTTGTGCCCGGACGATTGGCAATCAAGAGGGGAGGGGTAAATTGATTGCTCCCAAAAAAAACCTTAATAGACGAGATGCTTGTTAAAAATGTTGACTGCAGTTTTTGAATGAATTTTAGGCATACAAGCACTCACTCTCATGCGAACATGATCTCTCTCATGAACACGAGTAGACGAACACAGTGGAACTATGTCGGAAGGAAGATCCACTCATCATAGTGTAGGACCCACTCGTACAAATATGCGATGAAGCAAACCACAAAGGAGCATAGGATTTTTAGGTGGTTCGGGTTCACAAACGTGCCCCCTACGTCCACCCCTCACCGAGTGAGGATTAATGCTCCACTAAGATGTGAGCCACACACACTGTATGCAACAACAAACACACACGGCAGCCGAGCTGGGCCACCTACACACACACACACACACACACACACACATACACACGCTCGTGTCACAGTTCACAAGCAACCAAACAAGAACTGAGTTCAAAGAGTTGATGGTTACATCGAATATTCAAGATAGAACTAAGAGCAACTGGAGAAATCAAAAAGTAACTGATTTTTCAATGGATAGAGCTCCCCCTTTCATTTCATCGAACATGCTTGAGCTTTTTCGCAGGATGAAGGATGTTCTTTAGAGATGGCGGACGATTCTTGGTTGAACTTGTATACCACTTGATTGAACACGTAGCATTCAACAAGGCTTTGTTAGGAAGATGAATTCTAGCCCTTCTCCTCCACTTTTCATGCTCAAGTCGATCTGGAGAAGGCCTTGAAGCTGCAGCCACCGCCCTGTTCAAGAAAGAGAACAAAACGTGTAAACCTTGAAACCTTCCTTAGAATGGACATCCTAGGAGCTTCTATTTATACCCAAAACATGTCTCCACACTTGTGGAAGTCTAGGGATCCACAGACCAATCATTTGAGAGCATTAGGATTGGAGTTGGTAGGGTTTCGAGCTAGTTCGCAAAGCTCACGATCGGACGCGCCGCCGAGGTGTCGACACCTGGTGTCGACACCAGCACCAAGGCCTTAGCAGAAACAAGCCAGCCAGAACACCTGGGAATAGGTGTCGACACCTGGTGTTGACACTTGTTCCCCCAGTGTGAATAAAAAAGCCCAGCTAGAACAGGTCAAAGTGGGTGTCGACACCTGGTGTCGACACCTACTTCCCAGGGCTATTAAAAACCAGAACAAACGGGAATGGGTGTCGACACCAGGTGTCGACACCTTCTCCCTGGGGCATTGAAAACAAAGGCCGGCAGAACATAGGGATTTTGGTGTCAACACCAAGTGTCGACACTTGGTCCCTTTGAAGGAAAAAAAGGCCCAATCTGCTAGAAATAAAAACCTACAACCTCACCAGGGTTTTGGCATTATAAATGGGGTTTTAGGAGTTCTTCCAACCTGCAAAAACACCATAATAAAATTAGGTTTGTATTGGCATTAATAGTATAAACTTGTTCATGCATTCCACCTTATATCATGAACCTTTGAATGTTTAAGGAAGCTTACCCCTGTGACATTTTCCCTGCTCTAACCTGTGAGGTAGGAAGGCTCATTTCTATATGATTTCCATTGACCATCCAAGAAGAATTTACTGATGCATTTCATTAATCAAGCACAAATTAGCACATTAGATTTGTATGCACACCTTTACCCATACGTTCCATCCTGTATTATGAAGCCGTGAAAAACTTACAAATGTGGCAATTTTCCTGCTCAACGCAAAAGGTTTCCAATGTCCATACAAAAGTGTTTCATGAGGAATCACACACAAAAACTCATCGAATCAATCATCATGAAGATCTAGAGAGTAAAGCTGCAATCTAGTTGATCACATTGCATTGGTCATAATTAGAACTCTCTAAGCCACACATCATAACATTGGGGGCAACAATCTCCCCCTTTTTGGTGATGACAAAATGCTATGTGCTACAGTTTTAAGAGAAGATATGAATCAATGTGCAAGGGTCACACAACCATGTACATTCCATGTAGCAATCCATCAAGCAACCATGGCGATCTTTTCACAAGACAACCTTATCATTAAATTGAACATTCATGCAATGAACCACAAGCTTTCATATAAGTTGATCGGAATGGCATCAACAAAAAGAATTCGCACAGCCATATTTTAAGTTTTCATGAGGAGACCCGTAAACCATAAAACTAATTGACCAACTTACTAATCATGCCATGCTATGATTTAACTACTGGACTACATGACGCATAGACTCGAATAATGACTAAAGGCATGTAAACATGCAAGCATGCAACACCAAAGCATGCGACACACAAGTAACATAAGTAGCAACATAGAGATATATATCCTCCTTTGGCAGCAATAAAAAGAGGGGGAACCGGGCTACAAATAGCATTGCCAACATGAGATAGCAGGAATTAGTCAGAACCGGAGGAGGGCGGAGGACGACGACGACGTATATAATCAGTTATGGCAGAGAACTTCTGGGTTTAAGCATTCGTGGCGGTTTTAAGAGCATCAATGGAGGTGTTAATGGACTGAAAATCTTGGAGATACGTGGTGTGATGAAGCTTCAATTCCGCCACATCGTGAGTGAGAACATCCACCATCTCCCTGAGGTGACCCATTCCACCACTCAATGTCTCTTACGTTGTGTGTATCCCATGTATGTCCATGGAGGCTGCTTGGGTGCTGGAAGTGCCACCTTGTTCTTTTTAAGCAACTGCCTCTTCTTCATCAAATGCTTCATCATGATCCTTTTCTGGCATAACTTTGAGTGTCTGAACCAAATGTCCTTGAGCATTCCTTGCATATCCCATGTTCTTGCAGATTGAGTGAATAGTGTAAATATCTGGTTCCCTTAGAGGTTGACAGGGCTCATCTTTCAATGAGATGTTGACCGCACGAAAAACGATAGTTAAGGCAACTGCATACGAAAGAGTTCTAGTTCGGCTTTGGGTACAACTTGTTATATGATCAAGTAGAATAGCAAGAAAATTTATCGGCTCTTTCTGCAGTAGGCAATAGAGAAGAAACATTTGCTGGTCTATGACTTTTTCTCTGCCCCTGGCCTTGGGAAGTAATATGGTAGCCAGCATATGATGGAGAATGCGCTGTAAAGGGGGGAAATGATTTGCATTTAAGCCACTAACAGACTTGCCCTTCATTTCTTCCCCTGTCATTAGCTCATAAATCTCATGTTCAGCATGCATGGCATTCTCATAAGTGTCACCAGCATTAGGAAAATCAAACGCACTCACTAAAAATCATCTTGTAAGAGTAATAACTTGGCCATTCACCACAGTCGTATACTGACTATTTTTAACAACCATGTTGCCATAAAATTGAAGCACAAGTGAATGGTAGATTTTTCGATGATTGGACATAAACGAAACCAGATTTGGCTGGATCTCTATCAATGGAAGCTGTTCGGGAAGAGCTTTGTGCAAATCGTGAAAATCAACCGCCCGAGGTCAGAGAACTTTTCGATCCATCACCTTGAACTGTGCGAGCGTTGGCTTCTGCTAGAGGGCATGAAGTTCTTGAGTCTTAGCCTGGAGTTCCTTCTTTCTGCGGGAATCCTTACCCTTCTCTTTACCCGTCGCATGCCTCTTTGGAGCCATTTGGAAACCACTTCGAATGGAGACAGAAAGAGGAGGAAAGTGGGTCGATCTGTTCAATGATGGAGCCCTTACCTCAGATGGAAGGTTTCTCCACAGGTTCACCCACGCTCCAAGGGACAAAGGCCGAAGGAAGCGGCTATGGATGCTCTGCCAAGGCGAGGTCGCGGGTGCCGTTGAGTCGTCTGCTCTCTCTAGGGCTGGAAACGGGTGGGGTTCTTGCAAGGAGGGAGTGTGGGGATGAAAGCAGGGCGGCATGGGATGTGTAAGGGCTTTAGGGCACGAAACGAAGGAGGTTAGAATAGGTGCGAACGGGGTTCGAACCCCTGCGGACCGGTTCGCAAAAGGGTCACGATCGGAAGGTGTCGACACCTAGTGTCGACACTGATTTCGGCCTGTTCTGCCCGCGACAAGAAAAATAGGACCCAGAGGCAAGTGTCGACTCTTGATGTTGACACCGCCCTATATCCCTTATGAAAAGACTTTAGCAGCTATTTTTGGGGGTCTTGATGAACGCTAAGGAATAAGGCTTGAACCCCAAATGACTTTGGAAATAATTTGAGCAACTCAAATGATATAATGCTTGTGATTGTCAATTTGGGGAAGTTCAAAGACATAGTCAATCATACACACCAATTTCTATTTTCGATCTTCCCGGGCCTTGTTTCATCCCGTTCCTTCATGTGGCTGTGCTTTATTTATCAAGGAGTATGTAGTCTAGGAAACCAAAGGAGTTCATTTTAGGTTTTTCTAACAAAGCACACACCATACACAGACATTTCACATTCAAGCATTCAAAATGCAATACACACACCAACATGATGCATATGCATGACCAAAGGAAATTAGAAACGCAAGGGTCTACTAGTGAATTAAAGTAGAGCAAAACTAGCATCGACCTTTGTTCATACTGCGGAAATGTGCATCGACCTATACAGTAACTCAGGTAGACTTCTATATGCACCAGTGAGCATGTGCATCGACCTTAAGTTGCTACCCCTGTCATACAAGCATCGACCTGGGCTTTGTGATGAACTTGTTGACTGTGCATTGACCTTGTTGATTGTGGACTTTTCTCGTTGACTGTGAGTTGACTTTTGATTTTAACAGGCTTTCAACCTGTACTTTGGGCAACTTGAATACCTCATCAACACAGGCAAAGTCATGAGAGCATATACATGATTCTTTATCAACAAAGCACATTGATTGATCATATTAAAGAGTATACATGACTATAGTTTTTGACAGCATCAAAACACAGGGACACAACAATCTCCCCCTTTTTGATGATGGTAAAACTATGAGTCATTATTAGTCATTTCAATCAATGAATCATTGATGACCTCTATGCATTATGTATCATGCAACTAAATAAACAATCAATGACCTCTCTATGACTCAACCAAGCTATTCTCCCCCTTTGACATCATCAAAAAAGAAATTATACTTTGATAAAACCAGTAGAGAGAAATAGAAGGCATGCATGATGTGGGAGAGACACTAGCTATTCTCCCCCTTACTAAATGAACTATAAACACCCGATCATGCAGAAGAGAGAATATTTAGCAAGTCATACAAAATGCTGATGAAGCAGTCTTCACCTTTGACAGAACAAAGGAATTGGTATGGAAGAAAAGATCCACATATATCATCAAAAACACAGGGACCGTTGGACAATTCAGGCAATAAGAAAATGGCTCAAGAGGTAATGTAATCTGTAGAAATTATCAACCAGCAAAGTAGAAAAAATAACGAGCACAAGAAATCAACAGATCTTCCAAAGGAGTAAGGAAGATTTTCAATGAGATACCAATGCCATAAATTCAATTATAAAGATGTTTCAGAGTCTTCAATTGTAAGGGCTCATGAAGAACTTTACTGAACTGCATGGTTTAAATATGATGTATTCAGAGATTATCCAAAAGAATTTTTCTTTATTCATATCTGAAATCAATATTTAATCAAAGAGAACCAAGCTGTCATACACACATCTAGTTTAACCTCCCTCCATCTTAATCATTCATATTCAAAGACCCCTTTAAGGTTTGCATGAAGTAGTATTGAAATTAAACATACTTGAATACAACTGATTTTGTTCATGAATTCATGAATTTTTCTATTTCAATTATTTTTCAGATTTCTTAACAAATTTTTCAATAACAATCTAGTTTAGTGCATACTTTGTAACTAGAGGATACACGTTTAGATGCCAGTATCCCAAAGCACTTAATGTGATTAACTGTCATGTTTCATTATGAATAGAGATAACTAGGGCATTTCATGACATATGTTGACTCCATTTCTTGGATGAATGTCCCAGTTTTTCAGTGCAACCTAACCATTACTCTGCCTTAACCTTTCACAGATTTTTCATCAAATTTTCAGCAGAGAAAACTATGGCACTTCATGACACAGTCCTTTGGACATGGTTTCTCAGTGATCAAAGTCATTGCTCTGACCAAATATTGCTTAATGGACATACCCAGAATAAATAGATGTTTAAAGACAATACATGCATCATGTAACTTAACCAAAGAGTGCCATTTTTTTAAAAAAAACTTTCAGATTTCAGAAGGTCTTACATGATATATCATGAATCAACTGGTTAAAGTTTATTAAAAGGATTGACTCAGATATTTTCAAGTTGTTCAAATCTAAACTCAAAAATTACATTAGACTTAAACCACATGAGTCTTTCCAACCTTCATAATTCTCTATAATAGAAGATTCTTTTTCTAGATCATTTTCAAATTTATGAACAAGGTATATAGATTGAAATCTACATGAGTCTTAGACAAATCAAGGGAGTTTCAGAGGTAGCCAGAACATCAAGCAGTAAAGAGCATTAAGCAAGAGTGGTAGTAATTGATGCGGCAGATAAATCCAAGACGATAGCTGATAGTGAGCAACGATAAGGATAAGCTCAGAGAAATAGCAGTGATATCCAGGAGTCCTTTAGACAGATGACTCTCAAGCACCAAAAGAATTCCGATTAGTTGATATCAACATAGCAAGCCCCCTTACAGCAAAAATAGAAGCATCATACAGAGGCTTTCAAGGCCATGTAAGTGAAGTACTCAAAAGATTTGAACAAGGATATTTGTGAAATTCAGAATAGCTGAGATCAAATGAGAACCCAGGGATTAGAACAACTAAGTAGACTTGAGTTCAATCACAGCAACACATGGCCTTACACAAATAGATCATAGCCAAGATTGCACAGACTGAAAGCATCGGTTGACTGAAGTGAGCAGTTAGGTTGACCGAGATAGACAGAGTATGAGTGATGAAACAGATTTTTAAACACCCATTTTCCAGATCCTACTAATGCTCCCCCTAAGTGTATGCATGAGCTAGTAAGCAGGAAATATCAGACTGAAGAGATAACCTTCCTAATTATAAATAATTTTTCAGGTATTATTATTATGCATATGGGCAACCTAATGCACTAAGACAGACTCTAGAATGCATGATCTCCATCTATGTATGTGCATGCATGTCAAGCACTATTTTGGTGTTTTCAGTATGAATGATATGCAATTAACAAAGTGTATGCATGTGCATTGATTTCGCTTAGCTAACTGCATTGAATCATCATATATGACATGAAAACCATATAGAGGATTAATCTGACCAAGTATGCATGAATCAAAAAAATTATCTTGACAGACTCCCCCTGAGTTTATGCACTATGTGACTGAATTCTAAGTGCAATGTATGCAATGAAATCTATGCAGAGAGTTTTATGAAATATGCTCATGAAAGTCTAGACTGCTCAGTGTGCAAATTTTTGACCAATGGTACTGGGTAGATGACTTGGTCTAATGACCACCTCATACATAGTAAGAACTTCCAGACAGATTGCATCTGCCCTTTAGTAACTTACCATTTGATATACCATTGTAGTCATGCAAGACAATGCAAAGCAAATGCAGTCCTCATTTGAGAAGTGTATGCAACAAATATTCAGTGACTGTGAGATATGCATCATGACATATACCAACATTTAACAAATGTAGTTGTCATATCAAATATCAATCACATGCAGTTCAGATTTTTAGAATATGACATTCAAATCATTCTCAATCTTATTTATGCACAAGTAACTCAGCCTAAGCATGAAGGACCTTATGTAAAGCAGATGCAAATGTTAGATGCATGAATTTTTACTAGCAAGTGGAACATGACACGCAGCTATCTGAATAGGATTATTGAAAAACTCAAATTATCTATCAGTGGAATGTAGAATTGGGATTTCACCAAACTTTGGATGCCTTGGTTTATTGACCTTCCCCTTTTTTTTATTTCCTTCCTGCAAGGCACACCTACAAAACAAGGACTCTCATTTTTGGTTTAATGGTACCCAATATTTCTTGGGTCCAGAGAAGTTAGCTGTACCTCTTTTAGGTGCTATCCTTGAGCTTAGGGCAATAATTTCATCATTCTTTAAATGATGACATTCATCTATGATATGCCCTAACAGTCCACAGTAGTGACATTGAACAGAGAAATCGTGCCTTTTAAAGAATTGTGCATCATGAGTCTGAATGAAACCAGAATTTTTGTTCTTCCTAGCATAAATGTTGTGATTGTGTCTCAAATGCCAACAGTCTTTGACTATATGGCCACACTTGCCACATTCATGGCAATAAGGCCTCCTTGGAGTAGTGGTTCTCCTAGGAGCATTGAGCTCAGCCCTTTTTAAAAACCAGCAATCATGCTTTGCATGACCAAATCATCCACAATGGGAACATTTGAGTTGCCTCTTCTAGACAAACTAATTCTTGGGTGAGCTTTTAGTAAAATGCACATATGTATTTCCTGAATTTTTCATTTTCTTCATTCTATTATGAATATTCAATTCATCAGATTTCATGATATAACAACTGTGCATCACATGATCAAATCTTCCACAATAATGGCATGAAGTTTTCTTTGCATGAATGTGTGGAGGTGCATGTAACTTGTGTGCAGTACCCTTTGTATCAGCAGGAATGCTTTTGATCGTTTTCTATGGAATTTCTTTCTTTTTCAGTTTCTGAGTTTGTTCAGTAGTTTTGGGACTGACAGTGGATTTTTGGTTCCTCTGAGCACTGAATTGGAAGATAGGTGCACTGGATGTGCTAGTTAGCTCAGAACTACACACAAATGAAGTGTGAAGTTTACTGTCAAAGCCCTTTTTATTAGCTGAGTTAAAACCCAGACCCTTATGTTGGAAATTAATTTTGCAGCCGAGGAGCTTATCTAAATTATCTTTTTCACTCATAATTTTTTCAAGAGATTTATTCAAGTCAGAAATTTCAGATTCAAGTTTTGAGACATGGAGCTCATATCCAGCTATCTTCTCTTCATAGCAAGTGACATTTTCATTCAACATTTGGTTAATGGTTTTTAGACTCTCAATTTCTTGTTCTGCATTCACCAACATGCTAGAACTATCCATGCTTACGCACTTACCCTTTTCACATATGATTAGTCTCTCAGAAATAGCTGTGTTTAGGTGTTTCAGCTTGTTAATTTCCTCTTTCAGTTTATTATTTTGCTCCTGGAGTTCATCATCAAATACCAATTCACTTAAAGAAGTCTGACATTCATTAAACATTTCTTGTTGATTTTCTGATTAAAGTTTGTCAAAATTTTTCTGAAGCTCTAAATTTGTTACTCTAACGGCTTCCAATTTTTTAGAAATCAATCTATTTTCACTTTCAAGATTCATTGATTTGCATTCAGATTCCTTAGACTATTTTTTGAGTTTTTCATTCTCAGATTTAAAATATTCTAGTTCTGAAGTAATAGCATCAAAATCTCTTAGTTGTCTTCTGAATATCTCATTTTCTGTTTTTAGAGTTTCAATGTCCTCACCTACAGAGTCAGCATTCTCAAGTTTGTTTAACTTCTTTTTCAGGGATTTATTCTATTTTCTCATTTTTTCATGGGACTCTAGCAAATCTGCATATGCATCTTCCCAGTCCTCTGGAGTAAAGCTAGCGAAAGGGTTGTTTACCTCTTCTTTATCCTCGCTTTCATTGCTTCCTTCAGCCATCATGCATTTTTGATTTTTTTTTCACGGCTGGCATTCTTTAGTTTATTTAAGATGTCCTTGGCAGATCTGCATTCATAAAGACATGGAAGAATAGCAATATCAATAGCTACCTTCATTAAATTTAATGCCTTCAAATTAACAGCATTCTTTGATCTATGATTTTCAGTCCACTTAGATTTATCTTTAGGTATTCTGTGTGGACCACATGAAATTACCTTCCATAGATCAAGATTTGTTGTTCTAACATAGCTACACATGCTGTTGAGCCATGAATCAAAGTTGGAGCAGTTGAAAATCGGTGGATGAGTCATAAAAGCAAATCAATAGACAATTCAATGCAAGAGACTGAACACACTAAGAAATGCACCCAAGAGACTGCATGATCTACTGTGGATCGTTGGATCCAATGAGGCAATAACATGCTCTGATACCAATTGTTAGAATATGTGGGTGCAAGGCTGAGATTCAGAGGGGGGGGTGAATGAATCCCAATTTAAAAAATTACTCCGATTAAAACTAACTCTGGAAGATTTGTGCGGAAATAACACTAAGTGGCTTAGCTAAATAGATATTCTATTGAGGTTCACTCTCATACACTCAGCAATTGAAATAGTGAAAGTGTTGCAGAGCAACTATAATAAAGCAACTGAAGACCACAGCAGGGCAATTCAAGATAAAATCTATCTCAGTTAACACTTTGCTAATTAGACCCAATTTGAGGTAAGATCAGATGAATACTATGAACTGAAGACAAAACACTCAACACACATAGATAGATACTCGCACATAACTCAATTCAAACACGTTGCAGACAACAGATCAAGTAGCACCGATATCGAGCATCTTGCATACAACCAACCAGACAAATCATGCAGGGAAGTTGAGGTAGATGAAGTGAATTTATCTTCATTAAGAGGTTTAGTGAATATATCTGCAATTTGATTATT